>CM053786.1:32652925-33217925 GCA_028749045.1 Cupressus sempervirens | reverse complement strand
CTTTAGGTTTTGCATTTCTATGTTCTCCACTCTTTGATGACTCTCCTTCCTCAATAGATGAGTGGTTCCTTTTGTGTCCTAAACTAGAAGTATCATTGGATGTTCTTGGTGATCTCATTAGTTATTCAAAGTATTTGATGGCTTTAGTGGGTTTGTTCATTCTTTCTAGAAGTTCTTTCTCAAATCTCAATTCATTCCTTAGTTGATCACCCTATGATCTCATATTTGTAATCTCCATGTCCTTTCTATTCAACTCCTAATTTAAAAGGAGAAAATGATCGTGTCTAGATAATTTTTTGTAAGCTTTTACACATCAAATGATATTTATTCAAGTCTAGTAACCATTTTTATTTTGTATTCTTCAACCATAATCTTATCGTCTTCATCTTTTTTCTTTTGTTCATTCAATCCACATAGTCTTAATGATTGAATTGCATGTTCTATCTTTAGTCCTTTGACCTTTTCACTTATAATGTTGTTCTTCTCTATTATATCTATTATTGTTGCATCATTTTTTTATGGAATTTCCACTACTAAGTAATTCTTTGGCATCAATTTCCTTATATAGTGTATCATTCTACTGAATGGCCATATCTTTCATTTTCTTTAAGCATTTTCTGAACTCTTCTTTTGTTGCTTCAATTTGCTATAGTATGATCTAGATTTCAATCATTTGATTAATTTGCAATGATCTTTCCCAATTTTTAAGCCTCCATCTCCAAGATCTAAACTCTCAAGTTGTTAGACTTCTTTCAAGATAACACTACTCTGACACCAATTGTTGGAAGTCTTATTGGTAAACAAGATACTGAGAGGGAGATTGAATAAAGATCTATAAAAAATTTCACTAATTAAACAATATAATAGATTAACTACATTCACTCCTAATCCATCTCATATGTTAGATCTCATACCATATAATCATAAACTATAATGCTGAAATGAAATCTATATAAGCATAACATCCTTAAAGTATAAACACATAACATAGAGATTTTGCTAACCCATAAACCCTCCAAGGTGAAGGTAAAACTGGGGTGGGTATTTAACCCACAATTCTTTATTGTTGCAACAACAAAGTTTGTGTGTTAGGGCTACAATTTGATCATGTCTAATAAAAATACTCTATTAAAAGATTTGTCCTGATTCGCTTGTTAGAATGTCTCAGTACCTAATCCTTCTATTTTCTCTTTAAAAAAATTTATGAATCTCCTCTCTTCAATGTCCAAAACTAATCTTCTTATCTGATCTTCTCTAGTTTACCCTTTACTGCTAGGTTGCTCTATCTGATCTCTCTATGAAACTTAGCCTTCCTTGTTTTGTCGTTAGCTTGTTCACTAGTTCACACTTTCTTCTCACTCACCCTAATGATTTAGGGTTATATCCCTTCTTAAATATATAATCATAGAAATTTCTAGATTATAATCAATGATCCATAATCCATCCTTTTGCCATTTTTCCCACCTAATTTTTGGATTGGTTAATCTACATTTCTTGGGATTAATATCTTCTGACAAAATGAGTAATTTTCCCTTTATCTGTCTCTACAATCTTTGAATGTCACATAGAAGTCATCTAGAAACAATTTACATAAGTGTTTATGTCATTACAAACACGTATGCCAAAACTAGTTTACTTGGCAAGTGAATTTTTTTATGCTCGGCCATAACTAAAATTCATGTTGTCTCTCAGCTTCTATAGGCTCAGTATATACTAACTCATTTGGCATAAGTTAAATTTACATCTAATGAAGGGTTCTCCCCTTAAAACCATAAACCCATAATAGAATCAAAGAAACAATAGCAAATGCAAGAACAAAATATTAACTTCTTATTTGTGCTACAAGTACAGAATTATAGAATTCACAAGTGCAAAATGCTAACCCACATGGGCACCTTTATTACAGTAATGTGAAAGACTAAGCTGCAAACTACCACCCAAATTTTTCCTAGACAATGTTAAGTTCTTTCTTAAATAGCAAATTTCATGCCACCTAGAAGGTTCTAGACAATGAAATTTAATAACTAGAGCCGAAAAAGCCTAACAATACACATAGAGTTGACCAAATACATCTTTGACAATTATTTTAGATATTTCAGGTAGCCCAAAGTTGAAATGCCATAACTCATGAACTGTTGCTCTAATTGGCTATTATAACCACTTTTTAGAAATGCCAGCTCCTGAGCCATAGAAGCATAATCATGTAAGTGCCCTTTTGTTGAGTTTTCAGATCTCATTCAGGAACTCTAAGGCCTCTAACAATGAGCCTAAAGATTTTTCTATAAATATTTTGACTAAAAATCAATAATAACTTCTCTGATACTTAACCTAGAGCAATGAGATTTTTATTATAGGCTTATAATTCCAAAATGAACCTTCATATAGAAAATGAGAACATTTCAAGCTTGTATGAGAAACTTACTAAAAATAGAAAGTTCCCATGAATAGTAACCACCCTGCCTAGTAGTGCTTATTAAAATAGAAAATAATGAAAATAAAATATTTTTTGAATGATGCAAGATTTCTCTTACAACCAGGATCCTCTACATCAGACACCCAAGGTAATTTGAAAAGTGACTCTGTCAGATCTCTAGTGTTCAAAGGAAAACCAAGATAGTTAACCTCCTCCCTTTCTATCCATGATAAATCCTCTAATGGTATCCCTTTCTATTTGACCAAGTATTCCTCATAATTTTTGTTCCTTGTTTCCAATATGACTATCTAATATCTCCTCAATCTCCTTTGTAGCCAAACTAGCTGCTGGAATACTCCATTGCACTTCTACAACTTCATCTCCATCACCTCCTTCATAATATGCCATCAAATTTGAAATATTAAACACTAGTGAAATATTCAATTTGGTAGGTAACTCCACTTCATAAGCATTTCTAGAATCATGCCTTTTCACTATCTTGCATAGTCCAAACTTCTTCATCTTTAACTTATTATATGTCCCCACTAGAAAATGCTCTTTTCTCAAATGAACCATGACTTCATCTCCAATCTAAAATTCCTTATACTTCCTTTTCACATATACCTTAACTTTATACTGTGTCTTCATCTATATGGTGTGTTTCCTCACCTCCTCATGAATGTTCTTCAAATGTTCAGCAAATTCTTTTGTTTTAGCACTACTTATCTCTTCTTTATCCAACTACCTCAATTTAAAAGCATTTTTGGGACTACTCCCATGTACAATCTAGAATGGTGATTTACTAGTACTCTTTTTCACAAAATTATTATATGCAAATTCTAGCTATGGTAAAATTAGATCCCATCCTTTTGGCTTGTCTCCAACCAAACATCTTAGCAAGTTTTCCAAACTATGATTCACAACTTCTATTTATCCATCGGTCTATGGATCATGTGATGATCTAAAATTCAACTTTGTCTTTAATTTCTTCCATAATGTATGCCAAAAATACCCAAAACATTTAGTATCTCAATTTGAAACTATACTCTTTGGAAGACCATGTAGTCTCACCAGTTTTCTGACAAACAACTCTACTACATGAACAATATAACTAGTCTTCTTGCAAAGAATAAAATCTGTCATCTTTGAAAACTTGTCAACCACCACAAAAAATAGAATCATGCCCACATTGAGTCCTCAGTAATCCAAGAACAAAATCTATGCTAACATCCTCCCATGGTTTCTATGGTACCAGTAATGGCTAATACAATCTTGTATTTTGCTTATATCTGACATACTTTAAAACTTTGTACAATCTTCTTAACATCTTATTGCAACTGTGACCATTTAAATTTCTTAGCAACCAAATCAATGGTCTTATCTCTACCAAAATGTCCAACCAATCCTCTACTATGCTTCTCCTTGATGAGATTCTCTCTCATTGAATTTCTAGAAATGCACAGCTGGCTTCCTTTGAACAAAATACTATCTTGGATCATGAAATCCATCCACTTTGTCCTATCAAGTGTAATGGGCTCTGCACAAGCCTTCCAAACTTCACCAAAATCAAAATTATCTAGATACAAATTATTGAGTTCATTGAACCCAACCACCTCTATCTACATTTTTGTCAGCAAAGTGGTCTTCTACTAAGAGCATCTGCAACTTTGTTAGACTTCTTACTCTTGTGTTTCAAAACAAATGTATGACTTTGTAAAAACTTAACCCACTTCAAATGCCTTTGGTTTAATTTTCTTTGACTATTTAAACATTTCAAAGCTTGATGATCAGTATACAAAACAAACTCCTTAGCAAGAAGATAGTGTCTCCACTTCTTCAATGCTTGAATTATAGCTTAAAATTCTTGATCATAAACAAAATATTTTCTTTTGGCATCATTCAATTTCTCACTAAAGTAAGTAATAGGTCTACCTTCTTGTCTCATAACAACTCCTATTGTAGTATCACTAGCATCACAATCTACTTGGATACACCTTGTTAAAATTAGGAAGTGCTAAAATAGGTTGCTCAGTAACTTTATATTTCAATAGATTAAAACTCTTATCTACCCCTATAATCCACTTAAATTCTTCCCTATCCCCTCTCATTGTTTTAGTCAGGGGTCCATAAATACTGCTAAAACCTCTTATCAACTTTCTATAAAAAATAGCCAGTCCATGAAAAGATCTTTACCTCTATTGCACTCCTTGGAGTGGGCCATGTTAGTTTGTGGTGACTGATCAAGAAAGTATTGTACATACTTCATAAAATCTTTGGGGCTAAAAAAAAGTTGGGCCCTATTTTATCAAGATTTTGGGCTGACATGTAATTATTAATTATAACCCTAAAGCGGTAAAAATACTTGAATAAAAGGGCTTAGGCTTAGGGATTATTTCATAAGGTGATGCAAAAATTGGTTCTTATGGTGGTATTGAGCTGTAAGAGATTACAGATTGTAATCAAGTTGTAATCACTAGATCATAAAATATTGGACTTGTTATTTGGTGAATGTAGCCCAAGGTTTGGGTGAACCATGTTAAATATTGGTGTCTTATGCTCCTTTCTATGTGATCTTTTATTTTCAAATATTGGTTGTATTTGCATGTAATTGTTATTTCTATTTGTGGTTTAATCCTAACAAGTGGTATCAAAGTGAGGTTGTTCTTCAGTTATCCTCTACAGGAAAGTTTCACAATTAAGTGAGAGTCTCACGGTTGAGTGGGAGTGATGGTAGATGAGGGTAAGATGAGGGTTGATAGGTTTTATGTACAAAACTTTTAGTTATGGAAGATGCAAATGGAAGACTATCTATATTAAATATTTATGGAAGCCATTGGAAGAAAAAACTAAGAATCGGGGATCTATGTCAAATGATGAGTGGGCTCTTTTAGATAGAAAGGAACTTGGAAGCATTCAATTATGCTTGGCACCATCGGTGGCATTTAATACTAAAAAAGTGAAGATAATAGAAGATTTGATGTAAACCCTAGCGAAACTTAATGAAAAGCCCTCTACTTCAAACAAGGTATTTCTCATGAAGCATTTATTTAATATGAAAATGGTAGAAGGTGGATCTGTTGCAAATCATTTAAATGAGTTTAATACTATTACTAGTTAGTTATCTTTTATGGGTATCAATTTAGATGAAGAAATTAGGGCTCTCTTGATTTTGTGTTCTTTTCCTAAAAGCTAGAATAGCTTGGTAATGGTTGTAGGTAATTTTGTTCCTGGATCTAGTACCCTCAAGTGGATCTACATTAGGAAATGCTTTGAACACACAAAGCAGAGGCAGAATGACTAAGACAAGAAGTAATTCCAAAAATTGTGGGAAATCAAGAGGAAAGTCAAAGGAGAGGAGGTCTCAATCAAGAGGATCAAATGACTATTGGTATTGTAGGAAACCAAGGCATAAAAAGAAAGATTGTTAGAATCAAAAGAAAAATTAAGGAGATAAACCAAATGGAGACAAGGAGGAAAATGTTGTAAGTAACAAATTGTAAGAGGATGCTTTGCTTCTATCCTTAGAAAATGTTGATGATTCATGAGTTTTAGATTATGGTGCTTCATTTCATGCTACACATCATAGAGGTTATTTCATTGATTATTTGCAAGGGGATTTTGGACTTTTTTATTTTGGGGATAATTAACCCTATCAAATTGTTGGAAAGAAAAAAATTAAGATTAAATTGCAAAATGGGAATCATTGCCTACTACATGAGGTAAGACATGTTCCAAGGTTGAGTAGGAATTTAATTTTAGCAAGACAACTCAGTGATTAGGGTTGTGTAGTTAATTTTAATGATAAAAATTAGAAGGTTTCAAAAGGTTTCCTTGTGGTAATAAAACATGTGAAATTAGGCACCTTATATCTTTGTACAGGTCATATTGTTCCTTCTACTTTAATTGTTTTAGAGAAAAATGAATTGTCAAGAACAATTGCTGCAGTTGAGAAGGGAGAACAAATAGCTGCTATAGATTCTAATACAATGATACGGCACAACAAACTTAGGCACATGAGTGAGAAATGTATGAAAGTACTTTATTCAAAGAAAGTTTTACTAGGTCTAACATGTGTTGATATGGAATTTTGTGAAAGTTGTGCGTATGGAAAATAAAAGAGAGTGAGTTTTGTGAAGTTTGGGAAGGAAAATAAAAAGGAGAAATTACGGCTTGTGCATACAAATTTATGTGGATCAACTTAGGTATTTACCCTTGGTGGCTCTCATTATTATGTTACATCCATTGATAATGCAACTAGAAAAGTATGGATTTATTTCCTTAGACAAAAATCTGATGTATTTCAAACTTTAAAGAAATGAAAATGCTTAGTTGAAAATGAGACTAGTAAAAAATTAAAATGTCTCAGATCTGATAATGGTAGTGAGTATTGTAGTCATTAATTTGAAGATTATTGCTCCACTAATGGTATTTGTAGATACAAAACTATTCCAAGGACTCCACAGAAAAATGGAGTGGCTGAATGCATGAACAGGACTACAATGGAGCATACAAAGAGCATGAGGTTGCATGTTGTGTTCCATTAAACATGTGGGTAGAGGCTATCAATATTGTCATATATTTGATTAATAGAGGTCCCTCTACTCCTTTGGGCTATGGTATCCCTGAGGAAGCATGGATTGATAAGAAGGTGAGTTATTCTTTTCTGAACACCTTTGGTTGTGAAGCTTTTGCTCATATAGATTCTAAAAATAGAACCAAGCTAGAAGCTAAGTTAAAGAAATGTGTATTTGTTAGATATGGAATTAATGAATTTGGTTATAAGCTTTGGGATTTTCAAAATCATAAAATTGTAAGAAGCAGGGATGTCATTTTCAATGAGAAAATGTTGTACAAAGATTTGTTGCAGCAACATGAGAAGAAAAGAAGATGATTATGTAGTGTTGGATGATACTCCAAAAAGATGATGTTCCAGCCATTCCTCATGATGTGCAACAACAAATACAGCACACATCAGTGAATGCTAGATGTTCAATAAGGAAAATTAGACCTCCAAAATGATTTTCACCCTCTTTATATTTTATTTTACTTATTGATGTTGGTGAACCTAAATGTTATGATGAAGTTGTGCAGGTAGATACTAAGATTCAGTGGGACTCTGCAATGAAAGATGAAATGGACTCTTTGATGAAGAATAAAATATGGGATTTGTGCAAGTTTCTTATAGGTACAAGATTTTTATAGAATAAGTGGGTTTATAGGTTAAAAGAAGAGGATGGAGGTAAAATCTAG
The DNA here is from genome assembly GCA_028749045.1 of Cupressus sempervirens. Taxonomy (NCBI): domain Eukaryota; kingdom Viridiplantae; phylum Streptophyta; class Pinopsida; order Cupressales; family Cupressaceae; genus Cupressus; species Cupressus sempervirens. Next base: position 33,210,262 of record CM053786.1, on the reverse strand, counting down.
GTTAGTTGTGAAAGGATTTGCATAGAAAAAGGGCATTGATTTTGATGATATATTTTCTCCTGTTGTTAAGATGACTTGTATCCATACTATTTTAAGTCTTGTGGCTACTAAATATTTGCATTTAGAGTAGATTGATGTTAAAATAGCCTTCCTTCATGGTGATTTAGATGAAGAGATATATATGGCTCAGCCACAGGGTTTTGAGGTCAAAGGTAAGGAGAACTTAGTGTGCAAATTGAAGAAAAGTTTATATGGCTTGAAGCAAGCACCTCGTAAATGGTATTTAAAATTTGATAGTTTTATGCATGAGCATGGATATAATAGGTGTCATTCAAATCATTGTGTTTATTTTAAGAGGTTGGATGATGACAACTACATTATTTTATGTTGATATGTTGATGATATCCTTGTAGCTAGGTCTAACATGGATCATATTAAGGTTTTGAAATGTTAGTTAGCACATGCATTTGCTATGAAGGATTTGGGGGCAGAAAAACAAGTCCTTGGTATGAAGATTTGTAGAGATAGGAAGAACAAAAAAATGATTTTATCTTAAGTTGATTATGTTGAGAAGGTGTTACAAAATTTCTCTATGGAGAATGCTAAAACTATCAGCACACCTAAATACATAGTCATTTGAAGTTAACTAAGGAGATGTGTCCAAAGACACAAGAAGAGGAGGATGAGATGTCCAAGATAAGCTATGATTTAGCTATAGGAAGCTTGATGTATGCTATGGTATGTACCAGGACAAATATTGTACATGTTGTGGGACTTGTTAGTAGGTATATGAGTCATCCAGGAATTAAGCATTGGAATGCAATTAAATGGTTTCTTAGATATCTAAGAGGAACATCCAATAATTTTTTACACTTTGGGGGCTCTACTACTAATTTATAGGGCTATGTTGACTTAGATTTGGCAGGGTATATCGATACTAGGTGGAGTACTACAAGTTGTGTCTTTACTATTGGTGGGATAGCCATGAGCTAGATTTCCAGGTTACAAAAGGTTAGTGCTTTATCCACTACAAAGGTAGAGTATGTAGTTGCTACAAAGGTAGCTAAAGAGATGATATGGCTTCAGTTCTTCTTGGAAGAATTGGGACACCTTTAGAAGGATAATTATTTGTTTATAGATAGTCAAAGTTTCATTTATCTTGTAAATAATTCAGCTCTACATTCAAAGACCAAACACATACGATGTGGTACCATTTCATTTGGTTAGTTTTGGAGGACAGACAATTAAAGATGGACAACATACATAGATGAAAATCTAGCAGATATGTTTACAAAGGTAGTAACAAGGGAGAAGCTAAACTCCTCTTCGGCTTTAGTTGGTCTTCTAGACTGAACATGAATAAAAGAATAGCAGACTCCAAGGTGGTTTGATCCAATTGGAGCCTCATGGAGTAGTGACCTAGCTATAGGATCAGTCTCCAAGTGGGAGATTGTTGTTTAGTGTGGAGCCTAATCAGTCCCCAAGTGGGAGATTGTTAGTTTATGGTGACTAATCAAGAAAGTACTGTACATACTTCATAAATTCTTTGGCGAAAAAAAAATTGGGCCCTATTTTATCAATATTTTGAGTTGACATGTAATTATTAATTATAACCCTAAAGTGGTAAAAATACTTGTGTAAAAGGGCTTAGGGTTAGGGATTGTTTCATAAGGTGATGCAAAAATTGGTTCTTATAGTGATATTGAGTTGTAAGGGATTACAAATTGTAATCAGGTTGTAATCACTAGATCATAAATATTGGACTTGCTATTTGGTGGACGTAGCCTAGAGTTTGGGTTAACCACATTAAATCTTGGTGTCTTGTGTTCTTTTCTGTTTGATCTATTATTTTTTGAAATTGGTTATATTTGCATGTAATTGTTATTTCTATCCATGGTTTAATCCTAATAGGCCATTCAAGGATAGCCTTCACTTTATCTAGGTCCATTTTTAGACCTTCTAATAAGGCTACAAATCTTAGGTACACCAACTCCTTTACAAAACTGCACTTCTTCAAGTTTATTAGCAACTTTCCTTCACTCAACTTATCAAACACCTTGAAAATGTGGATCAACTGCTCCTCTAATGCCTTACTAAAAATCAAAATATCATCTAAGTAAATAATAAAAAACTTACCTAGAAACTCTCTTAGTACCTCATTCATGAGCCGCATAAAAGTTCTTGGTGCATTAGTCATCCCAAAAGGCATGACTAACCACTCATATAGTCCTTTTTTCTTGAAAGAAGTCTTCCACTCATCACCTTCTCTAATGTGAATATGATGGTATCCACTCTTCAAATCTATCTTTATGAAATACTCAGCTACACTCAAAGAGTCCATAATATCATCCATCCTTGGAAATGAAAATCTATAGTTGATTGTGATCTTGTTGATAGTGTAAGAATCTATACACATCCTCCATTCACCATTCTTCTTTGGTTCCAATACAATTGGTATAACACATCAACTCATACTCTCTCGAATCAACCCCTTTTGCAACAACTCATGAACTTGTCTATTCAACTCTTCACTTTTTATTGGTATCATTCTATACACTGCCTTGTTTTGTAAACTAGCTCCTGGAAACAAATTCATCTAGTCACTAATCTTCCTCATTGGGGGAAATCCATCAAGTACATTATCTAATACAATATCAAAAATCTTTCCCAACATATTTGGAACTTTTATAGGTAACTACTCTACTTCTTCTTTACTATCTTTTAGGACTATATCAAAACACATGTGCTTATGTTTCATACCTATGAGAAACTCTTTTCCATCAACATAACATATTTTGGTAGCTCTACGTACCTTTTCTTCTTTCTCCTTCAATGGCTTCAACTTGTTTTTCACTCCATCCTTAGTTAGAGTGTAGGTATTTTCTCACCCATCATGTACAACATGCTTGTCAAACTGCCATGGCCTACCTAGCAACATATGACATATTTCCATAGGTATGATATCACATAGTACCTCATCCTAGTAGCTTCCAATCTTTAATTTCACTAAGCACTACTCATTGACCATGAACTTGTGGTCATCTTTCACCCAAGAAATATGGTATGGATATAGGTGTTTCTATCTCTTCAGCTTCAACTTGGTGACCATCATTTCTAACACCAGACTATTAGTAATTCCACCATCAATGATCACATCACAACACTTATCTTGACATATGCACCTCATGCAAAACAAGCTCCTTCTTTGATTAAGGTCATTCTCACCACTCAATAGGACTCTTCTATTAACTAGGACTTCTCCTCTATCACCATCTTTATAATTTGAGGATCTAGCATCTTCATCAACATGTGCAACTCTAGCTCAGCCTTCTATTCTTTGATCTATCTTTCCTTGGCACTAGGAACATTCAAATGCTCTATTCCCTTCTTCTCTATAGTGAAAACATTTCCCACAAAAGCCTCCTCTATTAGATCCTTGTCCTCTGCCTCTTACTCTTTGATATCTATTGTTTTGATCATGGAAACTATTGGAATTATTTTCCCTCTAGTTCTAACTACTACTTCTAGCCTCATCATTTTTCTTCTGACCATCATTATGGCCTCCATAAGATTGTCCACCAGATCTTCCATCGTGACCTCTTCCACTATTCTTGTTGTCAAACTTCTTTCTTAGTTTCTCCTCAACTTTTAGGGAAAATTGGTACACCTCCTCAATACTATTCATTCAAACTAGACTCAACTCATTTTGAATGCTTAGCCTTAACACATAAAGATCATAGGCCACTTTCTCCTTATCAGCTTCTACATGGCCAATTCTAATGAGAACTTGGTAGAACTCTTTAGTATACTCTTGAACATATTTTCCTACTTGCTTCAACCCTTGCATTTTATTCAACAAATCAAGCTCATAATTCATAGGAATGAATTGTCACTTAATTTTAGCTACCGTTCATTTCCATTTGGTGATTTTTTCCTTTCCCTTTCTATTTTGCTCCAACTGAATCTCTTTCCACCAGATCTTCGCATGCCCCTTTAGTTTTGCCTTTGCAAACTTGACCCTATAAGGATCCTCAATATCTTCATACTCAAAGTACTCCTCTAGTTTATTGATCCAATCAATCAGCTCCTTTCAGTTAAGATTTCTTTAAAATGTGGGAACCTTAAACTTAGGTATTTTTTCAATCTTGGAGATGACCCTAAAAAGCCTCTTCTTTTGGGTTTAGAACCTCCTCTACTTTGGCATTTTTTTCTAATTTTTGCTCATCCTAACTTTCATCTCTTACAAGAAGATTTATTCCTCTATGCATTTGTTCTTCCAATGTGTGTATTATTCTTTGGAGGGCTAGGAAACCCTTAGGTGTAACACCTACAACTTTTCCACCACCCTCTCTTCATGGAGGCATTTTTGTGCTTCTGTTGAAACCCTAGTACAAACTGCCTCACAATCAATGATCTATTTACACACTTAGCCCAAACCATGGTCCTAGTATGAACTACCTCATATTCGATGATCTATCCATGCACTCAAGAACTCTTAATCTAATACCACTTGATGAAGGGTGCTCCCCTTAAACCATAAACCAATAACAGAAACAAAGAAACAATAACAAATGCGAGAACAAAATATGGACTTCTTATTTGTGCCACAAATGTAAAATTACAAAATTCAAAAGTACAAAATGCTAACCCACATGGGTACCTTCATTATAATAATATACGAGACTAAGTTGTGAACTACCACCTAGAGTTGTCCTAGACAATGTTTGGGCCTTTCTTAAATAGGAAATTTTATGCTACCCAAGAAGGTTCTAAAAAATTAAACTTAATACCTAGGGCCGATGGACCCTAACAATACATTTAGAGTTGGCCAAATACATCTTTGACAATTATTTCAGATATTTTAGGTAGCCCAACTTTGAAAGGCCATAACTCATGAATCGTTCCTTTGATTAGCTAGTATAACCACTTTTCAAAAATGCTAACTCCTAAATTGTAGGCTCAAAACCATGCAAGTGTCATTCCATTGAGTTTTTAGACCTCATCCAGGCACTCTAAAGCCTTCAACAATGAGCCTGAAGATTTTTCTACAGAAATTTTCACCAAAAATTTGCAATAACTTCTCTAATACTTAAGCTAGAGCAATGTGATTTTTATGGTAGGCTTATAACTCTAAAATGAACCTTCATGTAAAAAATGACAACAATATGGTGCTCATATGAGAAACTTACTAAAAATAGCAAGTCCCCATAAATAGTAACCACCTTGTCTACTAGTCCTTATTAAAATAGAAAAGACTGAAAATAAAATACTTTTGGGTGATGCAATATTGCTCTTACACCTAGGATGCTCCTACATCAACATCACCCAATATCCATTATTTTTCTTCACATGTATGCTGGCTTGGTCTCTATTGGGGTACTCGACAACTTTTGACTTGTTTGGCTTGTAATGAAGTATAAACAAGTCTATGTAGCTTAGCTTTCTTTGGATGGATTGGTCGTAGTGATGATCGGCCAACATTGCCTAGAGAATGACTAAGTGTTGGACACTAATAGACAACTTAGGCTTGGAGATCAACAACAACTCCATTATTATATTACTTTCTTACAAAAAATTGGCCATCTTTTAATAGAGTAGAGTGCCTTATTTTCTAATCAATAGTAGTTGTAATAGATCACATTGTAATTAAAGAATAAATAAATTATCATGAAGTAAAAAATTTGGAAGATTAGGCAACTTAAACCAAATAATTCATTTTCCAATAGATTTATCAACTAAGTAAATTGCAACACAATCAATTTTATAAAATTCTTCAAACTAAACACTATGAAATGTCATATGTTGTGTGGTTCCAATATCTAAAATCCATTATCATACCATGAGGAATTATATGCACATTCTAAAATAGAAAGAATATATTGATCATCATCACTATCACAAGCAAGTTGAGTTTCTCCTAAACTTTTATCACTTGAAGGTGTATCATCATTATAAACTCTCATTTTATCTTTGTGCCTAACAGAATTTCCGTTAAAATTTTCTATCTTATCCCAAGACAGTTTTCATTCATGGGCTTCATGACTACCTTTTCTACCACATCTTTTACAATGTAAAAATTTTCTATCATTTTTCTTCCATTGACCTCTACTTTTCCCTCTATCATTATAACCACTTCTTGAAGAGGTTTTATTTGGAGGTCTTGCTTTATGTGCAAGACACAAATTTTCATTTGTATTGCCTAATTTTTGTCTTATCACAAGTGTTTCTATTATTTAGTATTGTAAATGTTAAAATTATTATTAATGTTTGTAGCATGCTAGGTTTTTAGCATTACATTTTGGCATGCCTAGTGGGACCCCGCATTTGGGTCATTCTAATCACGTCTTTTTGTTTATTTTGTTAACTAACCAAATTGATGCATTGTGTTTGTTTGTGTAGGTTCTTGATTTCCTAACATTGTTTGTAGTTACCAAAATCCCTAGCTAGGGAGCACACTCTTGGAAATCCAATCAAATACATGTTCAAGCACATTGCAAACAACCTTTATTCATTAACCCATAGTTGCAACGATCTCATACCAGTGGGATTGTGAATTTTTGCAAGTGAGATCATGTTCACCATAAACCCCCTTCACCATGTGGCATCAAAAGCACCCCTTAACATTCTTTCATACCACTCATCCCACATAAACATTGCAAGCTTTTAGAAGTAGGATCATTGTAAAACCTTGCAAGAATGCTTGACTAGAATAACTAAAACCTAAATCTCACTTTTTCTCATGTCATCAAACCCACAGATACACTTGTTAGTGAGAACACTATCCCATAAACCCACAAGATAACATTGTCATGGGACCACTCTAATTTTTCTTCTCACAACCCACTTTTTTTTAAAGTTTCACTAGGTTTATGTACCACGATCCCACATATTTTAAATTGCTTTCCCACATTATAGGATTAGAGGTTAACACTCGCAAGTTTGCTGGTTTGAATGACTAGCTCTAACCTTTGATTGTTTTCTATTGTAGGGACATCTTGTTGGAATCCTAAAATTTACCTTTTGCAAGTTTCCTTAGTATACTCATCAAAAAATCACTCTTGAATGCTTAAATGAACACTTATAATTTTTCTTGATGGAATGGATGTTTATGCATTAAAACATTTTTCATTGGAATGCTTGAATAGATAATTACAAATCCAAATCTTGAGTGTTGAGCTTTAAAAATGAACCAATGCAATGAACATTCAATTTAAGTTGCAAATTAATGTTATGTGAAAACACTTCAGCTTTGGGGCTTAAAAAGAATTCATTCAATCTTGAATGCTCTAAAAACAAACTCATCCTTATTCCCTCCTTTTCAAAGATTTTGTGTGCAATTTCTTTTTGCTGATTTGATTTATTTTGTTGGTCATTTCTTTAAGTTGGAAATGAACATTGTATGTTAAAATCACATGTGTTTTCAAGATTAACTAGTAAGATACACTAAGTGTCCAAAATAGAAATGAATCAAGTGTCTTGTGTGTCTTGAGATTGTGCCCTTTAGCACATCTTTTTCTTCTCTACTTTCTACAAATTAAGACCCTAAATTATGTAATGCATGTACAAAAAGTTGTTAACAAGATCATTTGCAACAACCTAGGAGTGCTTCTAGTGAGTTCATCCACCTCTAGGAAGCACGTCCCCTTTGGTGAGAAGCTAAAATTGGCAAAAATTTGGCTGGTATATAAATGTGGGGAAAGGTAAACTTTCTTTCTCTATTATGAAAGTTTGGGTGATGTGTTTTTGGGGGTAGCCTGAGATGAGAAAACTTTCCCACAATTTCAGCATGTCTAGAATAGATCCTTAAGTGGATCACATACATAACAACTGATTGACTGACTCTACAGACCTATTTAGAACCCTATTTAGTTATCATAAATTTATCCTTGGTATGTTAATTCATAGTGCAAGGGAAATAACATCCCTCAAGATTACTCACCATCATGCTCCCCTGGTAGAGATATAAGGCTACCTAGGTTTCATCTCGAGGAATCATTGTCCCTACAGAAGCAGGACTTCTAATTTCCATGCCTTGAAGTTTCTTTGATGTGTATCATTTTGTCGATCAACTCTTGTATCGACTCACCTCTTTGATTAGAGGTACATATTGCACTTGCATTAGTGGACATCAAGTTGTCGATCGGTGAATGACATATTGCAACAAAATCTTACCTTAGGGCTAAAGAGTGTGTTTGAATTGTCTTATTTGTGCAAAAGACCCATGAAAAACATTTGTAAAACATACACATTTCTATGGTTACTATCAACTCCTTTTGCTAAAGAGATCACTTGCTTATCTCTGTCAAACTTGCTCTATCCTTTTAGAGACTATTTTCTAATAATCCATCATGTCTAAAATAGTCTTATCCTTGATACCTCAAAAAAAAAATTTGTTGTTACCAAGTCTATTTGCAACAACCTTATTCTCATTGGTTCAACTTTACTTTTTTTTTAAACTATCCTTGTTATCTCAAAAATAGTTGTTAGCAAGTTTATTCACAACAACCTTATTCTCTTTGGTTCAAATTTACCTTTCTAAAAATATCTTTGTAATCTTAGAAAAAATTATTAGCAAGCCCATTCACAACAACTTCAATTTTAGGCCACTTTACTTTAACTATTTTCCTTATTGAAAGTTTTATTTGTGAGCACTCAACAAACATTGTCTTCAAACCAAGTTTGTCCTTACCATTTTCAAAGGATTATTAGCAAGTATATTCACAACAATCCTAGGCCTAATTTATCCCACTTTTCTACTTATATCTTAACCCAAACCACTTTGTCCTTTTTGTATAAAACACTATTTCTTGAGAACTAGTTACTCCCCAACCGATTTATGTTTTCCAACCTAAGGTAAAAAGTTATACTTAGCATAGTCGCTACCTTAAAGCCCCAAGTTTTGATAAGCCCTATAAAGTCATCTCACATCAGGCCTACCCAAGAGCAAGTTCAAAAAGGCTAAACTTCCACAAATACTAGCTTACAAAGAAATAGAAACAAAACACAAGAGGCATACCCCTAACCCAAGGATCTCTAAACTAGATCAAATTGAGAAAGACGGTGCTAACATTACACTAAAAACTAAGTGGATTATGAAATTCAGAACTTAACTCTCAGATGTTGTGTCAACCAAAGCCCTATCAATAACTCTACTGTTACTTACTTTGATTAGGTCCTTCTTTTTCCACACAGACTTATGCACCTATCCTCTCATAGGCTTAGTCTTTCATATAGCTTCGCATCCTATTTATTCATTTTGTAGACTCATCCCCTCTCTTTTGTCATCCATCTTAGGTTTTTAAAAATCATCCAAAATAAGCATCATAGATATGAACATCCTCCACTATTTACTCCTCACTTAAGCATTTGGTATTACCTCATTGAGCATTATTTACCCTAGAAACTTTCATCCATCACAGTATCATAGTTATCCTTAAACCAAACATTGTTTAGGATAAGTTTCCCTTCTTGTTTGTGTCCCTCATCACCTTGAGCAAAAGGTTGGACTACACACTTGATCATCATTTGTCTTCCAAAAGGTCACAAGGCTACCTTAGGGTTGATATCATTGCCACATTTCAAGCTCACACATAAGGGAAGCATACTGTCTTTTACTTAGCACAATATCATTTAGGTTCCTTAGATATCATTACGATCATTCCCACACATTCTCCTTTGCATCTTAGAAAGTCCCTCCACTCTAGTCATATCTAGACAAATCACCTCCTTGCGCATACTTGCCACCCTTTTTCTTGCACTTCATCCTTAGAGAAGTCATCATTTCATGCTACCTACCACACATCTCAATAAGAATAAATTGAAAAAGAAGGACATGGATCCTATTATTAGTAGTAGTACAACTCAGGCAGAGCCATATCCTATAGTCTCCATAGCACCACTAGATCAACCACCGCAAAGTCTAGAAGAATTAGGTTCCATACTAGACATTGATGCTTTCATGAACCAACTTGGTCACACACCCATTGTTAATGCCATCATATATTGAAACAAGGAGACCATCATGGAAAACTTCTTAAGTGATAATTTCAGTGCCTTTATTTTAGAAGACCACCTCCTACCAACAATACAGATCTTTGGTATCCTCTATTTGGATGGAAACCACTATCCATAGGGTCATCTGCCCCTCACAATCCCTTATTTTTATCAAGTGACAGATACCAACCAACACAAATAGAACTAGTAGACCTGAATATCCCTTCAACCCAAGTCAATGCTCCTATTACACAAAGAAATCAGCCTATCATCACTCAGGCCTTTGTCCATACCACATCCCAACCAACCACAAGTATACCATCTGCATCTTCTTCTACCACCCTATCCTTGTTTCACAATGTACTCCTTTTCCACCTAGAAACACTACATTTTCCCTTCCATCACAAAACACATCTAATTTATGTGTGCTAAAATGTTGTCACACTTCTATGAATCATTACATGTAAGAAAACTCAAGAATGAGCCCTCACAAATCGATCCATAGCTCTCTACTCATAGGGTGCAAGGGTTTGCAATGGAGGCCCTCATTTTGACCTATTTTTGTGCCCATGCAAGTACACCATGAGATGAGAGATTCAAAGAGGAAAAGCAAGAATGCTAGTCTCCATGATCTTCAAATATGCATGAAAATAAGATCTAATCTATGAAAGCAAAATCTAATCTATAAATGAAAGATCTAAGCTAAAAGCCCATGATGGGTGCAAGAGAGAAAAAGACAAGAAAATAAAAGTTCTCCACAAAAAGCTTTTGTATTCAAACTCCTTCAAAAAATTGGTCTTCAAACCTGCAGCATAATGATAGCATAATCATGGGTGTCTAACATGAGGAGAGGGCTCTCCCTTATAAAGGAAATTATGGAGGTGAGAGGCTTCTCACAACCAATATGGAATAATAGAGCTTGATCCATGTGAGACAAAATTCCACCAATGAGAAAAGAGGAGTGGTTGAGAAGAAAGTGGTGATCCATGTGAGACAAGATTCCACCAATTAGAAAAGAGGAGTGGTTGAGGAGAAAGTGGAAAGATAAATCCCACTTAGATCACATTTTTAAGTGTAGAGAAATTAAATAAAAAGAATTTATTTTATTTCTTTTTTTCATCAAAAGAGATATTTAAGTGGGATTTTTATTTAATTAAAAGGGAGCAAGTTCTTTTTAATTAAATAGAAGATATTTAATTAAATTAAAAGAGAGGTTTTTCTCTTAATTAATTAAATGTGGATGAACTGTTTAATTAAAAGAGAGGTTTTCTTTTAATTAAATGGGGATTTTATTTTATTTTATTAAAAGAGAAGATTTTCTTTTAATTAAATAAGACTTGGAATAAAATGATCAATCTTAGAAATGAAATAAATCGAATTTGATCAAGGAAATTGATTTGAATTGATTTAATAAAATATTACAAACCATTGATTCAGAAAATTTGATAAATTGATAAATTGAATAATGGGGGCCCATAGTCTAGGTGACCATTTTTGGGTGCATACAATTTATTCACTAGTGCCACAAATGTCCAATCCACATCCTGATACACTACAAGAATTCCTTGATTAGGGTCAAGCACTTCATCTTGCATCCCACCCAACATTATCATCAATCCATTTGTCACTAGCCAAAGTACCTCTACCTCATTTCCACTAGGACCTTGGAGTTTTGGTTAGGAATGAGGGTCTACCACCAATGTTCCCTTTAGTGTTGCATCCATACCTATATCTCAATCACATCCATCCCTTCCACCTCAATTCTATCCATTACCATCCATTACCAACTAATTTTCTATGCCACCCTTAGGCAATAGCCAACTCATCCCTCCATCAAAAAACCTAGCTATAAACACCCTTCCCCACATTAATTACTTAACACTCATTAACACTCAATTGCTTTCTCAAGTAGGAGGAAAACCAACCTATATTGGGAAAGGTATACATTCTTAGAGCATGGCCCATGTCCTATCCATGCTACCACCTTTCCAGATGCAATCCTCACACCAGTAGTATGTCTAGGCACCTATGTAGAGTTATCTAGTTAGGCATCAACTCCATACCTATATCTCCCAACCCCAACTCTCCCATAACAGTCTACCTAGTACGTGCAATAGTATGCTCAAACCCCATTCCAAAAACCAATAACATCCATCTCAATAGTTTTGCAACCCATTTTTCAACCATAACCATACGGTAGCCAAGGTTTTCTATATCAAGCTACATCATTTGCTACATATCTCACACCAGGGGCACCAAGAATGGGGGTACATATTATCCTTCCTATAAACTCTAAATGGGAAGAGATGAAAATGCTCTCAAAGATGGAACCAAATACAAAACTTTCAAATTTGAAAATGATTGTCCATACCCATTTGGAAAAACCATTACAATGATGTCTTTTTTCCAAACACTTTGAAATCCCAAAATATGATAAATTTAGGGGGAAAGGTGATCCCATTACACACGTCAAAGAGTTCTATATGTATTTTTAAGAAGTGGCCTATAATGACATTTTCCTCATGCAACTTTTTTCTAAAAAGTGTAGGAAGCCCCACCCTTGAATGGTTTTGTTGTATACCCTAGGGCACAATTAAAAATTTTGTTGGTCTCTCTAAAGCCTTTGTGGCCCACTATGCTCATTTGGTCGAGACTAAGTTATCCATAGTAGACCTAGTCCATACCAAATAGGAGGGAGGAGAAAGCCTCACAAAATACTTACAGTGATGGAAAACTCTCACAACCCAAATCTCATGCAACATCCCTAAATGTCTTCTTGTCAAGATGTTCATTAACAACATCCACCCTAGTCTTGCCCATCATGTGGTTATGAATTTTTTACAAACATAAAAAGACATTAAGGAAATAGGGATGGGACTTGAGCAAGGGCTCATTAAAGATGGTGCCATCAAGATTTACAAGGGAACCACCCAAGATCATAGTCCAAGAAATGAAAAACCACAGTACTAGAATAGAAATAAGAACATAGTTACTAATGGCATCACCAACACTAGACATGTTCATGTTGTCAGAGAAGTGTCCAACATACCCACCATGTTTTGTCAACAATAACCTTATCAATAACAACCACCAATCTATCAGCAACTACTTACACAAAACAATCAACACAATGTCCTACTACCCATCCATCAAAATCAGACCAATGCTATCACACTTTTGGCTGGACCAAAACCATGTGTTTAGGGGCAACCTAATGTATACACCCCACTGGGTAAATCCCTTGATGCAATTTTTGTGAAACTAGCCAAGGATAACCTTATTTGACATCCACAAACACAATCATTAGAACATACATAGTCTAGGGCATCCTGGTTTAAAGAAAATGAGTTTTACAAATTCCATTGTGTCAAGGGGCATACCACTCTCAAATGCATGCAACTCAAGGACTATGACCAAGACCTTATTGATCAAAAAGAAATCATAGTGGGGGCACAAACCTAGCCAAATGCAAGACTTCTAATATACCAAAATGCTTTCCCTTTACACAACACAAACATAGGCAAAGCACTTGCAAACACTCCTATCAATAACCAACCCAATAATGCTCAAAATAAACAAGGTGATAACCGAGACATGTCTCATAATTATACCTTAGCATACTTGGACTATGAAAACCTCATCACATGCATATCACAAGTTGAGCCTTCTATAAATGTTATAAATATCAAAGGCCCAGAAGTTCAATGTGTAGCCACCACTCAAAGAGCTCAACTCAACATAGTTGGCCCATCTATATCTACACCATCAATACCACCCCCATTAGGACCACATTATAATATCTTGGAAACATGCCAGCTTAGATTTCTATTTTAGATGTCTTGCGCACAAGCCCAGTTTATCAAGAGATCCTTGATAATACTCTCAATGAGCCACATGTCCCTACCAACATCAAAGCCACTAAGTTTTACAATTTGGTTGACCACCTATCTGCATTGTGTACTCTATCCTTCAAAACTTCTAACATCCCAAAAAATGAGCCTAATCATATACTTTCACTTCACATAGTTGTCATGGTTTCTAACTTTGCAATCAAATAGGTCATGATAGATAATGGATTGGCTCTAAATCTATGTACTTTAAAGTTCATCAAATAGGTAGGATACACTGTGTTAGATATCATCAATGAAGTCATCACTATACAAGCATTTGATAACTTAGAGCGCACCACTGAAGGAACCATCTTGCTACCTCTCAAAGTTGGCCTAGACACTCAAGAAATAGTTTGTCACATAGTTGATCTTAACCTTCCATACAACATCCTCCATGGTCAACCTTGGATTCATGCCATAAAGACCATTCCATCCACATATCATCAATGCATCAACTTTCTACATAATGGCACTGAGATAGCCATCCACACAGATCATGAACCCTTTGCTTATTGCAATGTAGTAGAAGCTTCATACACCAACCATTGTCCTAGAATCAAAACTGGCAACACCATGGCTAGCTTCTCTAGCACCTACCATGATCTAGGTGCTATTTTAGCCTCCACCCTTTCCACAATAAAGATCAACTACCAAGGTTGTGGAGAATACAATATTTCAAATTCTTTTTTTGTCGGTGCTTTACCACTTGATCCACATACTCAAGGACACTTGACATATCAGGGGCCAAAGACAAATATGACAACTTGGCCCTACCACATTTTTTACCAAATTTATCCCCAACAAAGAGGAAACAACTCCTAACATTAGTACCTAGCTATATAGAGAGCCACCTCCAACAAGTGAAGAACTTCTTTATCACTTCAAACAAAAATAACCATGGTCACATCACCTTGCTACCAAGCAATGGGATTATCAAGGAGGTGGTCTAGGCCATCAAGATTTAGGCATTAGGAATCCTATGGAAGCATACCAAGAAAATAAAATGAAAGGCTTAGATTACAAACTCCTTGCAACTGGGGGCACCACGAAAGAGGGCCATGCCTTCATAAACATCAAAAACAGTCCTATTGAGGTTGAAGACATTCCTAAGGAAGTAGAAAAGAAAGCCTATGATGATATCTTCCTTGATGAAATTATCCTAGGATCCTATGTTCTCTACTAATTATCCCTAAATCTTATAGACATACCACTCGCTCACCCTAAACTTGTTGATTGGGACCAACCAAGTGTTGTCCATGTTGATGAATTCTCCACAAAGCATGTGCTCCTTAGATTCATGTGAGAAGAAACACCACATAAAAAGCTACACCACAATTAGCATATGTTTACAAGTTGGATCTAGAAGGTTAATTCAGGGAGGAGGAGGAAATCACTAGTTACAAAATTGAATAGAAAAATGAAACTAAAAAGAAAAAAAATCAAAGAAAAGGCATACTCTGTTGAAAAATCTTCTGAAGCACCATTGAATGACTCAAAAAATAAAAATAAAATAAAGGATGCATCCAACGGTGAAAATATTTTTGAAGCACCCAAGGATGGAGATCTCATCCTTCCCACACAAAATCATGGGCCCACAATATCATCAATCTTGACAAAAGAAACTAGACTAGTCAATATCAGTCTAACCAAGATACCAAAGATCACATACATTGTGGCATCTCTACCACCTAACTAGGCATAAATTCTTATCAAAATCCTTTGTGAAAATGTTGGTCACTTTGCATGGTCCTATCAAGACATGTCGGGGTTGGACCGAAAGTTAGTGGTACACCATTTGGCCGTAGATCTAAAGGCTAAGCATGTCAATCAAAAACTCCATAAGTTGTATACCAAAGTTTTTTTTATTAGTTAAAGTAGAGCTAGAAAAACTACTAGAGGCAAAGATCATCTACCTGATTGATAATTCAAAATGGTTCTCCAAGATGTTACCTATCACAACCTTCTAGTGATATTAGGATTTACACAGACTTCAAAGATCTCAACAAAGATTTCCCAAAGGATGATTTCTCATTGCCAAACATAGACATGATTGTTTGTCTCATCATAGGCCATGAGCTCTTATCACTCATGGATGGTTTCTCAAGATACAATTAGATTCAGATAGTAAAGGCAAATCAACATAAGACAACATTTACCACCCCTTGGGGGACATTTTGTTATAACATGATGTCATTTGTATTAAATAATGTTAGGGCAACATATCAGCATGCCATAATGGTCATCTCCCATGACCTAATTCACAAAACTCTTTAGAATTATGTGGATGATATTCTAGTCAAATCCCTTAATGCCCTTGATCACTTATCTCATCTCAAGGAAGTGTTTGATCGATTGGTTAAGTATCATCTCATGCTCAACCCCAAGAAATGTGTCTTCGACATTACATCTAGAAAATGGCTAAGGTTAATTATACCACAACATGGTATTGAGATCGACCCTAAAAAAGTCAAATCCATCATGGATATGGCTCCTCCCAAGACACTCAGACAACTTCACTCTCTCCAAGGGAAACTACAATAAGTCAAAAGATTCATCTCCCAACTAGTTGATAAGTGTCAACCATTAAAGCATTTACTCAAAAAAGATCAAAACTTCAAGTGGGATCCTAATTGCTAATGTAACTTTGAACTAATCAAGCAATACTTGGCTAATCCACCTATCGTGGTTCCTCCAATTGTAGGATGCCCACTCATATTATACATCACAACTACCCCAATAGCACTAGGTTCTCTTCTAGCACAACTTTATGATGAAGGAAAGGGGAGGGCTATTTACTACATCAGTCATACTCTAGTCAAGTATGAGCTCAATTACACACCAATGGAAAAGGCTTGCTTAGTTGTGGTCTTTACCTCTTAGAAGCTATGTCATTATATGTTAAGCCATATTATGTAACTAATATCCAAAATTGATCCATTAAAATATATTTTGTCACACACAGTACTCACAGGGCATATGGCTGAGTGGGCTATGCTTGTCAGTGAATTTGACATCCAATATGTTGATAGAAAAGCTATCAAAGGTCAAGCTATATCAAATCACTTGATTGATGTGTCTTTGGTTGTTGATCACCCTCTCATTATGGAGTTCCCAAATGAACACATCTACTTGATAGAGGAACAACCATCCTAGAAATTATACTTTGAGGGATCTTATACATGACATGGCTCTAGAGCCAACATACTATTGGTCACCCCTCAAGATGATTACATTCCCAAGTCTTTTAAACTCTAGTTCTAGTGTACCAACAACACCTCTAAGTATGAAGCCTTTATTGCAGCACTCAAAATAGTAGTTGAATGGCACATCTCAGAGCTATAGGGCTTTAGAGATTCAGAACTTATTATCAAGTAGGTTCTAGATGAATATCAAACTAAAGATGACAAGCTTCAGCCTTACAAAGAACTGATAGATTAGTTGAAGCAACACTTTACTCAGATTCAATTCACACAAATACCTAGATTATAGAACAAGGTTGCAGATGCCATAGCTACTATTGGCTCACTTTTGGAGATCCCTTGAGAAGCTACATAGTATAAATTATTAGTTGAGTAGCTACATAAGCCTGCATACAGAACAATGAATCAACATGGGTATACATCTTGGTTGGTCCCCAATCCCCATGGTACCACAAAATTCATGCTTACCTCCTAAATGGTATCTATAAGAATTTTCCTTAGGGCAGAATTCACCAAAGACCAAGGAACTCAAACACAAGCACAATAGTAGACCAGAAAGAGTATGATCAGAATAATGATATATTCATTCAATATTCCATATTGAAATTACACTAGAAGAACCTATATATAAAAGCATCTAGAGAGCTTCTAAAATGCATAGAAGTTAGCAACATGATAAGTCATACAACTAGGCACATGTCCACTAGATATGGGTTATCCTCCATTAAGCATGGGAGTAAGTGTGATGATGAGAGGACAAGCCTACAATGGTGTGGCATGAAAATTAATGTTGTAGATAACATGTGCTAAAATGGGAGTACAAATAACTATGTTGTCTACATGATGGCTCAATGAATTATGAAAACTCCAGTATTCTAGACACCATGTGCTGAATTAAAGTTGTGTACTTTTGTGTTGTCAACATGACAACTCATGAGAGTACACAAACTCCTAAGTGTCTCACCTAAATAAATAATAAAATAATGCAATATAAAAAAATAATGCATTAACCTAAGTAAACTTAAGCAAAGTGTAAATAGTAAATACTTATTTAGACCAACACCCCCCCTTAAGTGCAACTTAGGGGAATGCCCTTAAGCTCTCAAGATCTAGGATGAAATGCATAATGGGTCCTAGCTACTAGGCCATGTTAGGTACCCATGTACATAATGAAATGAAATCTCTCATAAAGTGGAGAAAGAGAGAAAACCTCAAGGGAAAAACCCTCCCCCAAAAAGAGAGATGAAAAAACTAGATGCATGGATGGATGGAGTAATCAAGACCCCCCCATTACGACATACATCAAGTATATACAATAAAGAAATGTGAGAAGAGGAAGAGAGATAAGATAGGCTTCCACCCAAAAGAAGAATGCTAAGTAGTGACTACTCTAATGTAGAAGCTGATCCAAGACTACAGAATAGTGTTCCTCCCCTTTGGAAGAAACAATACCTTAGGTACAAGTGAGATGCTTCAACTGTGTGTGGAAAGAATCCCAATGATCACTGATGCCTCTAAAACCTATTCAACTATCCCTATGAAGGAAGAATGTAGAACTGTCCCAAAGAATTTATTGTCTCCTCAATTGATAAAGAGACCTCCTAGAACTATTGTACATAAGTATCCACAATCACAAAAACCTATGAAGATCGATCATGTAAAGAATGGACATGAGGGTCAGAGTGAACCCTCACAAAAATTGTCGAACGATCTTCTCCATCAAAGAGAAGATGTGCATCATCAATAATGTCCCCCAAATCTTTTATGTATGACTCCACAAAGAAACCTAAAATGTCTACTATGTAGTCATCCTCTGTTGCTGAAGCTGGAAGGCTGGGTGTACCCTACTTTGTTGGACCTATCACTGTGACAATATATGCATGTGGAGTATGCTAATGTTGTGACCTCTCACTAAAACTATCGATAGAACCCCACATGTATGAATATGTTGAAGCACTATCGCTGGTGTCACTATCAGTTTCCACAAGGTATGATGTGTGGAGAGGTGTAGAAGATAAGTTGGGTGAACTTTCCTCAAAGTCTATATCCTTCTCCACAAAGATCTCATGTGTCTTAGGATCCAGGAGTTTGTATGCCTTCATATTGTCTTCATATCCAATGAAGGTACAAGGCCTAGGTGATGGTGCCTTGCATCCCATGGAAGATATGTTTGCCCATGCAAGACAACCAAAGACTATGAAGTGTATCACAACTTGTTTTCTACCACAACATACCTCAAAAGGAGTCTTGCCATCTAAGGAAATATGAACAGACTTATTAAGTATGTGATTGGCACTATTGATTACTTCAACTTCAAGTGATGGATCTAGAGACTTGGCTTGTATCATGCAACTTGCCATGGACTTAAGAGTTTGAATCCTCAATGCTACAACATCTATCATATGTAGATTGAATGCTGGTGGATTCTAAAGATCAATTCCCTCAAGTTTACAAAATTCCTTAAGTCTCTTGTTCACATATCTTTTTTCATTGTCCATTCAAAGAACTTTGATGGCTTTCTTTGTTTCTATTCAACATGAATATTGAAGGCTAGAAACTTTTCCAACACTTCATTGTTGTGATGAAAAAAGTAAACCCAAGCGTACCTTGAAAAGTCATCAATGAACATAAGTATATAGTGGCCCTAGTTGACTAATGTCACTGCAAAAAGACCTACTAGTACCATGTGAACCATCTGAAGAATAATTGGTGCTCTTGAAGACTTCCTTCTATATAACTTCTCCTCTAGATGCATATCCACTAAATCTGTTGAACATTCACCTTGGGAAAAGTTGATTGTAGGTAGACATTTGACCATTTTGTTTGAGCAAAGTTGCTAAAGATACCAAAAGGCAAGATGACCAAACTGTTCATGTCATAATTGGATTTGTAAATTTGAGTGAATCAACAAGGCTAGTGAAGGAGACTTGGGCACAAAGTTGGAGAAAGAACACAACCTTTTTTCATGATTAACTTTCCCCACTACAACCAATGAGTCATCTTTTAGACAGTGCACCTTTACCAAGTCAGGAAGGAACTCAACTTTATGATTTGATAAACTGAGAGGAGATTATAACTTAGGTTTGGAACATAGAGAACATCTTTGAACTCTCCATTTTCCATTTCCACATTTTATTTTCCTTCAACTTCCATTTTTGTATCATCTCCCACAAATATGTGTGGTACCTTTGACTGCTTCAATGAAGAAAAATCCTCCTTTGAAGAACCCATATGATATGAGGCACCTAAGTCAAGAATCCATTCCTTTGAAGAATTTGAATTTTTCATAGTGCTTGTCCCTTGCCCTTTGAATCTTAAGAAGATCCTTTCTCCTTGTAAGTATTAGGTAGTGGAACATTATGTTTCTTCATGATAGAGGTCAACTCATCAATCTTTTTATGATAACACACATGTTCTTCATGACCCAATTTCTTGCAATAAGCACACTTTTTCTTGTCCTTGTTATTGTCTCCCTTATTATTTGAATTTGAAGACTTGCCTTGTTGATTTGATTGTGGTGTTGTCTTTTCTGCATCCTCTGATTTGTTGTTCTACTTCTTATTCTTGCCCTTTTCTTTATTTGAAGATTAACTAGCTGAATTTTGAGAACCCTCATTATTGGTGACCAATGCCTTTGACTTAGGTGAATTGAGAATCCCCATTATTTTCAACTTTTTTTCTTCTTTATCCAATAGATCAACATAATCATCAAAAGAGACTTTTTGATAGGCAGACCCTAATGTAGTCTTTGATGTGTTATGAGTAGAAAGAAATGTGGAGTACTGAGATGGCATCTTTTTATGTATGAGATAGATCAATCTTTCATCTTTGATAAGACTCCCACAATCATTAAGCTTTTTCCTTAGTTCATTCACCTCAATAATGAAATCTGGTATAGAATCAAATGACTTAGGATCTAAGGAGACAAGCTTATCTTCAATTTTGAAAACATTCTCTTTAGACACCTTACCATATAGGTTTTGGAGGGTATCCCAAGCTTCCTTGGATGTATGAGACTTTTGAATCTAATATATGATCTTATCATCAACCTCTGAACAAATATCACCTAGGGCTTTCCTATCCATTGCTTTCCAATTAGTGATTTCACTGGAAGATACTTGATCACCTGTTGGTTTAGGAAGGATACCATCTACATATTGAGAAACTCCTATATGCATTAAATGACACCACATTTTAATGGACCATGTAGCATAGTTATGTGGAGTTAATTTTGGAAATTTAAATGTCCCATGATGCAAAAAGTGAAAGAAAATTACAAAAAAGAAACAACACAACACCAAGAATGCCCCCCCTTTTCACTAAATCAAGAAACACCCCCCAAAAAAGATGCTTTGGGCACTTTATATGTAGTGCGATTACAATGGCCACTTGCCAATTTTGGCCTTAATGGACTTCTTATTTTTCTTTTTACAACCTCCCTATGGAGTTCAAAATTGGAACATTACAATGTATCTTAGATATACAACAATTTTGAAGATATATCAAAGTATTACAATGCAAAAAGAACCTATTTCTAAAAGTGACACTTTTGTCCACACAACCCTATAATCTAATTGTAGATCTAGAAAGTAGACAAAAAAGAATGTACTTTCAAAAAAATGGAACCTATTTTGGTGTCCAAATGAGCTCATACGAAGCATTTGAAGTTGTGAAATGTAGGATTGGACAAGTACAGTTGCCAAAAGATGCAATTTCTAACAAATCTGTGCACCAAAACTAGAAAAGAGCTACACCACTTAAAAGTTTAAATTTTTTTACCCAATTTCAAAGAAAAAATGCACCTAATTTGGAGTCTGGATGACTGAGATATGGTCTCCCAAAGTCAAACTCCAAAATTAAAAATCAATTTGGAGAAGGGTTGCATCAGCAAAAGATGGGGTTAAATTTGATAGTCATACAACCATTGCAGCAATTCAAATTTGCCCTAGGATGACAGTTAGACAACCAAGAAATTTAGGCTCATAGATTGATGATGTGAATGACTCCAAGCACATTAATAATGTTAGCATGACATCATGATGATGTCAATATGTACAAAAAATCCATGTGTCCGCTGATCTAGCATACGAATTTGCTGACTAGGTCTACTGAGTGGGCATACGGTGAACGTTGACATGTGCTAGTGAGTTGGTAGTCTATGTGGCAACACTATGGTGGGGTTTGTTGACTATGTTGTCAGTGATGTAGCAAGATGTCCACATGTCGAGTTGGTACTGGGCCGCATGTTGTGAATGCCAACATGGTACCATGTGTTGGTGGTTGCGGTATCACTATTGGCACTGATAGGGTGCCTCTATGTGCTCCATGTGGTGGGTGGAAATTAGCTACAAAATTTGTGTGGAAAGGTGACTAGTGATGCTAGAAAATAATTTTTTGTGTGTTAGGATATTAACTGTGACCATTGAGATGAAGAAAGTTGGGCCAAAGTTTCGAACATGGTCGAAAATGTTATTACGACCGCTGTGAGATATTCCACGTCAAGAAACTCTTTTGTAGGGGCTAAAAGCTATTTAGTAGGCACAAAATTATTGTTTAAAATCCCACATTCGTGGGGTTTAGAACTATGATGACATTGAAAATGAAAGGTTCGCAAGGCTTAATGCAAAGAAGCACATTGGCTTATGAGAGTTCACCAACAGTTGGATTGCTCATCAAATTTATGATGTGGCCAGCCCAGTGACTTATGTGGCTAGAATTTACTTAGTAGCTAGCCAAATTTGAATATGCTTGCCTGCGATTAATAACAAAATATTCCTCTTTGCAAGGCCAGGGTGTCACTGCCTGGTTCTGCAAAAGTAGTTTTGGTGCTAGCCTGACTAGGTGAAATCTCTGCTAGCCTGACTGGGTGAAAAAAAAATTCAAAAAAAAAAAATTGAAAAAGAAGAGAATTATTAGATCCGAAAAAATAAGCAAATAGATCTAAAAATGACCATACTCAATTCACAAATCAGCACTTTTGGGTGCTAATTTGCAAAACAAGTTTTCCTCACAATCAACTTTAACCTAGCATAGGAAAATTTATAGTCAATCTTCATCGAATCAACATTCCAAATGCAATGGTGAGGTCAAATTTATCTATAGATTCTCTAAATTTAGGTCAAGGCGCTAAAGCATAAATAGTCTCGAACGACTATGTGAAGAGAATGTCCCCAAGCTCTGATAATATGTAAGAATTTGCCTTAGGGTAAAATTCACCCAATACCAAGGAACTCAAACACAAGCATAACAATAGACCAAAGAGAGTATGATTAGAATGGTGATATATTCATTCAATATTCCATATTGAAAGTACACTAGGAGTGCCTATATATAAAGGCCTCTAGAGATCTTCTAGAATGCATAGAAGTCAGCAACATGATAAATCATACGACTAGGCAAATGTCCACTAGATATGGTTTATCCTCCATTAAGCATAGGAGTAAGTGTGATGATGAGAGGATAAGCCTACAATGGTGTAGCACACAAATTAATATTGTAGACAACATGTGTTAAAATGGGAGTGTGAATAACTATGTTGTCTTCATGACAACTCAGTGAATGATGCAAACTCCAATGTTGTAGACACCATGTGCTGAATTAGAGTTGCATTATGCAAGAAAATTTGTCAAAAGGTGTCTACCCTGTTAGCGACATGCCAATCTAATTTGAGCCCCAGCTCAAGATCTTCAACCTATTGCACCACCATGGTCACTCGCATGTTAGGGGTTTGACCTTGTTCGTGTTATAGAACCTCTCTCTTTAGGACACAAGTGGATAATCATTGTCACTGATTATTTCACTAAGTGGATAGAAGCAATCCCACTTATCACTGTCATGGGAGTTTGAGTGTCCAAGTTTATCCTCTACCACATCATATGTTGCTTCAGCATCTTGGCTACCATTTTCACTGACCATGGAGGTAAATTTGAAAACCTAAATATGGAAGAATTGTTGTAATGCCCCGCCCAGAGATCCTTGGAAACAAGGATTCAAATCAAGCCAAGATATTTTTTTTTACAAGTATGAATGCACATGACAACATCATACAGGGATCACAACGATCGCAACGGAAGACTTCACCACCATCTTGGCAACCAATGAATCTCCAAACGCCACTACCAAACTAACACACACAACCAAAGCCAACAACGACAACACACATGATGAGGGCACAAGAAACAACCACTCATCAACAAACACCAAGTTGGGGTAAAATGCAGAATCCCAAAATTTGGCTAAGCCTGAAATCCTGAAGCCCTGAAAATTGGCTAAGTTTGGATTTCTGAAGCCCTGAAATTTCCTAGAATCCATAACTTATCTCTAAGAGGCCTGAAACCTATCTCAAACAATTTGTTGCATATATTAAAATATATCTTAAGTATAAGAAATTAAACGATATATTTTAAACCCCTAAGAAATCTATTCTAAACCAGGAATGTGTAAAAACCAAAACGGTGTCCAAAACCAACTTCTGAACTTTCATCCGACAAGCCTAGATAGCCCTTGTTTCTCACGCGAGAAAGAAAACTGGTCTTGAGTTCTGCGCGAGAAAGTGCACACTTCGCGTGAGGATTCACATTCTTGCGTAAGGATTCCCTACCCGTTGCGTGAAGATTTACATTCTCGCACAGGAAGTGTACTCTTTCGCGCGAGGAAGAAACAGTCTCGCGCGAGAAAAATACAATTTCGCACGAGGAAACAAATCAGCGTGACACAAAACACAAACAAAAAGCTAAAAAAACAAGGAAACCTCCACACCGGGGAGTACTGGATCCACATAAATCGAGGAATGAACACTTGAGAGTACTAACAGCAAGGAAAGAGGAACATCTAACCATCTAAAACATAAAAGCAAAGCACATACTGAAATAAACTTCGCAATGAACAAAATACATTTAAGAACTAAACAACCAAATAAGTGCGCGGTTCCTCCCAACCATCAATAGCATCATAAGACCATCGTGGGTCCTAGCCATCCCCGCGCGTAACATCCCAAGCCACCGACCAGATCGTTAGTACTGTCATAATAGGGACGTCACTACTAAAACATGCATAATAACAGCATAAGAAAATTTAATATGCTAGTGATAACACATAAGATAATCCTATAGTAGATAACATCACCTATCACATGCTAAACAGTAGTAAGCAACAGATATACTACTAAAGCAAATCACATCATCTAATCATATGCTAAACATCATAATAAGGGAATATGCCAAATAAAATAACATCATCTAAACATGATATACAAGCATCTCAATGAAAGCATAAATCACAAGAAAGCATACTCCAGAATCGGAAGTACCAAGTGAAGACATCCAACAACGGTTGCACTAGGACAAAAGATCATCTCTGTACACCGATCCCTAGCAGTGGTGAAGGTAGCTATGCCTCCCAACCACATGGCACCCATAGGTCCACACCCGCCGTGCTGATGGAGATAATGATCCAACCACAAACACACATAAAGCAATAGCCATGGCTAACACACACGCCAAGCAGTATGATGACTGAATCCAAGACATAGACAATGCATAAACTACAGGTCCTGGTCAGACACCTCAATGGGCTACTATGTAGGGACTGACATCATGGAGATTCGCTTGGCATCGACAAGCCCAAGCTAGTATAGGCAGCTACTCTTCTCAACAGAAGGCGCACAACCTAGGGCAACTACTCTTTACGACGAAAGGCGCACAACCCACACATTTTAATTATCTTGTATTTATTACCACCCAAAGTTTTAATTTAATTATCACTTATATAAAACTTCCTCTGCCAACCGGAAAGTAGTCACCAAGTTATAGGATAGAAGCCCCCTCCATATGCTACCCTACCCTACCCATGCTCATCCTACGACAAGTGCCCGTGGGCATGCATACTCCCATCCCAACCCCAATAATCATAACTTCTGAAAAATCCACGAAAGATCAAGCCTCGCAAGTCACCCAACAAATGTACGTGCATGTACTCGTGTGTGGTGCACCACCATCACGAAGATCATAACAAAAGGACAGGAATGAGAACACAATGCAAAGAAAACACCCAACTGAAAGCAACACGGGAAGGACAAATTCTACACGAATCCCAAGCTAATAAAACCATACATCATTAAATCACTCAATCGGCCTCAATCTGAGAGTATGGATTCTACATGAATCCCAATGATGCAACAAGACCAAACATCATGAACTCACTCAACCGGCCTCAATCCGAGAGTATGGATTCTACACGAATCTTAGCATTCACGAAACAAAAGCAAAGGTCCAACAAAAACCATAACAAGTGTAAAATCACTCAACCAAACACAACATCAGGAGTACAGATGCAACATGCATCCCAATGCAACATAAAAGTGCAAAAGTGGTCTGACTAATATCCAAACAGATCATCAAGGTCCACGACCCACATTATGCCAAGAAAACCCGAGAAAATAGGGTGGTACACAAAATGAGGTAAAAACCCCAAATTTTGAAAAAATTCCAAAATTAAAACCCATTTGGCCTTCGGGTTCAAAAACTTCAAAAATTTAAAAATAAATGGAATCGGACACCGTATGCAAAAACGGCCAGCATAACAATGTAAAATTCCAAACCCTCATCCCAAAAATAGGGAAATGTTCATACCTGCCCAACCGAGTAGAACTAGCATACAGAAACGGAAGGGAACACTAGTTCTCAGCCTCCAAACAAATGACTACCAAAAATAGAAACAGAAACGGAGTAGAAACAATAAAACAAGAAAGCCCTACCTCACAACCAAAAGGGCAAAACGGAAATCTGAACCATAAAATAAATATCTCGCAAAAGTAGCTGAAAATCGCGACAATCCAAGGTTTCCCCAAGCTGAATCCAATGAGCCCAACCTCACGACGATCCCACGCCCGTAGCTCCCACAACGAACAAAATAGTAAATCCTCATGAAGAGGATTTTGGGTTTTACTCTCCAACTTCCCAATTTGAAAGTGAGAAGTGAGGAATTAAATTCCTCTTTGGATATTTATTCACTTTTTGGGTGAATAATCGATTAGGGCATTTAACCAGCCAATCTAGTTAAACCTCGAATCAACCCAAACGAAAATAGGCTATTCCTATAAATAGGAATTCATCTATGGAAAAGCTACCAAAAATTAAAATAAATCAATTAAAAAGACCGAAAACCCAAAAACACATAAATCTCCTAAACAACTTTTGCGACAAAGCGAAACTCTAAATGCACAGACACGCTTACTGGTCTAATCACATAATGCAAATAAGTTCAGATTTAATAGTCACCGAAAGGTTTAAATTAAACATTAATAAAGGATACGTCGACCATATAAGGATGACATTGGTAAAATATGAACGGTTGAATCACTAACTCCATGTGCCACTACTAGGGATATAAATCCTACACACTAAACAACATGATCAAGTGCAATTGCATATAATAACATAGCTGAAGCAATAAATGCATTAAATCACCTAACTTAACCATTTATTTAATTATATTAAAATAATCTATTTACATCACTCACGTTCACAAAAGGCATAGCAACATAGGAATGAAGTAAATAACCATAGCATTAAATCCATAATATAGCGAAATCAGAGTTATGTCCAAATACCAGATAACTAGATAATCGGATATCATCATAAAACACACTGTCATCTCAAAATGGCATCATCATGCAATATGATTAACTAAATAGCATAGTAGTCTAAAATCCATGATACTGGAATCAAAGTGTAGCATCTGACCCTCAGGTCCTCTCAAATGTAAACATAACATGAGTAACAAATATCTCTCTAATCAGAAATATAACAAGGTAAATGTCCGCAGCACATAACCAAAGAATCCAACAAGAATAATCCATTTCTAATCATTAATGCATTTAATAAGGCACTTAAAACACATAAACAAACACAGTCATAAACATGACTAACCACTGCTACAAGAACCTAGTCCAGTGTAGCATGGTAATAGTACACAGTGCAATCTCTGCACACATCTCAGGGTAATCATAGAACAACCTCATGATACCACATCGATCTTGGTAACCACTGGCACAAACCTCAGTGAACCAAAAATCACATCATAATCTCCTATATCAGTCAAAAGCATAATCAAAGCAACTAATACAGAAACATAAATTGAAACACCTCGACGGTGTAGACCACTCAAGGTCACAATCATGATCCCATCACAACAAAAGATCAGCAAGGTTGCATCCATCAGGATGACTAACAAAATTCAAACAGGAGAGGCACTACAATTGTGCACCTCCCTTCATATCCATCACCATTTTTCTAGCCCATACTTCGCACAAGGTAACAGTTAGGTAGAGGCAACTAATAAAAAACTCTACTCAAAATCCTAAAGAAAGTTGTCAATGATTTTGGCCATGATTGACATTTACAAATCAACCCCACCCTATGGGCCTATCACACCTCATTCCATACATCCACAAACACAACCCTGTACTTGCTGGTCTATGGTGTTGTAGTAATACCTATTGAGGTTGAACTCCCATCCCTAAGAATTTCTTTGTGGGGCTAGATATCTGATGAAGATTATAGAGTAGCTAGACTCACCCAGCTAGATCTACTTGATGAAAAATGTAATAGGCATATGACCATCTCATGGTCTATTAGAATTGCCTCAAGTGCAACATAAATAGGAAGGTCCATTTGTGCCAATTTTATGAAGAAGAATATGGTCCTGAAAGAAAACATGAAAGTCTGGGCTGACCAAGAAAAGAAAGGCAAGTTTGAACCCACATGGCTTGGTCCTTACATGGTCACAACATCTTTTAGCTCAAGGGCCTATCAGCTATCAACACTTGAAGGTGGAGTATTGAATGATCCCACCAAATTCTATGCCTAAGATCCTCAGTGTATGTTACTACCTCAGAGAAAAATAGTAAAGAAAAATAAACATCCAATGGTGAAAACTTGGCAATTCAAGTGCCTTGGATAGGTACCCTAGTGAAAACTAAGAAAATAGGTGCCATGCGTACTTAGCCTATTCATTATCTATCAATGACCTACATCTCCCCCATCACCCCTTCACATTTCATCACCCATCTTTCCATTTTCCAAAGGTGTCCAAGAGTTTCATCCCTACACTCCCACAACTCATGACATATTCTTATTATCCCTTAGCTTGGAAAACCCATCAAGACAATGTATTCTACCATGGTTCATACATCTATCCTACCCATGTACCTTACCATGTGTATCATATCGGTTGTATCTTATCCTTTGTACCATGCCCATGTCTCATACCCTTGTAACAATAATATTATTACATGTATCATACCCTTGTAACACTAACAGTAATATGTGTATCATGCCACCTCCTCATCCTATGCTTTTCCCTATCATATGAAACCCACTACCATATTTTACCATAGTATCTACATCATCCAAATGTTGTAGAGTCCCACTTGTACATTTTCAAATCCTATGGTGAGACCCCACACCACCAACAGGTTGTCTGACGAAAGTTATAGTCGCCAATTGTGTCAGTCCCAAATACTATCGCTAGGTTCTTTAGGATGCATCCTTCCTCATACCTAACATTGGCCTATTAGTATCCAGTTGTACCGATCTCTTTGGAAAAAGGGTACTTTTTCATGGATTTGTTCTTTCTTCTGATGTTGGGTTTTTAGTATTTTCTTTAAATGGATATTTTCCAAGTGATTTAGTTGTTCCCTCCTCATGGTCACCATGATCTTTTATATCATCATGCACTTTGACTGGGGCAATTCGAAAGCAAGGTTTTGATCAAGGTCTTTTTTTGCTTGTGAGTCAGTCAGATATGACCCTTCCATATTCCAAACATGTTTTCATTTGTGATCACATGATGCAGCTAGGAAATATTGTTCTCTTGTGGATCACCCAACATCATTTCCACGTTGATTTCTCTAGGACTCATGTGTGATGCTAGTGCAATCCTTGCATTCTTGTTCGAGTCAATCCTATGTAATATTGGGGAAAGGGTCTTGATGTTCTTAGTAACCTTGGCATATCCCTAACATTCCTATATCAAATAATGTGCTCATACTACATTGTTCTACTTCTTTACAAAGTACCTCACGCTCAAGCTTCAAATGTATCCCATCACCCTCACCATTTTGTCTCATATGGAAAACTACTTGTTTAGACTTCTCTTTTTTATGCATCTATACTATTCACATCCTACACGTTCTCCTCCTATCTTACACATCTATCCTATCTACTCACCCATTCCTTCATAGGCTCCATTCTACCACATTATCACCTCTTCCTTTCATCTAAATCTCCTACCCAATTCCATCTCCTTGAGTCTCCTACAACCGTTGTGTTTAAAGTTGTACATATGGTTTCCACCTCTAGATCATGGTTATGATCGATTAGTGATATGTTACACTGCCTTCCTACAAACCAAATGTATTTCCCTATCGCTCTACTTACATTTAATATCATGTCCTCTCATCTCCCCCTACATTCCCCTAATTTCTTTTCCTTTTTTTAGTCATCATTTGCATCATCTTCATTCTTTAAATTACATGTTTCTCATCTCTTTCACTCATCCTAGTCTTCATGGTTCATTTTTGGGTCATCTTTGCACTATCATAGCTTTAGACCCCTCCATTATCAAAATCTCTCGATTCACTTTCCCTATCTTGGACATTAAATTCATCTTCATTATCATAAACTTAAGAATCATAAGCCCTAGGCTCATGTTTCATCATCATAGTCGTATATTCATTTTTATCATGTTCACCATCATAATTTTATGTTCATTTTACTATGCTTCACCATCATAGTTTTATTTTCATTTTCTCATGATTCATCATCATAGTCTTAAGTTCATTTATCATGTTTCACCATCATAGTTTGAGTTCATTTATCATGTTTCACCATCATAGTTTGAGTTCATTTATCACATTTCACCATCATTGTTTGAGTCCATTTTATTATGTTTTATCATCATAGTTGGAGTTCATTTTATCATGTTTCATCATTATAGTCTTAAGTTCATTTATCATGCTTCACCATCATAGTTTGAGTTCATTTTATCATGTTTCACCATCATAGTTTGAGTTTATTTATCATGTTTCACCATCATAGTTTGAGTCCATTTGATCGTGTTCTATCATCATAGTTGGAGTTCATTTTATCATGTTTCATCATCATGGTTTTAAGTTCATTTATCATGTTTTTCCATCATAGTTTGAGTTCATTTATCACATTTCATCGTCATAGTCTTAAGTTCATTTATCATGTTTCACCATCATAGTTTGAGTTCATTTATCACGTTTCACCATCATCGTTTGAGTTCATTTTATTGTGTTTTGTCATCATAGTTGGAGTTCATTTTATCATGCTTCATCATCATAGTCTTAAGTTCATTTATCATGTTTCACCATCATAGTTTACGCTCATTTCTCATAGTTTATCATCCTAGTTTATATTTTATTATGTTTCATTATCATCATTTAAAAAGTCCATTCAATTTATATTTCTCATCATTTAGCTTAAACACATTACATCCATCGTCATATCTTAAATTCATTTCCATTTTTTTTAGCTATCCTAAACATTATCATAAAATATTTCCCAAATCTCACCATAAAGCACATCACAAAGCATCAGTACCATCCACTATCTCCTCATAAAGCATATCACATCTTGCATCACAGAGCATCAACATGATCCAAAATCTCATCATAAACACATCACATCCTATATCACAACACATCAGTCACATCACACATCTCATAAACATCACATCCTGCATAAAACCGAGTCAGTCTCTCTTCTACATCTAACCACATGCATCTCATACAAACATACACATAATAAACAAATCACGACATAGTAATCCATACATCCATATCCCACCCAAAAGAATGATCATATCTATATATATCACACTAGCAAAGAATAGAGAATAAATTACCTATCGCTACAAAATTACCAAAGTCCATCATAGTCCAAATATCCAATATCCATATAATACAAAGGCCCATATCAGTACATCAGGTTTGTGCCCACAAAAATACATCCAACGATACATCCAAAAATGCTATGCAAAATACAGCATATCACTGATCCTCCTCATCCATCGCCTCCTTGCCATGAGATTCATGGGTGTCCCTCTCTACATCTGGCACTACTATTGGTGGAGGTGGCAACTTCATCTATCCTCCTCCAGTCCCTGAGCTCTCCACATCATCCCTCCTCTCACTAGCCCCCATGTCTCACCTTTGGCTCTGCCCTGTGCGCTAAGACCCACCAGTCCTCTATGAGCCCCCAGTGTTCCATCCTCTCTCCCCCTCCATGCATTCTTGGATGGGTCCCAACTATACCTAGCCATGTCAGCCATCTATAATGTTGCATTTTCTCAGTTGGCACTGTTGCATGATATCTCTCATGATAGAATCCTGCTCTCTCCTTCAGATCCTCCACCTCCCCCTACAACCTCCTCAACTCCTCCAAGCCTCGACCTACCACCACTTGTGCCCTCAAAGTTTCCACCTCTACCACTAATCTATCCCTCTCCTCCTAGATAGTGTCCATCATGCCCTACAACATCTATCTCTCTAAAACCATCCCCTCCAACCTCCCATACAAATACTTGGCCTCCACCTGCAACATCCCCAACTCTATCCCTACTCTATCTGCCGGTCCTTGTGCCACATCACACTCATGTCTAAATTGATCTTGCTCTATCCTGAGTTGATCCCTCTCCTATTGTGTATCTCGTAGTAGTTGGCTAGTCACCTTGTGTGTCTACTGTAGGGATACATACCTTCTAGCCAATCTATCATCCCCTCCCCTTGCTAATGATCCACCTCCACCTCCCACTCCGCCTATTGTACCCTTGTGGCCTCTGTCCACCCTCCTCCTACAGTCTCCTCTCCTTTTCTGGCCTATCATCTCCCCTCTCTAGCTATGGCCTAATCTCCTCTGGTCTCTCCTCCCTCACAACCCTCCACCTTCACCTCAATAGCACCTCCTCCTGTACAGTCACCTATGCCCGTTGTTGTAATCCCCTAGCAACATATCTCCCCTACCTCGTCACTCGGGCAATCTCTCTTACCACTACTACTACTCTAGTGACATGGGCCGGACCTACTAGCCTAGGGTGCTCAAAACCATCTTAGTACTCCCAAGTCGAGCCCGCATCTATGACACCCCCAAACCAATCCCAATCCTATGGTACTAAATCTTACAATGCTTGTAGTAACCCCTCCCTTTGAATTGCAAGCCCAAAATAGTGACTGGCTCTTGTGTCATGTGCTCATACTAGTTTGGCTCCCTTGGGGCAACCTATGGCCATCCAAATTGTCGAAGGGTCCTATCTGGTCAGTACTACTCTACAATGTACTCCCACTGCCCAAAAATAAAACATGGTGAAATGGTGTATGGAAAATGTTGCCTCTCCTTTGCCCACAACTCAAGACCCATATATGGCCTTCATGTAACAACGTGAATCTCATCTATCTAGATTCACCAGTAGTCCACCTCCTCTGTATGATGATAAGTAAGTGGATCACCCCAACTATACACAATTAGCTCCTCTATCTACTTATCCCTCAACCCAATCAACCTAAATGCTACAATATGCTCCCAAGTCCAGACTTGTAACAATGTAGGAAACCCCACACTCCTCCCCTCGTGCCTTGCACCCTGGTATACCATTTGATGGAGATCTTGGTATAGCTCTGCTAACATTAATGAACCTTATGCCACAGGGACTCCGATGTCCACAATCCGCATAATCATCGATATCAATGCCAACGTAACTCATGTCCCACTAGTATCTGGGGCAATATATCCCGAAACTAACCCACATACATAAAAGTAAATCCTCCTCTCCACTGCTACTCTGATTCAAGTTCTCATCTAAAGGAAACTGGCCACTCCAAATAGGATACTGAACTTCGGGACCCACCAATCATTGTACCGTCGCCGCTTTTGTCATCTCCCTAATAGCCATTACTGGCATCCCCCATATAGGTGACTAAAAGATTCTGTAAACATCCTCTAAAGTCACTGTCATCTCCCCTATCGACAAGTAGAAAGTGCCTGTCTCATTGTGTCATCGCTCACATAAGGCTATCACCATCGCCATATATGTCTGTGTATGCGGCAACCTAGCCAAGTACCGTAGGTTGATACCGTCAATCCTAGCCCAATCTGCAGGTGTAAACAACTCTCTAGCACGTAGTACTACTGCCTGTCACTCCCATGACACCAAAGCATCCAACGACCACTGCATACAAGTCAACAGCATGTCAATTATTATTTTTTACATAGTGTAACCATGATTCAAAAACCCAACAACTCACCCTTCCCCCCTCTCCCCAAGTCCTTTTTTTCCCCACAAAGTTTGTACTTTACCCTTTCCTAGCATTCCCGTCGGAGCGTGCTTGTGAACAATCACCACCTGCGATCCAACCATTACATTTTATAGTGAGATCATTTTTTGACTTTTTCCTCCCCCAAAAACCCTATCTAGCATTCCTGCTATCCCAGATGCACCCCAGTGTTCCCGTAGCCATAGCTTCCTGTAGGAATGCACCCAACCCATTACCCCTGCCGGTCAAACTTTCCCTGTTCCCATGTTGGCATGTTCTTAAAACTACCCTTAACTACGAGACCGCGTTCCCACCAACAAGTATGCAATTTTGCTCACAAACTTGCTACCCTGCATAAAATTGCTAATGGATTTGCATTCTTGCATTAACTGCTTGCCAAATTCATGATCTCGTGAAAATGGTTTTTGACCCTAAATTGTATGCCTGTCCTCTAGATGACTTTGTGAGATCACAGTCTCGCTAATCCATGTAGTGATCTTGCTGGACCTATGCCTGTGGGAACACATTTTCTAAATTGTGGGAATGCTATAAAAGGAAATGCAAAAATGACTAAGAAATTTTTTTTGACCCTATCGAACAGTCTAGTGTCTGTCGCACTTGTACTCGTCGTACCACACCGTCTAACTTAGAGCTCCAAACAGCAATATCACAACGTCAATATGAGAGTGAATGACCCTTTCTACCCCTCCTAGCCTCCATTATAGATCTCTTAGAGTGCCCATTTTCATTCCCTGACCCTAACCCTTCCCGCACTCATCTTTTCCCCTTGCCTTATTCTTACAATATAACTATCTTTTTCACACTCCTTTTGCCCTTCTACATCCCCTTGCTCTTGTCACTTTGTTATAACTTTGTAATAAGTCATCGAGTTTCGTTTTCTCTCCCAACCACCTTCTTGAGGGGCATCATGCAATCCATTCTATCTTCTTATATTCAAAACCAAGACAACCATGTTGCTTTAAAAAGTCTTCTTTGCGTCATTTATATTCAAACTTCTTTGAAATAATGTTGTCCCAACACTATGTCAAAGAGGGGCAAAATGCAGACACCTAAATCTGATTACATCATTAGGTAATCATATTTAGCCATTTTCTAAGACATTATTGATTAAATATTTATTATTTAATTAATTAATCATCATCCCCTAGTTAATTAATTAATTTAATTAAAATATAGTCCAATTAATAAAATCAAATGATATATCAAAATCAATTTATCAATTAAATCCTCATTCCTCTATTAAATTAAATAAATATCAAAATCTATTGATTTAATTTCTCAAAACCCTTTTTATTAAATAAATCATTTAATGAATCATCCTAAACCCCTAAGCCATCCCTAAAACCTATCTTTACCCCTAATCCAACCCATCCACCCATAATAACCTCACTTAGCCAACTAACTCAGCCATCTCATCAAAGTTAAGCCACTTACCTCCTAACCCTCTTTCTAAACTAAGCCTAATCCCCTTCCTAAAAACGTGCACAACTTTAAGTAAGGGTTAAGACTTGCTAACCCAAGCCAAAGTCAATGGTCTCCCTTGTCCTCTTCTAGCCTTATCCAAGAGCACTAATAGCTCTTGCATGCCATTAAAGCCTCTTACATCCCTTTTGCACATTCTTTCTCCCTCATTACTCCCTTTGACCATCCATTTTGTCGATCCCCTCACACTCATCCTCCTTGTGACAAGTGTTACTTCTTGATTGGCTCCAAACAAACACAATCCATGTACTCTCCTCTCATTGCATCCTAGCCCTTCCTCACCTTCTCTCCATTTTCACATCCTGACCCTCCATCTCACTAGCTCTTAGCCTATAAATTGAGCCCTTCCCCTCTCACAATCCATCATCTATCAATGCAAACTTATAATGCCCCACTGGCCACTACAGTATAGCTATTTTACACCATTACCATATCAAAACCCACCTACACATCCATTGTTGAATCTTCCACTCATCTCCATGCTTGATAACAACCCACCACTTGAAGTTTGAGCACAACCAAGCACACATCCCCTAGCTATTTGGACACATCTACGTCATCACAAATTGCACCCAAGGAGCTTTCCATTTTTGGTCTGTCTTCCTTCTTGGTGTTCACCTCGTCTTATCACAAGTGTTGCTATTATTTAGTATTGTAAACATTAAAATTGTTATTAATGTTTGTACCATGCTAGGTTTTTAGCATTACAGAATGAAATGTAGAACCAACAAAATCAACAAGGGCAAAAGTTTCTATGAAAATGGACAAATTATGTTCAACTTCTACCAAAATATTGCAATCCATAGGGCAATCGCATGCCATCCACACGTTATAGGCGAAATAGCGCCAAACAAAATTAATCAGAAGCAGATTGCCTTCTATTAGACCAGGGGCAATAATAAAGCATCTTTTGAATGTAACACAATGATTTGTCTTGTTTTCATTGGTTGCTAGGCATTAGAATGCCAGAAACATAAAATTATATTCTCTTTGGCTACAAGGTTCCCAAATATGCCCAAGCTGATCGTCATGTGAATACACATTGCTGCCAGTTTAAATCCGAAACCAATTATTCCAAAAGAAATGGCTGCCATCACTAAGCTAATGGAAACTCAAATTACAACAATTTCGTCATCATCATCATACTTTGTTTAGATTCTAGAATAAGGGACTAATTTATATGGCTGAACTGCCTTTTGTTGACGAGGGAGATCCAAAACTCGAGGGGGTCCAATTCCTCCCTCAAACCTTTCATACAACCCACGGGCAAACCAAAAGATGGTCCTTTGAGAATCTTAATAGATATATTGCTTTGATGGAAAATAGCGAAATCATGCATTTTTGTCATTCAATTCCTCTTTCGTGTGAAAGAGAGCCTCCCAAATTTTCATAATCTGATCCAATTTCATGAGACAAAAGCTTGCATCTTTTTATATATCCAAATCCATCTGCACCCTTGCAGTTTTTTTCATCTTCCTGTCTTCATTCCATCTTCTTTCACTCCATCCCACTGGGCAACTCCGGCAGAGATGTTTAACAACGACACATAGTGTGCATCATTTTCAGGATCCAACTCCAAAAAAGCCCTTGGATATATGTTCTCCCAACTCTATATAGGCACGGGTTCTGCTGGCATCAAGCAAGGACTCCCACATACCAGTATCAGGCTCCACTGGCATGGTTTTGATAAACTCTCGTGCTTCATCCATGTGCCCAGCTTTACCAAGCAGATCAACCATACAACAGTAGTGCTCGATTGTAGGAACAAGGTTATAATCTTGAGTCATGGATCTGAAATATTGCTTCCCATAATCGACCAGCCCTGCATGGCGACAAGCACACAGAACACCCACAAAGGTAACATTGTCCAGCTTTGTGCCAGAGTTTTGCATTTCCTGAAAAATCTGGAGTGCCTCCTTCCCATCCCCATGTATGGCATATCCTATGATCATTACATTCCATGATACCACGTTCCTCGTAGCCATTTTGTCAAACAATTTCCGGGCATCTTTCAGGCGACCGCATTTAGCATACATATCTACAAGGGCACTCCATACAAAGACATCGAACGGAAGCCTACTTCTAACTACGCTCCCATGAATTTCTGACCCCTTGCGGAGGGCTGCCGAATTAGCACATGCCGGAAGAACACTGGCAAAGGTCACAAGGTTAGCCCTCAAATTTGTCAATTGCATCTTTTGAAAGAACATCAGAGCTTTATGAAACTTCCCATTCTGTACATATCCTGCGATCATGGCAGTCCATAAGACCACATTCCGCTCAGGTGTCTTTCTAAAGAGCTTAAATGCCTTACCCATGCGCCCTGCCCGGGCATATGCAGTAACCATAACATTCCATGCATATACATTTCTTACAGGCATGATCTTAAAGAGTTTCATAGCTTTACGCAAATCTCCGGTTTGTGCATACCCTGCAACCATAACAGTCCACAAAACCACATCTCGTTGACGCATTTTGTCGAACAGTTTACGTGCATTCAAGATACATCCACATTTCACATACATGTCAACAAGAGCGGTGCCGACATATTTATTAGATTGAAATCCCCTCCTGATTATATCTCCATGCAACTCTTTCCCTTCTTCCATGGCTGCCAAGCTGCCGCAAACTGGCAAAACAGTTACGTAGGTAGAGATCACATGTATATGCTTAACGTTTCTCAATTGCAATTCCCGGAAAATCTTCAGGGCTTCATCAAACTTCCCGATCTGTGCAAAACCTGCAATAATGGCATTCCATGTAACCACATTGCCATTGGGTACTTTCTTAAATAGTTCCAATGCCTCTTCAATACAGCCTGCATGGGCATACCCAGCGACCATGATAGTCCACGAGTATACATTTCTCTCAGGCATCTTCTCGAAGAGCTCCATGGCCTTGTCGAGATCCCCAATTTGTGTATATCCTGCAACCATAGTAGTCCATGAAACCACATTTCGTTGACGCATTTTGTCAAACACTTTGCGTGCCATCTCAATACATCCACATTTAGCATACATGTCAACAAGAGCACTACCCACAAACACATCAAACTGTAAACCCCTTCTGATTATATCTTCATGTACCTGTTTCCCTGCTCCAATGGCGGCCAAATTGGCGCAAACAGGCAAAACTGTTGCGAAGGTAAACGCAGTAGGTTGAATTCCAAACCCCAACATTTCGCAAAATATTGTCAATGCTTCTCTATCGTCTCCCTGCTTTGAATAACCCTGAATCATGGCATTCCAAGGAGCCGCAATTTTTTCCTGCATTTTATCCAGAACTAGTCTAGCATCTTGCAGGCTCCCAAGCTTGGCATACAAAACTACAAGTCTGATAGCCAAATGCAAATTTGTGATAAATCCTGTTCGAGTTATGTGGGTATGGACTCTTTTGGCCTCTGGCAAGGATTTCTTGTTGAGGCATTGTTTCAGAAGGGAAGCATATGAATGCGTATTTAGCCTATATTGTTTCTCGTCAGTAACGTGGAGAATATCTAATGATTCTTTCGGTAAGCCCTCCTTGCAATGCGTTTGTGATCGCTCGCTAACGGCATTTGAGGTTTCAAAATCATCATTTACTGTTTGTTGTTCTAAAGTGAGTGCATTTGAGGAGAACTTCATTTGGGCAAACTGGAATTGAACCATGAGATCTAAAACGTGATGATTCTTCTTTTGAATCCTCCATGGATGTGACAATATCATGCTGTTTATTTGTTTTTCTTCTTTTCTTTCAGCTGTCATTTGGTGTAATCTACATTGCTAACCCTCGATTACAAATTGTACAACCCAATGAATCGTTTCCAATTCTCCTGTCATTTGATCAACAGAGCAATTGGAGGAGTGATTCAACTGGGTTTTCCTCGCCTATCATATATTGTATAGAGCAATTGCAGGATTGATGGAATCGTTTTTTTATGATCCGTCATTTGGTAGACACATTGCTGAGCTCCTTGAATATGTTGGGTTTCCGAGCCAACCAGGGAAAAAATCTGGTATTCTTCAGCGGATGGAACCTGTCCATACGGACAATCATTCTGTCTGGACATATGGGATCGGCTTTGGGGGTTACCAAGACTGTAACATGGCATCTTTCACTTGGTTTTCCCAACAATTGTGGATTGGATGGAATTTTTCTTTCTGATCTGTCATT
Organism: Cupressus sempervirens; assembly: GCA_028749045.1. Lineage (NCBI taxonomy): Eukaryota > Viridiplantae > Streptophyta > Pinopsida > Cupressales > Cupressaceae > Cupressus > Cupressus sempervirens. Next base: position 33,170,189 of record CM053786.1, on the reverse strand, counting down.
GGGGTATAATATGTTGTTGCACTTATCGGGACAATTATTTTATTCGGTTCATGTGGGATTACATCAGAAAACTAGCTTATTATTTATGAGATGGATATTGTAAATGTTGTTTTATTCAATATTTAAATTGTAAAATCTAAGTATTTGTTTTAATTGATTTGATATTTTTATTTGTAAATAATTATTAATTTATGTAAGATGATTTTTACAATTCATTATATAATGTTTATTATCAATGGATTAATATCACTAGTGTGAAATGTGAAGTTTAGTTGAGAGTGCTCATTGTTTTTTTAAGTGTAAGAATTGTTTATGGGCTAGGTTGGATATTTCTTTAAAATTGTAAGATTGACTTGCATTTTCCAAATTCAAAATGAGGCCTTACCTAACTCAATTTTAAGTCTTCATTCTTGAAAAGAGTATATGTTACTTTACTATGTATAATTTGATATTTAAAAGAGTAAAATTTGATTGTATGATTTTAATTGATCTAGAGTTTTTTAAGTTTTTTTTCAATATCATAATATAGGTTAACACAATTGTTATAACTCATAATATGATTTCCATTATCAATGAATCAATATTTCATGTACTATTTTTAGTTTGAGAATGCTAATTGTATCACCTATTTTAGTAGAGTAAAATGAACACTAATCTATAAAAAGCATTCTCAATACTAAAAACAAATAAACACTTAAGATAGGACCAAAGAAGACAAAATTGAGGAAAGTAGACCAAAGATGGTAAACTCCTCAAGTGCTTCTCATGATGACGAAGCTATGTCCCTGATGGATAGTGGATGTATGCTCACGATGTGCTCAAGCTCCAAATGGATGAGTGATAATCAAATATGAGTGTGGATGAATGATTCAACAATGAAGGTATGGAGGGTTTTCAGCATTATAATAGTATTTTGGTAGTTTTTAGGCTCTCAAAATAGCATTATAAGTTTGCTTTAAAAGTGGATGATTTTAGTGAAGGGAGAGGCTTCTATTTATAGGCCAAGGGGTGGAAGGATGGACAGTCAGGATGCAAGGATGGCAAGATGGTAAGGGAGGGCTAGGATGCACTCAAAGGGGAGCACATGGATTGTGCTTGTTTAAAGCCAATTAGGAGGTGACACATGTCACAAGGTGATTGGATGTGAGAGGGTAGGATATGGGTTGGTCAAAGGAGTAATGAGGGAGGTTGAGCCATAAATGGGGATGGTTGGGTCAAATAGAGATGGTTGGGTCATAAATAAAGATGGTTGGAAGGAGGATGAGATTGTTGACTTTGGCTTAGAGGTGGTTGGGAGGAGGATTAGATTATTGACTTTGGCTTGGGTTAGCAAGTCTTAACCCTTGCTTAAGTTGTGCACATGATTAGAAGAGGGATTAGGATTAGCTTAGGAGTTGGCTAACCTTGTTTAGGGAATGTGACAAGGTTAGAGGGGGGTTTAGGATTAGAATTGACATCTTCTAGAAGAGTCTAGGCTTTTAGGACGAGGATAAATAAGATTTTTTAGAAAATAAATAAAGTTTTATTTATTTCAAGAGTTTAGGTTGAGGAAATATTTATTAAAATATTTTTAATAAATATGAGGATTAATATTTAATCTTAATTAAATATTTTGAGTTAGGATTAGGGGTAAGAAATGATGGGATTAGCCTTTAACCAAAATTAAAGAAGGATTTAGAAGATTTTGGAAGAGGTTTAAGGAAATTGGCCAAGTTTTGGACAAAAAATAAATAAATAATTTATTTTGGGATTTTTGGTCAATTTATTAATTAAATAATTAATAAATAAGAAAATAATGTTTAAATAAGATTTAAACATTTTTGGGAGGGATTCCTTAATTAAATATTTTTAATTAAGATAAAGGGATTTAATGGCATAAAAATAAATAAATTAATTAAATAATTAATTAATTAATAAATGATGATGTCATCAGGGATTTTTTTTAGAAAATAAAAATACTTTATAAAAATACCAAAAAAATACCAAAAAAATTCAAAAATTACCCAAAAATACCCAAAAAATTCATAAACTACCCAAAAATACCAAAAAAATTCAAAAATCATCCAACAATACCAAAAAAATTCAACAATCACCCAAAAGCACCCAAAAAAAATTCATAAACTACCCAAAAATACCAAAAAATTTCAAAAATCATCCAACAATACCAAAAATACCAAAAAAATTCAAAAATCACCCAAAAGCACCCAAAAAAAATTCAAAAATCATCCAACAATACCAAAAAAATTCAAAAATCACCCAAAAGCACCCAAAAAAAATAGGGGATTTAATGGCATAAATAAGAGGTATCACCTATTTTTCCTCGCACTATCTCCTATCTCCTCATCCCTAGATTTTCTTCTGCTAACCTTCTCATTTTCATCTTTCCCACCACTATCCTATCATGTTGACCTTTTGTACGGTCATCCCTTGTAAATACTTTGGTTTATCCACTGTATATTTCTTGCGTGTCAGTCCTTCGCTTGGTATCATTGTATATCTCTCATCTTTTCACGTCCATTCATGCTTGCTCAACAAAAATCAAATACAAATAAACATTTTTAGTTCTCTTGGTTAGATACTTTTGCGAATCCTTGTACGAGACCCCTTGTCATCAACATGTTGTCCTAAATAGTTCTGATTGCCCAGCTCATCCTAGTCCTTGATATTACCGATAGATCCTTGCAGGCTGCATCCTTCCTCTCGTCTGATCTTGGTCCGTCAGTATCCAGTCCTACTGATCTCTTTGGCAAAAGGTTCCTTTTTCATGGATTTACATTTTCTTTCAATTTATTTTCTTTTCAGGATTTCACATTTGGTTCTTAAAGTATCTCTTTCAAGTGATTTGGGTTGTTCCCTCCTCATGGTCGCCACGATCTTTTATATCATGGTGTGCTATGAATGGGGCAATTCAAGAGCAAGGTTTTGATCAGGCATAATTTTTTTTGGGTATTTTTGGGTAATTTTTGAATTTTTTTGGTATTTTTTTGGTATTTTTATAAAGTATTTTTATTTTCTGAAATTTTTTTTTGATGACATCATCATTTATTAATTAATTAATTATTTAATTAATTTATTTATTTTTATGCCATTAAATCCCTTTATCTTAATTAAAAATATTTAATTAAGGAATCCCTCCCAAAAATATCATTTATAACAATTCATAACCATATGATGAGCAAGGCTTGGGTGTGCATTGTTTATTTATAAATGCAGGAGATTAAGATAAAAATTATTTTACCAAAGGCATTCTTGATGGAGAAGAGAATGCACCAGACATTAACACATGGCTATACAAGGAGCCCCCTCCTAAAAGTGAAGCACTTCTGGATCACTTTAAACAAAAATATCCCTAGTCACATCGTTTGGCCACAGAGCAATGGGATTATCAAGGAGGTGGTTTAGGCTACCAGGAATCAGGTATGAGACGGCCTATAGAAGCACACCAAGGGCAGAAAACTCAAGGCTTGGGCTATGGACTCCCCGCACCTGGGGGCACTACAATGGAAGGCCACGCCTTTACGAACATCCAAAACACTCTCGTTGAGGTTGAAGACATCCCTGAGGAAGTTGAAAAGAAAGCTTATGATGATATTTTCCTTGACGAAATAATCCTTGGAGCCTCTGTGCTCTGCCAATTATCCTTGAATCTCATAGACCTCCCGCTCGCTCACCCCGAACTCATAGATTGGGACCAACCAAGTGTCGTTCATGTTGACAAGTTCTCTACTGAGCACGCGCTTCTTAAATTCATGGGGGCAGAAATGCCACATAAACGGCCACCACCACCATCGACATATGTCTACAAGCTGGATCCTGCAGGTTACTTCGGGGAGGAGGAAATCTCCAATCACAAAATAGAAATACAAAAGGAAACAAAAAAGAAAAAAATCAAAGGAAAAATGTCCTCTGGTGATTTTTAGTAGAGTAAAATGAACACTAATCTATAAAAAGCATTCTCAATACTAAAAACAAATAAACACTTAAGATAGGACCAAAGAAGACAAAATTGAGGAAAGTAGACCAAAGATGGTAAACTCCTCAAGTGCTTCTCATGATGACGAAGCTATGTCCCTGATGGATAGTGGATGTATGCTCACGATGTGCTCAAGCTCCAAATGGATGAGTGATAATCAAATATGAGTGTGGATGAATGATTCAACATTGAAGGTATGGAGGGTTTTCAGCATTATAATAGTATTTTGGTAGTTTTTAGGCTCTCAAAATAGCATTATAAGTTTGCTTCAAAAGTGGATGATTTTAGTGAAGGGAGAGGCTTCTATTTATAGGCCAAGGGGTGGAAGGATGGACAGTTAGGATGCAAGGATGGCAAGATGGTAAGGGAGGGCTAGGATGCACTCAAAGGGGAGCACATGGATTGTGCTTGTTTAAAGCCAATTAGGAGGTGACACATGTCACAAGGTGATTGGATGTGAGAGGGTAGGATATGGGTTGGTCAAAGGAGTAATGAGGGAGGTTGAGCCATAAATGTCGATGGTTGGGTCAAATAGAGATGGTTGGGTCATAAATAAAGATGGTTGGAAGGAGGATGAGATTGTTGACTTTGGCTTAGAGGTGGTTGGGAGGAGGATTAGATTATTGACTTTGGCTTGGGTTAGCAAGTCTTAACCCTTGCTTAAGTTGTGCACATGATTAGAAGAGGGATTAGGATTAGCTTAGGAGTTGGCTAACCTTGTTTAGGGAATGTGACAAGGTTAGAGGGGGGTTAGGATTAGAATTGACATCTTCTAGAAGAGTCTAGGCTTTTAGGATGAGGATAAATAAGATGTTTTTAGAAAATAAATAAAGTTTTATTTATTTCAAGAGTTTAGGTTGAGAAAATATTTATTAAAATATTTTTAATAAATATGAGGATTAATATTTAATCTTAATTAAATATTTTGAGTTGGGATTAGGGGTAGGAAATGATGGGATTAGCCTTTAATCAAAATTAAAGAAGGATTTAGAAGATTTTGGAAGAGGTTAGTGGTCTTAAGGAAATTGGCCAAGTTTTGGACAAAAAATAAATAAATTATTTATTTTGGGATTTTTGGTCAATTTATTAATTAAATAATTAATAAATAAGGAAATAATGTTTAAATAAGATTTAAACATTTTTGGGAGGGATTCCTTAATTAAATATTTTTAATTAAGATAAATGGATTTAATGGCATAAAAATAAATTAAATAATTAAATAATTAATTAATTAATAAATGATGATGTCATCAGGGATTTTTTTTAGAAAATAAAAATACTTTATTTTCTAAAGGATTTTTAGGTGTCTACATTTTGCCCCTCTTTGAGATAGTTTTGGAACAATACTATTTCAAAGAAGTTTGAAGATAGACGACATGAAGGAAACTTTGAAAGGAACATGATTGCCCCAGTCTTGAATAGAAGAAGAGAGAGTGGACTGTGTGATGCCCCCTCAAGAAGATGGTGGGGAGAGAAGAAGAGGCCCGATAGCTTCTTGAAAGGTACAAGAATCTAGGACAAGAGGAGGACTGAGGGTAGCTAAGAGAGGTGAATCAAGGAAGCTATGGGAGAATGATACAAAGGAAAACCTTTTGCACAAGGATAACCAATGGGTAAGAACACTAGCTTTAGGGAGAGGGGAGAGGGTGATTGGTTTTCTAAATTGAATCCCAAGGAAGTGAGGTGGAAGATGGGAGATTCGGGGAGATAATGATTCAAGGATTTATGATTGGTGATGACTAAGATTACAATTGATGCAGGAGATATGATGATGATTGATGTAGAAACTATGATTATGATTGATGAAGGAGCTAAGATTATGTTTGATGAAACACCTAAGATTATGATTGATGAAGGAGCTAAGATTAGGATTGATGAAGCACCTAAGAGTATGATTGATGAAGGAGTGAAGAGTATGATTGATGAGGCACCTAAGATTATGATTGATGAAGGACCTAAGATTATGATTGATGAGGCACCTAAGATTATGATTGATGAAGGACCTAAGATTATGATTGATAGAGGAGGTATGATTATGATTGATACAGGATTAAATACCATGGGATTGATAGGAGATATGATTGGGCTATGGATAAAACTTGTAGATCAGGATTGTAAGACTAATTGGATGGGATGCTTGGATAGGATGGGATGTTTTGATAAAATGGGAGTATTAAGTAATCCATTGAAGCTTGAGCATGCGGGTGTTCCAAAGGGGAGCACCACCATGTAGTTGAGCACTTATTTTGATATAGGAATATTGGGAATATGCCAAGGTTACTAAGAACATCAAGGCCTTTTTACCAATATTACATAGGACTGACACGAAACAAACACGCAAGGATTGCCCCAGCATCACACATGAATCCCTAAAGAATCAGAGTGGAAATGATACTGGGTAATCCACAAGCAAACAATATTTCCCAAGTGCACCATGTAACCACAAGTGATCACATGTTTGGACTATGCAAGGGGCATATCTGACTAACTCACAAGTAGAAAAGAAAAAGAAAAAGACCTGATCAAAACCTTGCTCTTGAATTGCCCCATTCATAGCACACCATGATATAAAAGATCGTGGCGACCATGAGGAGGGAACAACCCAAATCACTTGAAAGAGATACTTTAAGAACCAAATGTGAAATCCTGAAAAGAAAATAAATCGAAAGAAAATGTAAATCCATGAAAAAGGAACCTTTTGCCAAAGAGATCGGTAGGACTGGATACTGACGGACCAAGATCAGACGAGAGGAAGGATGCAGCCTGCAAGGATCTATCGGTAATATCAAGGACTAGGATGAGCTGGGCAATCAGAACTATTTAGGACAACATGTTGATGACAAGGGGTCTCGTACAAGGATTTGCGAAAGTATCTAACCAAGAGAACTAAAAATGTTTATTTGTATTTGATTTTTGTTGAGCAAGCATGAATGGACGTGAAAAGATGAGAGATATACAATGATACCAAGCGAAGGACTGACATGCAAGAAATATACAGTGGATAAACCAAAGTATTTACAAGGGATGACCGTACAAAAGTTCAACATGATAGGATAGTGGCAGGAAAGATGAAAATGAGAAGGTTAGCAGAAGAAAATCTAGGGATGAGGAGATAGGAGATAGTGCGAGGAAAAGTGTGGGAAGTTAGTGGAAAGAGGCAGGATATAGCATACTGTTACTATAGGGGAGGTGAGCTGTGGAAAGGACGGAAGTAGTTGCCGACTTGACTATTATGATGGTGGGTATTGAAGCTTGTTGCCGAAGAGATGGATAGCATGTAATGGAAGCGATGGAGAATGTTGTGGGTTCTATAAAAGGTGAGTGAATTTGATGAAAGCTGAACAACAAGAAGTGTTAGCTAAAGCATAAGAAAAGTGTGAGTGAAGAATTAAGCTGTGAGGGAAATATCAATGGCCGATTCACAAGAGCAGAGGCAGAAAATGCCAGAGGCGATAGAAGGAGGAACGGGGGGATGCAGTGACGAGGAAAATGAAAGCCAAGGAGAAAGGAAATGGGTGCGAGGGCAGAAGCGGGGTGTAAAGAGGAGCCAACAAGAAGGAAGAGAAACCTTGCCATGTCGAAGTGTGCGGCGTTGTGATCGGGGAGTGGTGGAGGCTAGCAAAAGTAATCCAACTCAAAATCAGCCAGAAGAGGAAGAAGAAGATCTGACCTTGCTGCAACTATTAGCAGAAGGTGCGAGGCAACAAACAGAGGCGATGGAAAAAGAGAAGGAGACAAACTTACCAAGGGTGGAAGTGTGGTTAGAGGGAGCAAGTGCAGAAGATCAGCCATCTATAGAAGAGACCCTTCTAGAAGGGGAACAAAGATTCGTGATGCGACCAACAGCGGTTGAATGGAAGAGGGGAAAAAGTAAATTAGGGGATATGATGCAGAGCTCTGGGGAACAAAAGGGTGACCCAATGTTGTCTGCATTTCGGCCACTTCAAGCATTGCAATCTAATGCGGCAGTACAAGAAGCTCATGATGTAGCGGTGGTGATGGAAAAAGCATTGGCAATGGAAAAAGAATGGGCTGACCAAGCGGAGAAAGATGCAAATTTCTTTCAAGGCCTGATTGAAAGAGCGCGAGAGGATGGTGCATGAACAGAAGCTGAGCATCTAGGGATGATGTTAATGATGGAGCAAACAAGAGTGGAGACTGTAGAGGCGACTTTGGCAGCTGAGAGAGCGGCGATGGAGAGATGTGAAAATGAATTAGTGCTCCTGCGGTCGCTAGTAGAAGCGTACAAGGAGTCAGCAGTGCAGACCAATAGTTTAGCACGGAGGGTACAAGAGCAGCTGAATGCAAGTAATGCGCGCATTACATGGTACCAAAATCAATTAAATACAGTGAAACATGAGAGAGAGTCAATGAAAATGCTAGCGAATAGATATGAAAGAGAACGTGATATTGTGCAGACGACAACAACTATTCCAGGAGCAGAAAGACTACGGGCAGAAATGAAAGATGTCATGGAGCAATTAGTGAGGGTTGTGCGAGAGGCGGCATATTACATGGGATTATATCACCAAGCGGTCCCTTTGGAGCAAAGGAGAGGAGTTGTATACTCTGAAAAACATTTTATGGAGCAGATAAACACCCTCTTGAGGCGTGGTAACATCCCTATCCCCATGGATACACTTTGGGTAGGTGTGAGGATGACTCCAGGGGCATCATCATCTGGGACTGGGTCTGAAGGAATGCCATTGTTTGGACATCCTGTCGTGCCACCTCCCTCAGGGAGGCCAGAATAAAAAAAAGCTGCCAAACATTAGTAGTTGTTGCTGTCGTAGGAGAATAGAAAGTTTGTGCTTATTGTTGTGGCAATCAAAGGGACAACAGATGTTGTTCATAATGTAATGTTATGTTTTGTTTGTGGAATTTTTATGGAAGATATATGGATGTTTTTGTGTGTTTTTCAAATATTTAAATGTTTTTGGGATTTTTGATCTATATTTTAATGTTTTTGTGTTTTTGGGATAAATAATGAAATAGTTTGACACTTGGAAAAGTGGGAACAATACAATTGGTAGAGTAAGGGTAACCATGACTCATAGGCGAGAATGTTTGTGTAGATTTAGCGAGTATGACAGACAATAATAAGACAAAATGTGGGGATATTTCTCTAGGTCTGTGATGAGACGAATGTTTATGAGGCGTGGAAAAGTCATTGGGATCTACGCAAGGCATGTGATGGCCAAAAGAGGTCCTTGAAAAAGACGTGTGAGCCAAAAAAAATTGTCTCAGGGGCTTGAAAAAGGCGCTTGAGCCTAAAAAGACAGTGTGGGGGCCTGAAAAAGGTGCTTGGGTTGATAAAGGTATCGCGGGGGCCGAAAAGGAGCAAAATAGGGCCTTGAAAAAGGTGCTTTAAGCCTAAAAAGGTAGTTCGAGGGCCTGAAAAAGGCGCTTGGGCCTATAAAGGCATCTCGGGGGCCGAAAAGGATCAAAATAGGGCCTTGAAAAAGGCGCTTTGAGCCTAAAAAGGTAGTTCGGGGGCCTGAAAAAGGCGCTTGGGCCTATAAAGGCGTCTCGAGGGCCAAAAAGGATCAAAATAGGGCCTTGAAAAAGGCGCTTTGAGCCTAAAAAGGTAGTTCAGGGGCCTGAAAAAGGCGCTTGGGCCTATAAAGGTGTCTCGGGGGCCAAAAAGGATCAAAATAGGGCCTTGAAAAAGGCGCTTTGAGCCTAAAAAGGTATTAGAGTGATCCAAAAAGGACACTTGTATCTTGAAAAAGTATTTAAGGCCTAAAAAGGCACTAGAGTGGTCCAAAAGGGACACGTGGGCTTTGAAAAAAAAAGCTTTTAGGCCTAAAAAGGCACTAGAGGGGTCCAAAAAGGACACATGGGCTTTGAAAAAAAGCTTTTAGGCCTAAAAAGGCGCTAAATGGGTCCAAAAAGGACACATGGGCCTTGAAAAAGGCTTGTAGGCCTAAAAAGGCACTAGAGGGGTCCAAAAAGGACACATGGGCTTTGAAAAAAAGCTTTTAGGCCTAAAAAGGTGCTAAAGGGGTCCAAAAAGGACACATGGGCCTTGAAAAAGGCTTTTTAGGCCTAAAAAGGCGCTAAAGGGGTCCAAAAAGGACACATGGGCCTACAAGACTATTGATAGATTTGTGAAAACTGATTAGACTAAACATGGCCACTGCAACTTAAATAAGACTCAAAATCCTTCTTGATTCACATTAATAATGGTTGCATGGAAGGAAGGCGACAATCGGCTTTGCGGCATCTCTTTTGCTATCCGAGTTGTGCTGGATTTTCCTAAGCTTGAAATTATGTTTCAGGACATTACCACGCTTCTTCTTAATATCAATTTCTTAATATCAGAACTTGAGAGGATTTTTGGAGTGGTATTTTAATGTTTCAAGCTTTTATGGCCATATTTGGTACTTATGACCCCCTTTGGAATGTTTGGGAATTTTATTGTATTTGTTTGATATTGTTTGTGCAAGTTTTGAATTTTTTTTGGTATTGTTGGATGATTTTGAATTTTTTTGGTATTGTTGGATGATTTTGAATTTTTTTGGTATTTTTGGATGATTTTTGAATTTTTTTTTTTTTTTTGGTGCTTTTGGGTGATTTTTTGAATTTTTTTGGTATTGTTGGATGATTTTTGAATTTTTTTTTGGTATTTTTGGGTAGTTTATGAATTTTTTTGGGTATTTTTGGGTAATTTTTGAATTTTTTTGGTATTTTTGGGTAGTTTATGAATTTTTTGGGTATTTTTGGGTAATTTTTGAATTTTTTTGGTATTTTTGGGTAGTTTATGAATTTTTTGGGTATTTTTGGGTAATTTTTGAATTTTTTTGGTATTTTTGGGTTGTTTGGGTAGTTGCGTCGGCTATCAGCGTTGTCTTTCCCTCCATCCTTATGGGGTTGATTTTGGGGTGGTTTGTGCATAATCCTCTGGCAATCCGTTGGAGGACATTGAAAGGCGAGTTTGGCTTCATTTTCTAGATGTATCGATGGTCAGTAGAGGAGTGATGGGGTTGGTTCTCCTTTTGTGGTGTGAGGCAACTGGCATGGGCCTTGCAAACGGTTACAACTCCAAAAGATTCTCTTCGAGAGGTCTATGTGAAAGGGTTGTAATTCTATTGGTTTCTCATTGTGTAAGGTCTGTGAAAGGTTTTTGTCTCATGTCAAGGTCTTTATTGTGGAAAGGAAAGTGTGTGTGAAAGGGTTGTGAGAAAAGGAAGCTCTTGTTTTTTTTTTTTTTTTTTTTTTTTTTTTTTTTTTAGTTTTATGGATTTTTGGATGAGTTATGAATGTTTTTGACAATTTTTTTTTTTTTTTGGTATTTTTGAGTTTGTGGGAGTGAAACAGAGGATGTGAGTGAGATAGTGATGCTGGATGCTATAAGGCTCAAAAATATACAAGCATGAAAAGGAAATGGGTGGATGACTCTGGAATGTAAGATAGAACATAGTAGCGGATGTGCAGCGGATGTATGAACTTTTGAAAAAACCTTGGAAAATGGGGAGATGGGCGATGAGAAGGAAAGGGGTGATACTGGATATGTAGGTCATTGATAGATAATGGAAAGACTATAGTACACCTGGCGCCTATTTGCTAGATTTTAACCAGGGACCTATCCAAGGTGCTTGAATTGCCAAGTTTTCACCATTGGACGCTTTATTTTTCTTTGCCTATTTTTGATTTGCAAATTCTGCCCTTAGGCGTAGAATTTCTTGAGGTGAATAATGTTGGTAGGATCATTTAGGACTTCACCTTCAAGGGTAGATAGTTGATAGGCTCCTGAGCCAAAAGATGCTGTGACCACATAAGGACCAAGCCATGTGGGCTCAAACTTGCCTTTCTTTTCTCTGTCAGCTTGAACCTTCATATTCTCTTTGAGGACCATGTCACCTTCTTGAAAACTACGTGGATGGACTTTCTTGTTGAAATTGCACTTGAGGTGACTCTGGTAGACCATGAGGTGGTCATAGGCCTGTTGCCTTTTTTCATCAAGTAGATCAAGTTGAGTAAGTCGAGCCACTCTATATTCTTCATCAGATATCTGTCCGCATAGAGAAATGCGGAGTGATGGGAGTTCAACCTCAACAGGTAGGATTGCTTCAGCACCATAAACCAAGGAGTATGGAGTTGTGCCAGTGGCTGTGCGAAATGAAGTGCGGTATGCCCATAGGGCGGGATTGATTTGCAAATGCCAATCACGGCCGGAGTCATTGACAACTTTCTTGAGGATTCTGAGCAGGGTTTTATTAGTTGCCTCTACCTGACCGTTACCTTGTGGGAAGTATGGGCTAGAAAAACGATGATGGATATGAAGGGAAGTGCACAATTCTTCCATATTTAGGTTTTCAAAATTACCTCCATGGTCAGTGAAGATGGTAGCTGGGATGCCGAAGCGATATATGATATGATATAAGATAAACTTAGACACTTGAACTCCCGTAGCAGTGACAAGGGGAACTGCTTCGACCCACTTAGTGAAGTAATCAGTGGCGGTGATTATCCACTTATGCCCCTCTGAAGAAAGTGGTGTAATAAGACCAATGAGATCAAACCCCCAGCAGGCAAAAGGCCATGGTGGTGTAATGGGTTGCAAGTCTTGTGCTAGAGCTCGGATTAAATTAGCATGTTGTTGACAAGGTAAACATCGTTTCACAAATTCACATGCATCATGTTCTAGAGTAGGCCAATAGTATCCAGCCCGAAGGATCTGCTTTGCTAGCACTATCCCGCTCGTGTGAGCACCACAAAGTCCAGCGTGTACCTCTTTGAGAGCCATTGCAACCTCATTTTGATCTAAACATCGAGAGAGAGTATCATGATAACCACGACGATATAGGGTTTGGGCAATGATAGTGTATCAGGAAGCTCTATGTATAAGGTTTTGGCGTTGGGTTCGTGTGAGGTGAGGAGATATGATACCATTTAGTAGGTAAGCATGAATTTCGTGGTACCATGGGGATTGGGGACCAACCAAGATGCATACTTGTGTTGATTCATCATTCTCATATGCGGGTTCATGTAGTTGGTCGACCAAGAATTCATATTGTGTAGCTTCACACAACATTTCCAAGAGAGAACCAATAGTAGCCATAGCATTAGCTGCCTTATTCTGGAGTCTAGGTACTTGTATGAACTGGATCTGAGTAAAATGCTCCTTTAATTGATCAACCAAATTTTTGTAAGGTAGTAGCTTGTTATCCTTGGTCTGATATTCATTCAATGCTTGTTTAATGATAAGTTGAGAATCACCATAAACTTGAAGCTCTATGATATTCCATTCAATGGCGATTTTGAGGCCTGCAACAAGGGCCTCATACTCTGCAATGTTATTGGTACATCGAAATTGTAGCTTGAAAGATTTAGGAATATAATCACCTTGAGGTGTAATCAAGAGTATGCCAGCGCCAGAGCCATGAGATGTATAAGAGCCATCAAAATATAGCTTCCAAAGTGATTGTTCTTCTATCAAACAGAGGTATTCATTTGGAAATTCCATGATTAGTGGGTGATCTGCAACTAAGGGTGCATCAGCCAAGTGATCTGCAATAGCTTGGCCTTTGATGGCCTTTCTGTCAACGTATTGAATGTCAAACTCACTAAGAAGTGTAACCCATTTTGCTAGGCATCCAGTGAGTACTGTGCGAGAGAGCATATATTTTAATGGATCAATCTTTGATATCAGTTGCACAGTATGACTCAACATGTAATGACGTAGCTTCTGGGTGGAAAACACTATTGCTAAGCATGCCTTCTCCATGGGCGTGTAGTTGAGCTCATAGCCCACTAATGTTTGGCTAATGTAATAAATAGCTCGTTCCTTTCTTGCATCGTCAAGTTGTGCTAGAAGAGCACCTAATGTTGTGGGAGTAGCTGTGATGTACAATATGAGTGGGCGCCCTGCAAACAGAGGAACCAAAATAGGCGGATTAGCTAAGTATTGCTTGATGAGCTCAAAATTGCGCTGACAAGCTGAGTCCCATTTGAAATTCTGATCTTTCTTAAGCAAGTGAGTGAAAGGTTGACACTTATCAGCAAGTTGAGAAATGAACCGCCGGACTGATTGGAGTTTTCCTTGCAAAGAACGAAGGTGCTTGAGTGTCTTAGGAGGAGCCATATCCATGATGGCTTTGACCTTCTTGGGGTCAATCTCAATACCACGCTGGGACACAATGAAGCCTAGGAGCTTGCCTGAGGTGACACCAAAGACACATTTCTTTGGATTCAGCATGAGACGATACTTTGTCAATCGATTAAACACTTCTTTGAGGTGAAATAAGTGATCAAGAGCATTGAGAGACTTTACTAAAATATCATCCACGTAATCCTCAAGAATCTTATGGATTAGGTATTGGAAGATGACCGTCATGGCACGCTGATAGGTTGCCTCGGCATTCTTTAGCCCAAATAGCATCATATTATAGCAGAATGTGCCCCAAGGTGTAGTAAATGTCGTCTTATGTTAATCTTCCTCTGCTATATGAATCTAATTATATCCAGAGAAACCATCCATTAGTGACAAGAGTTCATGACCTGCGGTGAGATCCACAATCATGTCGATATTTGGTAATGAAAAGTCATCCTTCAGACAAGCCTTATTAAGATCCCTAAAATCAGTGCAGATTCTGATATCACCCGAAGGCTTAGTAACAGGTACCATGTTAGAAATCCATTCAGAATAATCTATTGGGCGAATGATTTTGGCTTCCAATAATTTTTCTAACTCTGCTTTAACCAATAAAGCAACTTTGGGGTGCATCTTACGGAGCTTCTGCTTAACGGGCCTGGCCCCTGGATCCACTGCTAGATGGTGTACGACTAGTTTGGGGTCCAACCCTGGCATGTCCTGATATGACCATGCAAAGCGGCCCACATTTTCGCGGAGAACCTCCATAAGAAGATCTGCTTGTTCAGGTGGTAGAGAGGTTGCGATGTATGTGATATGTGGGACCTCTGTCAAACTAATATTTACTGGCCGAGTTTCCTCTGTCAAAATTGAAGAGATAGGATGCCTATGCTCTTGCGGGGGAAGGATGAAATCTCCATCTTTAGGCGCCTCAGAGAGGTTTTCACCATCAGATACATCCTTTATTTTTAATTCATTTGTTGAGTTATCCAATGATGCTCCAGAGGAGTTTTCACCAGAGGACATTTTTCCTTTGATTTTTTTCTTTTTTGTTTCCTTTTGTATTTCTATTTTGTGATTGGAGATTTCCTCCTCCCCGAAGTAACCTGCAGGATCCAGCTTGTAGACATATGCCGATGGTGGTGGTGGTCGTTTATGTGGCATTTCTGCCCCCATGAATTTAAGAAGCGTGTGCTCAGTAGAGAACTTGTCAACATGAATGACACTTGGTTGGTCCCAATCTATGAGTTCGGGGTGAGCGAGCGGGAGGTCTATGAGATTCAAGGATAATTGGCAGAGCACAGAGGCTCCAAGGATTATTTCGTCAAGGAAAATATCATCGTAAGCTTTCTTTTCAACTTCCTCAGGGATGTCTTCAACCTCAACGAGAGTGTTTTGGATGTTCGTAAAGGCGTGGCCTTCCGTTGTAGTGCCCCCAGTTGTGGGGAGTCCATAGCTCAAGCCTTGAGTTTTTTGCCCTTGGTGTGCTTCTATAGGCTATCTCATACCTGATTCCTGGTAGCCTAAACCACCTCCTTGATAATCCCATTGCTCTGTGGCCAAACGATGTGACCAGGGATATTTTTGTTTAAAGTGATCAAGAAGTGCTTCACTTTTAGGAGGGGGCTCCTTGTATAGCCATGTGTTAATGTCTAGTGCATTCTCTTCTCCATCAAGAATGCCTTTGGTAATAAATGTGGTAGCACCCATTTGTTGAAGTTGAGAGGTGGTTTTCGGTATAGGCCCTTGATGTGTTGGGTGTCCTTGAGTATGGGGATCAAGTGGTAGAGCGCCAATAGCAAAAGCATCTGTAAGACTATACTCACCACAACCTTGGTAGTTGATCTTAACTGTGGAGAGGGTGGAGGCTAAAATGGTGTCTGGATCATGGCAGGTGCCAGAGGAACTGGCCATGGTGGTGCCAATTTTGATCCCAGGACAGTGATTGGTGTATGAAGCTTCAATCGCATTGCAATAAGCAAAGGGTTCAGGATCTGCGTGGATGGTTATCTCAGTGCCATTATGCGGAAATTTGATACACTGATGATATGTGGATGGAATGGCCTTCATGGCATGAATCCATGGGCGACCAAGGAGGATGTTGTATGGAAGGTTAAGATCAACTACATGGCAAAGTGTTTCTTGAGTGGCTGGGCCAACTCCTATAGGGAGCAAGATGGTTCCTTCAGTGGTGCGCTCCAAATTGTCATAGGCCTTGATGGTGATTACTTCATTAATGATATTTGCCTCTGTGTATCCCGCCTATTTGATGAACTTTAAAGTACATAGATTTAAAGCCGATCCATTATCTATCATGACCCTTTTAACAGCAAAGTCAAAAACCATGATGGCTATGCGGAGTGGAAGGATATAATCTGGTTCAACTTTTGGGATATCAGTGGTTTTGAAGGATAAGGCACATGAGGCTGAAAGATGGCCAACCAAGTTGCGAAACTCGGTGGCATTTATGTTAGAGGGGATGCGTGACTCATGTAGATTACTATTGAGGATCTCTTGATAAAGTGGGCTTGTTCGTAAGAGATCTAGAATGGAGATCTGGGCTGGTGTGTTTCCAAGGTGTTCCAAGATGTTATATTGTGGCCCTAATGAGGATGATTCTGATGGAGATGCTCTAGATGGAGGTGGTCTTGATGGTGCAGAAATAGGTGGGCCAGCTATATAGAGTCGAGTCCGGCGAGTAGCAACTGCACATTGGGTATCTGGGCCCTTAATGTTAATGACGTTGATGGATGGCTCAACCTGTGATATGCAACCGATAAGGCTTCCATAGTCTAAATACGCTGAGGTATAATTTTGAGACTTGTCTCGCTTATCTCCTTGTTTGCCTTGAGTATTGTTCGGTTTGTTGACAGGTGGGTTTGCGGGTACTTTTCCTAGGTTTGTGTTATGAGGAGGGAAAGCATTTTGATACATCATTAATCTTGCATTGGGTGAAGTTTGTGCCCCCACTGTGATTTCCTTTTGATCAATTAGATCTTGGACATAGTCTTTGAGTTGCATGCATTTGAGAGTGGTATGTCCTTTGACACAATGGAATTTGCAAAACTCATTATCTTTATACCAAGATGCCCTAGATTGGTTTGGTTCCAAGGGTTGTGTTGGTGGATGTCGAATAAGATTATCCTTAGCTAGTTTTTCAAAGATTGCATCAAGAGGTTCCCCCAATGGGGTGTATACACGAGGTTGTCTTTGAACACGAGGTTTAGTACTTGTTGAAAGTGTGATAGCATTGGTTTTATTATGATGAGCAGGTATTTGTTGATTGTTTTGTATGGGTGATGGGTGATACATAGGGGGTTGTTGTTGATAAGTTTGTTGTTGGCAAAATGCAGTGGGAACATTGGTAGCTGCCCCAACAATATGGACCTGTCGAGTGTCGGTGGCACCATCTATTACTGTATTCTTGTTTTTGTTCCAATATCGAGTTTTTTCATTGCTTGGACCTCGGTCTTGGGTGTTTTCTTTGTACAATCTAATGACACCATCCTTAATGAGGCCTTGTTCAAGGCCCATTCCTTTTTCTTTGATGTCCTTGTACGTTTGCAAACAATTCATAACCATATGATGAGCAAGGCTTGGGTGTGCATTGTTTATGAACATCTTGACAAGATGACGCTCAGAGATGGTACAAGAGATCCTTGTTGTGAGGATCTGCCAACGTTGCAAGTATTCTGCGAGGCTTTCTCCACCTTTTTGTTTAGTATGGACTAGGTCTACTACAGACAGTTCAGTTTCAACAAGATGGGTATATTGAGCAACAAACGCCTCAGAAAGTTCTGCAAATGTTTTAATATTACCTTGAGGGATACGACAGAACCATTCCAAAGCTGGTCCTGCTAGGCTCTTGGGAAAGAGCTGCATGAGGAACACATCATTATAAGCTACCTCCTGGCAATGCATATAGAATTCTTTAACATGTGTGACTGGATCACTTTTCCCTCTAAATTTGTCAAACTTAGGGGTCTCAAAATTTTTAGGAAACGGTGTCATCGTGATGGTTTTGTCAAACGGGTATGGGCAATCATTCTCAAACTTGAAAGTTTTGGAGTCTGTCCCATCTTTGAGGGCTTTGAGAGCATTTTTCATCTCTTCCCATTCAGAGTTTATAGGTGGTGGAGTGAGTGCCCCTAGCGTAGGATACATGCCTGGATCTAATGGTTGCGATTGATATGGAAAACCTTGGTTGCCATATGGCGTCTGTGGAAAAATAGGTTGCATAGCTGGAGGAATGGATGTTATGGGTTGTTGGAATGTGTTTTGGGTATATTGTTGCATCTGCTGAGAAGTTTTTTGGTGGGGAAGATAAGTATGAGGTTTCTGCCCTAGGAGATATTGTTGTGTAGGTGCTTGAGCATATTGTTGGTGTGAAGACTACGGCTGAAAGGGTGGTAAGGTGGTTAATGCTGGTGCCATGCTTTGGGAATACATACCATGTCCAATATATGTGGGTTGCCCTCCTACTTGAGAGTATGACTGATTATGAGTAGGTGCAAGGTAATTATTTTGTGGTAGAGTATTCATCATAGGGAACTGTAATGGCGGGATGGTTTGGCTATTTCCCAAAGGTGGCATGGAGAGATAGTTGGTAAGGGGTGGTAGTGAATAACAATGTGAAGTGGTAGATGAAAGTGTTTGAGGGGTGGACATGGCTGCAGTACTAGGGGGAAGACCAGTGGTAGGTCCTTGCGCTATAGCAACATTCCAAGGTCCCAAAGGAAATGAGGCGGAAGAGCTTTGGCTAGCTACAAAGGGGTTGATAGTGATGTTGGGTGGGATGGAAGATGAGGTATTTGACCCTAGTGGTGGCATTTGAGTAGTAAATAGACTAGGTGTGCTGTGAGGTGGAAGTGAAAAGGTAGTGTTGTTGGATGTAAATGGAGGATTTGGGGGAGTGGGGAAATGAGTGGTTGAAGCAGAGGCAGATGATACACATGAGGTTGGTTGGGATGTAGCATGTACTAAGGGTTGAGTGAGGATGGGATGGGTGTTTTGTGGAATAGGAGCAGGCACCTGGGTTGAGGGTATAGTTGGGTCTGCAGGTTCTGTCTGATGTGGTTGACATCTAGAGAAAGGATCGGTAAGAACAGATGACTCTGCGACTGGTGGTTGCCACCCAAAAAAAAGGTGTGTAGGATCTGAAATGTCGATAGGTGGTGGACACCCAAATTCAAAGGAACCAACATTATCCCTTAAGAAATTTGCCATGATGGTTTCCTTGTTTCGGTCTATGATGGCATTAACAATGGTGGCATGACCAGGTTGGTTCATGAAAGCATCAATGTCTATGGACGAACTTGTCTGTTTGAGGATTTGTGGTGGTGGATCTGGTGCCATCATGGAAACAACGGGGTATGGCTGAGCTCGAGATGTGTTATTACTATGACTAGGATCCATGTCCTTTTTCCTTGTGTTTCTACCAAAACGAGTGGTGGGTGGCATGAAAATGCAGAATGTTCCTAGGGATGAGATGCAACAATACTAATGGATGCAAAGGGGGAAGGCTATTTTATGCAAATGATTTCCTAGTTTGAGACAAAGCTATATGAAAAACCTAAGGAGGATTGGGTTGGGGATTCTAACTTCAAAGATATGTTGCCAAAGCATGAAAGGTCTGCTTTCCTATGTGCAAGCTTGGTGGTGATTGTGTCAACTTAAGGATAGACTGATGATCCTTTAGGAAAAAACATGAGATTAATCACTTGTGGATCTCAACCTTTAGCTCAAGGTGATGAGGGATGACAAGTGACAAGCCTAGATTACCCTAGACAAAGCTCTGTCAGAGGGATAACCTCGGTGAGACTGGTGGATTTGCAAGATGGTAGGAATGATAGAATTCTGGAAAGGTGACAACAATTTTGAAGGCTTGGATGTGAATTTTTTTGATTACTGGTTAGATGGTTTGGTTCTAAAGAAAAGAACTAAATGAGATGGAGAACTAAAATGCTTAAGAGGATGACTAAGGATGGTTGGCTGGCTTACCTACAAAGATGACTCTAATGCAAAAGTGAAGTTTATGCAAGAAGATGTGGAGAAACAAGGGGGTCTAATCATAGAAATCATGCCTAGTTGGTAAGGCATAAGCATTGTTAACTCCTGGATGCTGGTTAAGTTGGATGGTGTGATCTAACCAGGCATCTTGAAGGGCTTCGTCAGCAGCTCTGTCCTCTGCTTTGTGGAGTTTAGAAATTCAAGGGCTTGGTGTTAGTTCCTTTCTCTTGGCTGAAAGTTCTTGGTATACCTGAGATGGCTTGAGTTTAACTTTGTGAAACTTATGTTTGGGTTTGGGTTGTTCTGACATGAATTCCTGAATTTGCTTGGCTTTGAGAGATCTCGATTGTTTTGCTTCGACTTCTTCAATTTTTGAAACAAGCAGTGACTACACTAAGTATGCCCTAAGCTAGGATTGACCAAGTTTGGAAAACATTCATTCAATAAATAAAAAATCAAGCAATAGATAGGAACAACCACATAGAAGTTTTTGATTTTCAGAATGTGATACTTGTGCCAAGGAGTGTGTATGTTTTACAAATATTTTGATCAGTCACTTCAAACACATTAACACCCTAGATGGTTGTCTGCAAGGCTGACAGTTGGTTTAGCTAGGGAGTCCTCGATATACCCAAGGTACGTGAGGCCCAAATCCGTAGATGAAAACAAAAAGATGTCACACAGCCGAGAGGAGTGGTAACCCACTTCTCCTCTTTCACTTCTCAAGGGTATAAAGTTCCTTGAGGCTTAGCCTGAGTGACAAAATCTTGATCCCAAGAGAGGTGTCTTTCGATTCACCTCCCGATTCTTATACTCCGCCGGAACGCTGGAGTTGAGGTCATCCAAGGGGTGATGAAATCCCCAAGCAGGCCTCCTAAGAAGACAAACAAGGTTTTGGATCCTAATCTTATGCACCCAAGATGGCCTCGAAAGATGACAAGGGGAGAGAAGACTTGGATGACCTTGGGCTAAAAAACACGCTTGTTCTTTTACCAACTGACTCTTATGTGTGCCAATATAGACTCTGCAAGCACTCATGTTTAAGAGACAATGTTCAATTCCAACTTGAAGCGCCAACAAAAGTAAATCGATCGAAGAATGCAAACAAGAAGAAGAGTTAGGGTCAACAATAAAGTAAACTCGCGCACCCGGAGGCCCTCCACGTCAAGTATCGATTGATTTTTCTTTAAGGCATTCAAGATTGAGTGTGAGTTTGTTTTAAGCCCAAGACAAAAGTGTATGAAATTCGATGTCAAGTGCGCACCCGGAGGCTCTCCACGTCAAGAGTTGTTCAATTTTAGTGCCCAAATGAAGTGTTAGCGAACCTAATGTGCATTCAAGGAATTTTCTAAGTTAGAAAAACTAATAAAAATACAAGTAAGTGAAGTTTGATCTTTGTGGAGCACTTAACACCCTCTTAGGTGGACCCATCCCCATAGATGGCGCTGAGATTGCAACCAATGGTTGAATTGATGGGTGATTAAAGAGGGTGAGTCCAACTACAAACTCACTTAAAGCGTTTTTATTTGGTTTTTATAATTTAGGAAGTTTCTAGAATGTAGATTCTTTTTATGCCCAAAAACTGAAGTGTGAGATATTGCAATGGTTAATTGATCTTTTGCATTCAAGATTGAGTTTGTTTGTTTTAAGCATACATTCCAAAAAATATTGATTTTAATCCATGGCATTCAAGATTGATTTAAGCGACATACATTCAAAGACAAGTGTTTAAACATTCAAGTTCATTTTAGCAACATGCATTCAAAGACAAGTGTTTAAATTTTCAAGTTCATTTTATAAGAGCATTAAACCATGTAAGGATAACCTACAAGAAACGTGATTAGTGGTTTCATAGAAGTCTTCAACCGATAATGCATGAGTTAGCAAATATCCCTGCAAAAACCATCAAAATTTAGTCATTGATAGTGAAAATAAGTATTTAAAAGGCTATAAAATATGATAGAAACCAATACCATCATGACGGGCTCGGAACCAGCTTTTCGAGGATATTTCGTTTTCTGAAAACAGAGTCTGGATGCTCAAGTTATGAGCAAAACACCAAATGTTGCTTCTCAAGGCTTAAAAGGGCATGTAGAAATGATGTCGTGCTAACATCATCAAAGTGCAAGTTTAAATTTCATGGCCATATGGCTGTCATAGGCATAAAAAAAAAAAAAGATTTGACCTGCTAACATGGCAGATCCAATGGGTGTGGACTATGCATGATTAGAGAGTGACTTGATATGATGATGTTTTACTACAATGGCTAGAACCCAATGAATGAGAGCAACGGTGTTGGTGGTCTTCAAAGGCCGCAAGCTGTGACTAGAAATGGCGTCGTGGTTGCTGCCCAATTGGTTTGGATGGGTTTGGATGGTACCTGCAAGAAATTTAAAAAATTTTGGGGGCCAAAATCCGTGCCACCCCAAAAAGACAAGCACGTATTTTACACTTTTTTGAATTTTTTTTTTTTTTTTTACAACACATATATATGAATATGCATATTTTTACCAAACTTTCACAAAAAAAAAGGTTTACCCAAATTTTTTTTTTTTTTTAAATTTTTTTTTTTAAGAAAATTTGAAGAAGAGAGAAGATGAGATTTTTTTTTTTTAATTTTAATTTTTTTAAAAAATAAAATAAAATTAAAAATGGCCAAGATCCCACAAGAAGAAGTAGACGGAATAGAAGAAGAATATAGACAAGAAGAGGAAGAAGAATTCAAAGTGCTCTGTCCACCTATAAGCTTGAAAATTTTGAAAACACTCTAAATCACATTAGCATGTTTGCAAAGAACCCGTGAAGTGGGTCCCACCGGGCGTGCCAAAATGTATCACCTATTTTAGTAGAGTAAAATGAACACTAATCTATAAAAAGCATTCTCAATACTAAAAACAAATAAACACTTAAGATAGGACCAAAGAAGACAAAATTGAGGAAAGTAGACCAAAGATGGTAAACTCCTCAAGTGCTTCTCATGATGACAAAGCTATGTCCCTGATGGATAGTGGATGTATGCTCACGATGTGCTCAAGCTCCAAATGGATGAGTGATAATCAAATATGAGTGTGGATGAATGATTCAACAATGAAGGTATGGAGGGTTTTCAGCATTATAATAGTATTTTGGTAGTTTTTAGGCTCTCAAAATAGCATTATAAGTTTGCTTCAAAAGTGGATGATTTTAGTGAAGGGAGAGGCTTCTATTTATAGGCCAAGGGGTGGAAGGATGGACAGTCAGGATGCAAGGATGGCAAGATGGTAAGGGAGGGCTAGGATGCACTCAAAGGGGAGCACATGGATTGTGCTTGTTTAAAGCCAATTAGGAGGTGACACATGTCACAAGGTGATTGGATGTGAGAGGGTAGGATATGGGTTGGTCAAAGGAGTAATGAGGGAGGTTGAGCCATAAATGGGGATGGTTGGGTCAAATAGAGATGGTTGGGTCATAAATAAAGATGGTTGGAAGGAGGATGAGATTGTTGACTTTGGCTTAAAGGTGGTTGGGAGGAGGATGAGATTATTGACATTGGCTTGGGTTAGCAAGTCTTAACCCTTGCTTAAGTTGTGCACATGATTAGAAGAGGGATTAGGATTAGCTTAGGAGTTGGCTAACCTTGTTTAGGGAATGTGACAAGGTTAGAGGGGGGTTTAGGATTAGAATTGACATCTTCTAGAAGAGTCTAGGCTTTTAGGATGAGGATAAATAAGATTTTTTAGAAAATAAATAAAGTTTTATTTATTTCAAGAGTTTAGGTTGAGGAAATATTTATTAAAATATTTTTAATAAATATGAGGATTAATATTTAATCTTAATTAAATATTTTGAGTTAGGATTAGGGGTAGGAAATGATGGGATTAGCCTTTAATCAAAATTAAAGAAGGATTTAGAAGATTTTGGAAGAGGTTTAAGGAAATTGGCCAAGTTTTGGACAAAAAATAAATAAATAATTTATTTTGGGATTTTTGGTCAATTTATTAATTAAATAATTAATAAATAAGGAAATAATGTTTAAATAAGATTTAAACATTTTTGGGAGGGATTCCTTAATTAAATATTATTAATTAAGATAAAGAGATTTAATGGCATAAAAATAAATAAATAAATTAAATAATTAATTAATTAATAAATGATGATGTCATCGGGGATTTTTTTCAGAAAATAAAAATACTTTATTTTCTAAAGGATTTTTAGGTGTCTACACTAATTGTGTTTTAAGATATAGAAATTGCATGAGAATGGGTTAGATTATGTCTCTAAAATTGCAAGATTTATTTATATTTTTCAAATTCAAATCAAGGTCCAAGTCAACTCAATTATAACTAGTCATTATGTGTTGACTCTTGCACCAAAACTTTCAATTCTACATAGATAGAACATGTATAAAAGGACATTATAAACCCTACTAGGTCATATTTAATTTGAACTTATCCATTTTTTCTTATTATCCTTATGAATCACACACTAATATTATTGTCACTCAAAATCACGCACTACTAGTATTTGTACCATTCATAATCGCTCATTAAACCATGGTTCTTATACTATGTAAATACACCACCATTCACACTTTACTCAAGTATCAAATTATCATTACCACAACATTTATATTTGCCATTTGTCGTTTTAGCTGGAATATATCAAAGAACTCTTAAAGAGAGTTATATTATTCACAATAACTTCTAAAGATTAGCATAAATGCATTTAGTTTTGCTAGGAATATATCAAAGAACACTTAAAGAATGTTGGTATTTTTGGATGATATATTGGTGTGTTTGAGGTCTATGAAGGAGTGTATAAGCCATTTGTGTCAGATCTTATAGTGCTTGTGTCATAATCTGTTGCATGTCAACTTAGCAAAGTGTGATATTTCCTAGACTAAAGTGAGGTACTTGGGATAGTATATCATCTCAAGATAGGTAATCATATAGATCACTCTAAGATTCAATCTATTTTGCATAGCCAACATTAACCACTATGGTAGAGGTACATAATTGTATGGGTTTACGAGGATATTACTGCCAATTTATGAAGGGTTCTTCTTGATTGGCACATCTTATCACTTCTTGTAATGGAAAGGGAAGATGTGTGTGTTGTCAAAGTAGTGTGAAGTTGTATTTCAAGCTCTTAAGGACTATTTGAAGAATGCACCAGTTATACCAGTGCTTGATCCTACAAGTGATTTTGTGTACATACAAACATGCATCTTTAGAGGGTGTTGGAGTAGTTCCTATGCATAAGGGAAAGATAGAAGCTAATGAGTCTTTTATGCTCAATGAACATGAGATGAACTACCCCATGCATGACTTGGAGTTAGTAGTAGTAGTGCATGCACTTACTAAATGAAAGTACTTTGCTTTGGATCCTCAGTTTGATCTATGCAATGGTTGTTGTAGTTTGCGCTATATTTTCACTCAACCCAACCTAAATACATAATAATTCCATTGAATGGAGTTCCTTTTTTAGTATGATCTTGAAGTTCATTGCATCAAGGAGAAGGAAATGCCTTGAGTAGAAGGAGGCTTGATCCCTTTATGTTGAATATTGGTGTAGATTTGCATAGTCTCATTCTTGAGGCTCTTCCTGTTAGATATATTGGTTAAAAAAATTATTGTGTAGGATGTTGACATTCAGGTTTTGTCATTGATTTTTCAATATATGTTTCAATTATGTATTGGTTTATTTAGACAAACTATATGATTATAGATGTTACAGGTAGTTGAACAGAGTTGTACAAATAGTGTATGACATTATAGAGTATGTGATCTTGGTTATATCACATTGAGTAAGTATAAACCTTATCTCTAAGGTCACATGGTTAATGTGTTGATTTATGAGAGTTATAATTGCTTTGATGAAGATTGGTTACAAGCCAGTAACATGAAAATATATCATAGATGGTTCTTGTGTTTTGAGTATAAGTTGATTACAAACTAAAATGATGGTATGCAAGCATCAGGCATGGTAAAAGACTTGGATCAAAATATATTATGGGATTTATGACTTGATTGGATCATATTATGGCTAATTCTAGTGTGTGATAATTGCATACCTACTCTTGAAAGATAACTAATGTGGTATAGCATGTGATATGGGTTGGTGAGCATTGATTTAGGATCATGGCACACATTTTAATGATTGTAATTATTATACAATTGTATTAGGTATTGTTTGTACCTTAGCATTGGTTGATATAATTATTTGTTCATTAGGGAAGTCCTAATATATCAACCTAATTGCTTGTTGTAGCTTGTATAAAGGAAAGTAATTCCTTTGTTATAGTGTATGAATGAATGGAATAATATTTGAATGTAGATATGAGCCTTGATGTTGGATATGAGAGAAGAGATGAAGGATTGGACAAATGGTTTTATAGAGGTATGAATGGAAATTATGATTTATCCTTATGCACTTTAATGGAACTATAAATGCAATTGAGTTGTCATTAGTTAGTTCATATAAAGTGGATTTAACCTTCTCCATTCAGACAATGAGTCTTTAAAGATAGCTTTAACCTTGACTAACATTCAAGTAGTGTGCTCAAGTGATAAGCCTTTTGTTCTCATCAACTCTTAATAGGATTGAAGAACCTTTAATAGATATTTTTTCCTTTAGCATAGACATATCCTTTAATAGGTACTGATGTACTATATGTATTGTATTAGCTCCTAACATGGCCAAGTCTCTTAATATGGATATTATTATTATAGTGCATGATCTTGTGGGCATCATCCCCACCGAATTTTTCCCTTAATAAGGTTTTCCTCAAGAATAAAATTCTTGTGTTTTATGTTATTGGTTTATATCATTTTCACTTTATTATGAATTACTATAATCTCCATTAGTTATTTGGTTAAAAATTATAATTTTTTGTTAGCTCGCATATGGACCCTAATTTAAAAACTTTGCAAAATTAATTTGCTCATACATGTGCCCACTACTTGGCTAATGAATATTTAGCCTCTAAATATGCACCCTATTAATGACTAAAATGACATACTTTTGACTCTCTTGAACTAATTCAAACAAGTTCTAAAGGTTAACAGTTTCATCAATTTCAAATACAACCAGGTTCATTGTAGCAGTTTAGAGGTTTAGAGTTTAGGTTTGAAGCAAAAGTTAGCTAGTTCAAAAAGGTTCAACATGCTTCAAAGTGGTTCAAAATAGTTCAAACTATTATATTATGGTTTAAATCAGTTTGAAATGGTTCACAAATGTTCATATGGTTCAAATCAGCTCAATGGGTTCATAGGGTCGATGTGGTTCGATGGTTTGGTCAAGTTCAACAATTCATAAAGTATGAAGTCTAAAGTTTATAAATATAGCACACAATTAATTCACCCCTCCTCTTAGTTGTGTTGTATGGATTTTTATTCCTAACAATTGTTATTAGAGTTTGTGGTCCTCTAGGAGAAGAAATCTTAACCACTTGAAGAGATCTAGACAATCCAAAGTTTGATGGTATGAA
Source organism: Cupressus sempervirens (assembly GCA_028749045.1). Lineage (NCBI taxonomy): Eukaryota > Viridiplantae > Streptophyta > Pinopsida > Cupressales > Cupressaceae > Cupressus > Cupressus sempervirens. Next base: position 33,142,643 of record CM053786.1, on the reverse strand, counting down.
CTATGATAATTAGATGAAGAAGATGAGTAATCTTTTTATCTTTGTAGGAATTGAACACGGGTTCATCATAAAGAATGAGAAAGGTATTAAGATGGAAGATTACTTAAAATCCATTACAAAGGTTTAAAGAAAGAAATTCTCTCGTGATATACTTTCTAGAGAAACTTTAATCAATCCACTTTTAGAGATGGAGTTTACAGGGGTTAACTAGATTGATTCCAAACATAAGGTTTAAGAAAATTTGGGAACACTATATGAAGGAGACAAATAAAACAAGCAAGACAAGTCATATATTTTGAAAGAAAAGTTGGAAAGTATGAGAATGCAAGAAGATTGTTAGAGTAAATAATTATTTATTATTTATTTATTATTTTACTTAAGTTTACTTAGGTTAATGAATTTATTTAATAGTTGTATCTAATGAGTTGTTGACAACACGGGAGTTTATTCCTATCTAAGTCATACTTATCTCCTTACCTTGTTCAAGGATATCCCACCTTTTGTGGATGTATGCTTAGTTGTCAACCTTATCTTATAGCACTTTCTAACTTGTTCTACAAGCTTCCTTGAGGCCTTTATATTCAAGCTCTCTCATTGTAACTTATAACTCATTTTCAAGACATATTGTATAGCAATACATTTTTCTTTGTTTGCAATATCTTCTCTCTCAGTCTGTTTAGTTTTTCCAAGCTCCACCTCTTCCTTCTTTGGTTTCCCTTTGGCAGATTATTTGTATGTAGGTGATCTTGGAAAGCTATGAAGTTGGCTTTCATCAAATTCTACATGGTATCAGAGCCTCCCTGCTACTTCTTGGTTGAAGGATTTTTGAAGCCGCGATATAGAGACACAAACCCTAGTTTGTTTGTGATTTTTTCTTCAATCTAGGGGAAAATATTTTTTTGAAGCACTTTGGGCCTCAACAAACTATATCATTGAGTTAAGAAGGCCCGCTACAATTAGTTTTAATGTAAAATTTGTCCATTTTGGTGACAAGAGCTCTAGGAGGCAAAAAAAATTTAGTTCGATCTATCATACGAACTGTACAAATGCGATTCCAAAAAATAAAATAAAAAAAATTTAGGCTACAGCATCATGACACCGCCCAATAGCCACTACAACTAGCCGTGCAACCACAACATTGTTATTTTTTGACCACCATCAGTGTGCCGCTCTGTGGCCACTCCCACTCCATTCTGACAAATGTGCCACTAGTCATGCCTCCTGCTATCGTTGCCTTTGCTAGGATTTGTTGCCTTTGCTCTACCCACCTATGGCCACACTAACACATTTCCCTAGTTGGAGTTCCACCAACATGTGGATAGTTCTACAACTGCCATGTGGCACAAATGCCACGTTGGCATTTGCCACGTGGTCCCTGCCATGTCAGCTACTAGTGCAAGGTATACTTGTAATGGTAGCAAGAAAAGTCACAAGAGAGAGGGTGGTGCAACAAATGGTGGGCCTAAGGTCTACCTTTGAATCTGGAGGGGCTAGTTTTCCCTAGATGATCACTTGAATCAGGTGATGCCAAATAGGTAGATATACTTTTATGTGTGCAAATTAGTGTTAAGGTATATTTCCCTAGACATAGGTGGGATAAAAATTACATTAGATTTAATCTTGATGATAATCTAGATCATAGATGAGGAAGTACCAACTACATGGGGCTCACTTATGCTCACTAATTTACAAAGGGATCTACATCAGATAGTGTATCAAGGTGCAAGGTGCCACTAGGTAGGGGCATGGGGTTTCCTACCCTATTGTATGTGTGAGCATTGGAACACATTGCAGTGTTCAAACTAGTTGGATAGAGAGATAGATAGTTGAAGGAGCATGTTGTATATAGTTTGGGAGACCCCTTGACATATCACTACATGGAAGAGGTGGACTATTGGAGAGTCCATATAGATGAGAATGGGGTGATGACCTAGAGACCATACATAGGTCTCAGGACTTGGGTAGAGGAGAGGTAACAACTATCGTATAATATATTTCGAGGCTTCATGTTCAAGCAATGGGATTATATTGTTAAGAATTTTTGGCCAAACAGGGTGCCATGATAGTTCAACTAGCCATAAAATGTCCAAAGAAAGCCATTTTGGTTCTAGTGGGTTACATAAGAGTCAGTGACCCTTCTTGGGCCACCACTACAAAGAAAGGGGTTCTTTCAGGCATGGTCTGACATGATGCCATAGGATTGGGATTATTTTATTGGGACAGAAGATGTTGGGTCCACACAAGGCTATAGAGATCAGTTTCAATGCTTGACGCTTGTCAAGAGGGCATAGGTTGTGAAGGTAGTGGTGGCGGCAAGGGAATTCTCCTAAGTGGCAAGGATGGGGAAGTATGAGGTGAGGGGACTGAGACAGTAGGCAAAGGCTATGGTGTAGGGAGAGGCATTATAAAGGAGGATAAAAAGGGATAGAGAGGAGGAGAAGAGGGGGTAGGAGGGGAGGAAGGATATTGAGAGGTCATAGAAAGAGGGATGAGTGGGGTTCCAATGGCCAGTTGGGGGAGGAGGAGGAGTAGGAATAGGAAGATCTTCATCATGAGAAGGAGATAGGGAATTGGTTGGGAGGTATACCTCCTTAAAACAAGGGCATGAGGTGATAAGACAAATTCTTTAGGACACTCTATAGGAGAGGGACCAACTCAAAGATGAGAAAGATCAATTCTAGAGTGAGAAAGATGTGACCTATGGACAACTACATACAGATGAGATTAAGGTGTGGGGAATGCAACTAATGTCAGGGTGGTTGGATGGGAGGCTAGAGGCAATGGAAGCAGAGAGAGGCTCTAGGGGAGGGTGGATATATTACAGGAAAATAGGGATAGGATGGTGGTGGAGGTAGTGACCCTCAGGGTGTAGTTAACATTGGGGTGAGGATTGGAGTTGAGATGATTGAGGGGGGAGGTGGATAATCTATGGGAGAGAGTAGGTTTCTACATGGATAGGTATCATGTAGCCATGTCAGTAGAGAAGATTGAGCATTAAAGGTATCTAACATGGTCAAGGATAGATGACACACACATAGGGATGTAGAGTAGTGGGGAGAGTGGGTGGAGCATTGGGGGATCCTAGAGGAGAGGTGAGACTCAACATATAGGGAAAAATCATAGATTAGGAAAAAGCCAAAGGTGAGATAGGGGGACAACAATGAGGAGTGTTAGGGGGAGAGCCTTGGTATAAGAGGAGGAGGGGATAGGTAGAGGATGAGGCCACCACCACCAAAAGTGGTGCAAGATTCAAGGAGGGACCCATATGATTCCCATGGAGAGGAGGCAATGGACAGGGGCACAGATGAGAAGTGATATGCTGCAATTTTTTATTTACAGGGTATTCCTATTATACAAACATTCATTTTTGTGGGCACATACTTGTATGTGCTTGTATTGATATATGTACTATATGGACTCTATATTGGTAGTGGATGTGGACTATGATGGACACTTATGTATTTTTGCAGGGTTGGGTGATGTATTCTTTATATTTTGGAGGATATAATATATATGATGAGAATTTCTTTGGGGTGGGATATGTGTGTAATGAGTATTGGGCCCATGTGATTTGATTGTACTATATGTTTTTATGAGATGCATAAGATATATGTATGAGGTGGACTAACACGTGTTATGCAAAATGTGATGCTTTATGTGGGATAGATGAGATGCTTGATGTTACTAATGTCTTTGATGTAGGATGTAATGTTTTTTATATGAGAGATATGACATGGGTGATGGTATTAACGTGTTTGATGCTGGATGTGATGTTGTTTATACGAGGGATATATGATAGGGATGATGTTACTGAAGTGTTTGTTGTAGAATCTAATGTTTTTTATGTGAGGGATATGTGATAGGCATGATCTTATTGATGTATTAGATGCAATATGTGATGTTGTATGTGGATGAAAAAAGTGAAAAGAATGATAATGAAAAATGGATTGAAATAATGCAAACGACATTTGAAATGTACTACAAAGAATATATGTAATGGACAATTTAAATGGTTGGTAAGGAAGAGAAAAAAATGTATATGATGATAATGCATGCGATAAAAATGAATGTAAGAAGATGATGATAATGAAAATGATAACTAAAAGATTAACCTAAGAAGATAATGATAACTGAAGGAAACCTAAGAAGATTGATGATAAAGTGAATGATAACTAAGAATGAACTTAAAAAGGCTATGATAATGCAAATGAGAATGAACCTAAGAAGACTATGATAATGCAAATGAAAAAAGAACCTAAGAAGACTATGATGATGCAAAGGATAACTGAAATGAACCTAAGAAGATGATAATAATGCAAATGATAGCTAAAATGAATATAAGAAGATTATGATAAGTCAAATGATAACTGAAATGAATTTAAGAAGACTATGATAATGCAAATGAACCTAAAATGAACCTAAGAAGACTATGATAATGCATGTAATTAATGGGTGTGAAATAAAAACAAGTTTAATGATAGGGAAATGACCGAGGGAATAGGGGGATGAGTAGGGTGGACCTATAGCATATCATTGATCAACCATAGCCTCAGGTGGTGGGGGAAAAAAATGTGCACAATGTTAGAAATAGTTTGAGATAGGGGATCTAGGGAGTTTTGATGGGTGAGAGGATTAGGTAGAAAGGAAGAGGTGATAGTTTGAGATTAGACCCATGTGGTAGGGTAGAAATGTGAGGACTAGGGGTAGGAAAAATGAGAACTTTGGATTCCTTAGGGATAGGCACTGTAAGATAGGTAGGAAGGATGTGTATGATAATATAAGAGCTTGTAGGATTAACAAGACTAGTTTGGTAGGATGAAATGTGATAGAGCTCTTTTATGAAAAGAAAGGTAGTGTGGGGGATGAAATTGAATCTTGAGGGTGAGGAACTTCATAAAGAAGGACCACCATGTAGTTTGACAACTTAGTTTGATATACGAATACTGAGAATATGCCAAGGTTCCCAAGAACATCAAGGACTATTCACCAATATTACATAGGAATGATTCAAAACAAACACTTAGGGATTACCCTAGGATCACATATGAATCCAAAGGAATTGGAGTGGAAAAAATACTCAATAATGCACAAGAAAATAATATTTCCTAATTGCATTATATGATAAAAAATGTTCGTATGTTTAGAACATGAAAGAGGTACATCCGACTGGCTCACAAGAAAAAAAATACCTGATCAAAAACCTCACATTTTAATTGCCCCATTCACAACACATCATGATATAAAAGATCATGGTGACCTTGAGGAGGGAACAACCAAATTTCTTAGAAAAGATAATGAAGAATCAAAAAGTGAAATCCAATATCAAAAGAAAGAATAAATCCATAAAAAGTAACATTTTTCCAAAGAGATAAGTAGGACTGGATACTAACAGAACAACATCAGACATAAGGACGCATCCTGCAAGGACCTATTGGTAGTATTCAAGATTACAATTTTTTTTGGCAATCATAACTTTTGAGGACAACTCTTAGATGACAAGGAATCTCACTGGAGGGTTCAAAAAAGGATCTTTTGAAGAGAATCATGGTTTATGACTAGATCCAAATTGAATTGAAAGAGAAAACATGGTATGTACAAAAAGACTTGACTAGGAAGGATAGAAAATGAGATGTACAACAAACTAACTAAGATATTTACAAGGATCATTATACAAAAAGATCAAAGGGATGAGACATTTAGTATGATATATTAGCAGTTTTACTTATAATTGAGAAAACTTTGGATGGGGAGATAGTGGAAGTGGTATGACACAATACAATGTGTAAAAGCTTAGGATGAGGAGATAGCGAGAAACAAGATATGGTATTTTTTTTTGTAATACAAGGGGTACAATTTATGGATATGATATACCAAAATAGGATACATGTGGGATATAAAACATATGATAGGATACATGGAAATGATATATGTGGGAAGTGCCATGGTACAATACACTTCTCTAATGTGTTTTCCAAGCTCAGGGATGGGGATAGTGATAATGATAGTGATAGTGTGGCGATGGGATCGTTGGAATACCTTGAGAAAATGGGGAGACAAGTGGTAAGATGTAGGGAGAGATGATGGGTGGATGTAGATTATTCATACATGATAGGAAGGCCAAGTACATGTGGAACCTATCTCTAGGTTTTCACCAAGGGACCTATCCAAGGTGCTTGAATTGCAAGGATTTCACCATTGGACATTTATTTATCTTTACTATTTTCTTTTTAATTTTTTAGATGTTTTGATGTTTTTGGTTCTTTTTGTAGGAATAATAGGATACACTAATAGTATTAGGCATATAACTTCTTGAGGTGAATGACGTTGGTGGGATCATTTAGGGTTTTACCTTTAAGTGTTGATAGCTAATATATCCTGAACCAAAACATGTGATGAGAACATATGGACCAAGTCATGTGGGCTCAAAATTTCCCTTCTTTTAATGATCTATCTAGACTTTCATGTTTTTTTTGAGGACCTTGTCACCTAACTAAAATTGTGATGAGTGAAGCTTCTTGTTGAAGTTGCACTTGAGGCAATTTTGATAGATTGTGAGATGATCATAGGCCTATTGATATATTTCATATAGTAGATCTAGTTGTGTGAGTGAAGTGACTTTGTAGTCCTCATTTGATATTTGTCTGTGTAAGGATATGTGCAAGGATGGGAGTTAAACTTTGATAGGAAGGACTGCTTTAGCACCATAGATTAGGGAGTATGGAGTTTTTCCAGTGGACATATGGAATGAGGTGTGGTAAGCCAATAAGTTTGGGTTGATTTGTAGATACCAATCATGACCAAAATCATTGACAAATTTCTTAAGGATTTTGAATAGGGTTCTATTAGTTTCCTTAGCCTAACCATTACCTTGTAGAAAGTATGGGCTAGAAAAATGGTGATGAATGTGTAGGGAGGTGCACTGCTTCCATATTGAGGTTTTCAAAGTTACCTCCATGGTTTATAAAAATGGTAGCAGGTATACCAAAGTGACATATGATGTGATAGAGGATGAATTTGGATATTTGAACTCCTATGGCAATGACAAGTTGGACTACCTACACCCACTTGGTGAAATAATCTATTGTGGTGATGATCCATTTGTGACCTTCTAAAGATAAGGGTACAATAACACCAACAAGGTCAAACCCCTAGTATGCAAAAGGCCATAGGGGTGCAGTGGGTTGGATTTCTTGAGCTAGAGCTCATATGAGATTTTCATGTTGCTGACAAGGTAGGAAACTTTTGGCAAAGTCATGAATATCATGTTCAATAGTAGGCCAATAATATCCATCTCCGAGTATTTATCTAGCTAGCACTATACCGCTCGTGTGAGCACAAAAAAGTCTAGTATGTACCATTTTAAGAGCCATTGTGATCTCATTTTTTTCTAAACATCAACAAAGAGTATCATGATAACCTCCACGATATAGGGTGTTGGCTATGATAGTGTAGAGGGATGCTCTGCAAATGATCTTTTGACATTGGGTTCATGTGAGATGAGGAGATATGATACCACCTTTTAGATAAGTGTAAATTTCATGGTACCATGGGGATTGGTGACCAACCTTTTAAGATGCATAAGCACATTGATTCATCATTCTTGTATGAAGGCTCGTGTAGTTATTTGACTAATAACTCATACTTTTAGCTTCCTAAGGAATATCCAAAAGAAAATTGATAGTGGCCATGAAATCTGCATCCTTGTTTTGCAACCATGGCACCTACATGAATTGGATCTAAGTGAAATGTTGCTTTAACTAATCAATCAATTCTTTATAGGGTTGGAGTTTGTCATCCTTTTTCGTGTACTCATCCAAGACTTTCTTGATAATCAACTACGAGTGTCCAAAGACCTAGAGTTCTATGATAATCCATTTGACTACTATCTTGATCCCTACAATACGAGCTTCATACTATGATATCTTATTTGTGGACTAGAACTGTAGTTTGAAAGATTTAGGAATGTAGTCACCTTGAGGAGTAACTAATAGTATATCTACTTCTAACCCATGTGTGTTATAGGATCCATCACAATGTAGTTTCCAAAATGGTTATTCTTCTATCATGCAGAGATGTTCATCTAGAAACTCCATAACCATGTGCCAAGTGATCTACTATAGCTTGTCCTTTGATTGCCTTTATATTGAAATTTTGGATGTCAAACTCACTAAGAAGCATGACCCATTTTTCTATATGACATGTGAGTGTTGTTGGTGATAACATGTATTCCAAAAGACTAATCTTGGACATAAGTTGTACATTATGACTCAATATGTAATGGTGGAGATTATGAGTGGAAAAGACCATAACTAAACAAGATTTTTCCATAGGTGTATAATTAAGCTCCTAACCAACTAAAGTGTGGCTAATGTAGTAGATGGCTCTTTCTTTTCTTTTATCATCAAGATGTGCTAGAAATGTAGCTAAGACTACTGGGGTAGCTGTTATGTATAATATCAATGGTTGCCCAACAATTGGCAGAACTAAGTTAGGTGGGTTGGCCAAATATTGCTTGATACGATAGAAGCTATGTTGACATATAGGGTCCCATCTAAAATTTTGATCCTTCTTGAGAAAATGGGTGAATGGTTGACATTTATCTCCTAGTTGCGAGATGAAATTCTTGACTAATTGCAACTTTCCTTGGAGGGAGCAAAGTGTCATAGAATCTTGGGAGGATGCATCTCCATGATAGCTTTGACCTTCTAGGGTCAATCTCAATGCTACACCATGATACAATAAATCTTAAGAGCATGCTAGATGTGATGCCAAAGATGCATTTTTTTGGGCTAAGCATGAGGTGGTACTTTGCTAACTGATCAAACACTTCTTCAAGGTGGAATAGGTTATCCAAGGAATTAATAGATTTGACCAAGATATCATCCACATAATCTTCAAGGTTCTTATGGATAAGGTCATGGAAGATGACCATCATATCCCACTAATAGGTTTCCCCTATGTTCTTTAACCAAAATGGCATCATGTTGTAATGAAAGGTCCCCAAAGGGCTAGTGAATTTTTTATTATGTTGGTCCTCTATTGGTATCTATATATGATTATTCCAATAGAAACCATCCATAAGAGATAAAAAATTATGGTTCACTGTGAGATCCATAATCATGTCAATATTTGGCAAAGGAAAATCATCCTTGGGACAAGCCTTATTAAGGTCCCTAAAATCTATGTAGATTCAGATATCACTAGTGGGCTTGGTGATAGGTACCATGTTAGAGATCCAATCTAAGTAATCAATTGGATGAATGATCTTCACATCTAGCATATTTTCTAACTCCACTTTGATTAGTAGAGAAACCTTGGGATGCATTTTTCAAAATTTTTGCTTGACTGGTTTTACCTTTGGATCTACGACCATATGGTGAACCACTCATTTGAATCTAGCCCTAGAATGTCTTGATAAGACCATGCAAATTGACCAATATTTTCCTAAAGCACTTCAAGGAGAAGTTCTTCTTGTTCTGCTGGTAAGGATGTTGCAATATATGTAATCCTTGGTGTCTCTATTAGACTGGTGTTGACTACTCTAATGTCCTTTGTTAGGATTGATGATACTATATGCATGTGATCTAGTATGGGAAGGATGAAATCTCCATCTTCATGCATCTCAGAGAGGTTTTCACCATCAAATATGACCTTTAGTTTGATTTGATATTTTGAATGATTCGATGGTACTCTAGAAGAGTTTTCACCTAGGAATACCTTTTCTTTTCTTTTTTTCTTTTTCTCTTCTTTCTTTTGATCATTTTTGTAACTAGAAATTTCATACTTTCCAAATGAACCTTTTGGGTCCAATTCGTAGATGTAAGTCAATTGCAATGGTGGATTTTTGTGTTGTACTTTAGCTTTGATGAATATGAGGAGCACATTCTCTATAGAGAACTTGTCAACATAAATAACACTTGGTTAGCCCAAATTGATGAGTTCAGGGTGAGTGAAAGGTAGGTCAATGAGGTTGATGGATAATTCATAGAGCACAAATGCTCCTAAGATAAGTTTGTAAAGGAAAATACCATCATAGGATTACTTTTCAACTTCCTTAGGGATTTCTTTGACTTCTAAGAGATTGCTTCAGATGTTTAAAAATGCATGACCATCTTTAGTAGTTCCCCTAGTTTTGGGAAGTCCATATCCTAGATCTTTCTTCTTCTCTTTTGTGTAGGCTTCTACAGCTTGTCTGATGCCTAAGTCTTCACATCCTAGGCCATCTCTTTGATAATCCCACTATTGGGTAGCAAGACAATGTGAGTGTGGATATTTTTGTTTAAAATAGTCAAGGATATCTTTACCTTTTGCAGGTAGATCTTTGTATAATCATGTACTGATATTTGGGGTTATTTCTTCTCCATTGATGATCTCATTGGCAAAAAATGTAGTGGGCCCAAGTTTTTTGAGCTAAGGAGTTGTATCTAGCTTTTTCCCTTTATAATTCAAATGCTCTTGAATATGTGGGTCAAGAGGTAGAGCACCAATAGAAAATTAATCTAAAAGACTATATTCACCACAACCTTGGCAATTGATCTTAACCACAGAGAGAGTGAAAGCTAAGATGGTGTCTCGATCATTGTAGGTACCAGAGGAGCTATCCATGGTGTTTCCAATCTTGATTCTAGGGAAATTATTATCATAGGATGCTTCTACCACATTGACATATGCAAAGGGTTTTGGGTTGGTGTGAATGGCTATCTCAGTGCCATGAGACAAAAATTTGACACACTGATGATAAGTGGATGGCACAACCTTCATGGCATGAATCCATGGATGACCAAGGAGGATGTTGAAGGGTAGGTTAAGATAAACTACATGATATATTTTTTCTTAAGTAGTGAGGCCAACTCTAATTGGTAGCAATATGGTTCCTTCTATGGTCTGCTCCAAGTTGTCATAGGCTTTGATGGGTATGACTTCATTTATGATATCTACCTCAGTGTACCCTACTTTTTGATGAACTTTAATGTATAAAGATTTAAGGTTGACCTATTATCTATCATAATCCTTTTAAGGTAAAATTCAAAAACCATGATGACTATGTGAAGTGGACGGATATGATCTCACTCAACAACTAGGATGTCTAAAGTTTTGAAGCACAATGTGTATGATGTGGAGAGATGGCCAACTGAGTTTCAAAATTCTATGGCATTGATGTCAGTCAGAATGTGAGACTCATGAAGTGAACTATCAAGGATTTCTTTGTAAAGTGGACTAATGCGTAGAAGATCTAGTATAGAGATTTGGGTTGGCATGTTCCCAAGGCATTCTAGGATGTTAACTATGGTCCTGATGGGGTAGATGTAGATGGTCTAGTTATATTGAGTCGAGTCCTTCGTGTGGTAACTACACATTGGTTATCTAGGCCTTAGATATTCATCACATTGATTGAAGGTTCCATCTAAAATATGCAACCAATCATATTACCATAGTCTAAGTATGCCAATGTATCGTTCTATGATTTCTCATCGTTATCACCTTGCTTGTTTTGAATTTTTCTTTTTATTGGTGTTGTGGGTAGTGGTATTGTTTACAACATCCTTCCCAACATTTTTGTTATGTGGGGGAAATGCATGTTGGTAGATCAATAATCCTACACTTGGAGAGGTTTGTGCCCCCACTAAGATCTCCTTTTGGTCTATGAGGTCTTGTACATAGTCTTTGAGTTGCATACACTTGTGAGTGGTATGTCCTTTAACACGTTGAAATTTACAAAACTCACCTTCTCAATACCAAGATTCCCTTGATTGATTATAATCTAATGGTTACATCTGTGGATGCTAGATGAGATTGTCTTTCGCCAATTTTTCAAAAATGACATCAAATGGCTCCCCCAAGGGGGTGTCTATGCAGGGTTGTCTTTGGACTTGTAGCCTTAGCCCGATAGTGATAGTAATGGTGTTGGTTTAATTTTGAGGGTTAGGTGCTTGTGTATTTTGATGATTATGAATTATGGTGCAGGTTGTTGGTATGCACTATGCTTATAGGTTGGTTTTTCTTATTGTTGGAGTATTTTTTGATAAGGATTATTTGTTGTGTAAAGTGCTTCTATAGCTACATGAAATTGTTCGGTGTCAATGGCACTATCGATGACTATAGTTTTTTGTTGTTCCAATGTCATGGTTTGTCATGGTATTATCCCTATTCTTGAGTGTTTTCTTTCTAAATTTTGATAATTCCATCCTTGATAAGTCCTTGCTCAAGACCCATACCCTTTTCTTTGATATCTTTGTATGTTTGGAGGCAATTCATTATCATAGGATGGGTAAGACTGAGATGAGGATTTTTAATAAACATTTTGAAAAGGTGACATTTTGGAGATGGTATAAGAAATTCAAGTTGTGAGGGTTTTTCGCCTTTGCAAGTAATCAATAATTCTTTCTCCCCACTTTTGTTTGGTGTGAAATAAATCAGCACTGAATAACTCAGTCTCAATTAGGTGAACATATTGTGCCATAAAGGCTTTAGAAAATTTTGTAAAGGTCTTAATCATGTCATAGGGTATCTGATAGATCCATTCAAGGGTAGGGCATCCTAATCTTTTAGAAAAGAGGCACATGAGAAACACATCATTGTAAGCCACCTCTTGGTAGTGCATATAAAATTCTTTGACATGTATGATTGGATCTCCTACCTCAAAATGTTTGGGAAAGGGTGTCATTGTCATTGCTCTATCAAATGGATATGGAAAGATAGTTTCAAATTTAAAAGTCTTGGATTTAGTTCCATCTTTAAGTTCTTTTAGAGCACTTTTCATCTCTTTCCACTTAGAGTTGATAGGTGTTATTGCTAGTGCCCCCAACGGGGCATATGTATTGGATGTTGCATATAAATATGGATGGCCTTGGCTTGTATATTGTGGCAGTTAGAATCTAGATTCTGCGACTAATGGGATGGGATTTATGGGTTTTTGGAATGGTGGTTAGGCATATTGTTGTACTTGCTAAATATAATTTTGCTAAGATGGTTCTTGGGGTGGAAGGTAGGTGTAAGACTGTTGTCTAGTGAGATGATTTTGTATGGATTCTTGGACATACAACTGTTGTGATGGTTGTTGTAGGAGAGGTGTTGATGTAAATGCTACATACGACTATTGTGATGGTTTTTGTAGGAGAGGTGGTGGTCAAAATGCTAGTGTTATGTTTTGGAGTTGCACACTCTACCTTGATAGCTCCTTTTTCACAAAATTTAATTTTCAAATTTTTGGTGAAAAAGTTGAATTGATTGTTAGGGTTGCATACTTCTTGTTTTCATCTACAAAGGAAAACCTAGCGTGTTTTGCCTTGATTTAGTTATTTTATTCTTATCCCAAAGTGTGAGGTTTAGTGCCCTAGAGTTTGATTTTCATCTCACATTGCAAAAAATCTCCACGAAATTGGTCTATGCCCTAACCCTAGGTCTTTGAAATTAAGGAGGCTTTCAATTTTCCCTTATACATCATCTTGTACAATATTACACTAAATGGGTTAGCAAAGCATCGTAAGGAAGTGTTTTCAATGTTATGATCTCAAGATAAAGGTGCTGTCATCATATCATGAATGGTAATTTTTTTCTTTTTGATCTCATGATTTCCTTTGTGTCAAAAGATCGTATCATAGTTTAAGGTTTAGTTTGTGGTGATCCCTGATGTTATGACAAGGGAGGTCATTGTAGGATCAGAAATAATGAAAAGGGGTGCTACAATATTACGAAGTAATGTACATCATAGGATTGTGAAAGGAATTTTTCAATCCTATGATGATATGGGGTACCTACATATGTAAGATCATAAAGGCTTTAAAGAAAAGAAAAGGTGAAGGTGCCCTGTCAGATAGGTGTCCAGTTTCTGATTGGCCAGAACAGAAGTATAAATGCCAAATATTTTCTTAGTCAAGATTAGTGGGATTGAAAAGGAATTTTATATTATTATTATGTGGCATGTGGTGTATCCAATATTATGATAAAAGGCTTATCATAAGATCTCAAGGTAATAAGGAGTTGTTCTGATGTTACGCTAAAGCCATGGCCATAAGATCACACATGAAAATTGTAAAGACTTCAATGCTACAGTGCAAAGGGTTAGTTGTTTGTTGTGATATATTAGAAGCTTGAAAGATTACTAGAGATCTTATGAAATGATAAAACTAACCATGATCATAGGAGCGTATGAGGAGAAAGGTTAAACTATGATGCTATGAAGTTGTTCATCAAGAGATTGTAGAAGAAGAAAAGGTTAGTATTGATGCCACAACAATGGGGGAGTCATAAGAATGTAGAAGGGTTTTGCTACTATGTCCGACTAGTTGACAAGGGTTTTCAAAGGTTTTCATAGCATCAGGAGACTAATTTTTCAATTGTAAGATAATACAAGAGGTCTTTTCATTAGTCATGGTCATAGCATTGTAAGCCCTATTTTGACATTAAAATGATATGTCACTTTTCTGAGTCAGAAATGACAATAATGTTCTCGACCAATCAAAATTAAGTGCAATACAAAAAGTGCATTACTGGATAGTAATGAAAATGATCCATTGAGTTGATAGAATGAGTTGATATCATGTTTCAAACATGTTAAAAATCAATGCAAAGTGAACATTGATTTGCATATATTAATTTATAAATTTTTTCCCACTTCAAAATCATAGTTTTCCATTTTCAAAGAGAGAATTTGAGCAGTCTTAGAGCTTCCATTGCATTCCAAATTATTATTTTTAGAGCTTTTGAGAAAAAAGAAATTTCCATATTCTATATTTTGTTGGCATAAGTGTCAAGATGTCTGACAAAGAAGTGGAAGAGATTCAAGCTTGAAATATGTCTGCTTCAAAGCCTTCAGCCTCTAAGGAAGGGAAAAGTAGACAGAAGAAACTGAATAGATTCATTGAAGATTGGATGAAGCTTTTTCATGGTTCTTCTAATGCTAATTTTGTAGATGATCAAGATTTCATTGATCTATATGCCCTCTACAAAGATGCTATATGCCCTAGTATTATAGGTTTAGAGCTTTTTAAATACTTCTATTATAATAGGGAGAAGAAAATTCTTGTGTGCAACCCATGGAAGAAGAATCTTTCCAAATTGATATTTCTAGAGGTCTTCGTATATGTAGACCTAATGAAGGTCCTATTTTGATGCTACAATCTAGCCATGAAATCCTTCCATAGGAAAGATGGAACCATCCTCTACACCCTAGACAAAGAATCATTCATTAAGGCCTTTGGATTGGATGGAGCTATGGGTTAGCCTATAGATTTAAAGGATTTATAGAGGAAATTTGAAGAAAACACCAAGGCATATACTGATAGATAAATGCTACAACATATTCTCATGGATTTGAAGGAAGTGGGTCATTACCCTGCGAAAATGGAAAAGATGATGCCACTAGACAAATTTAAGAACTAGTTTGTTAAGACTATATATGGTGTCCACAAGGTGGTTGGAAAAGATGGAACTGACATGGTTTATGGAGAAAAAATCATAATTTCAAGAGATGTACATGACTCCTACCATGGGGGAGAGTATGATTATGTCAATTACATTCTATAGGTGATGAAGGAAAATATTGCCATGGCTCAGAGTGGCAAGTTAAAAGACTTCACCTTCCATCATTATTCATTACTGATGCACCTGATTCTCTACAACAATGTAGGATACATAAGCTCTGATTTTATTGATCATACTTGTTATGCAAATGGAGATCTACTAGTCTAGCTATGGACATGGGTATAGGATAACACTTACCACTTTTTTGATTCTGTCTCATTTCTCAATAATTTTAGTATTGTAATTATGAGAATGTTAGATTTAGGATACTTTAGGGCTACTAATATTTTGAAAGGGCTTTTGAGATTAGCCCTACTTCCTAAAGGAAAGAGACTTGACCACAATTGGGGAGACATTTTCTTATTTCCCACTTTTTCTTTAATGAGAGTCTATGGTTGTCCTCAACCACCCCATATATTGCCAAGATTTATCCCTCCTAGGTTAGGAATAATTGAATTTATATGGAAATTATTTATGGTCAATAGGGAATACCCAGGAACCAAAGTGCATAGAGGAACATTTTGTATAGGTGTCTTAAGGTGGGGGATTTTACAATTGGGAAAGAGGCCTTGGACTAGATCCACTCTTATCTTGACCACTATAATTTGTCTATTGGACCCTACAAAATGTATGACCCTGATAACAGGATGAGGGTCACCCTTAAAGAGATGAGAAATTATGTTCTACCCAATACAAAGGAATTGCCCCATGAGGATGTCATTCCAAATATAGTTGTAGAAGATGAGGCAACTGACAAGATAGCTAAGATAGATGATTTCCTAAGGGTGGAAAGAGAATTGAAAAGACTAGATCTCCGATACTTGGGATTTCACATGGATATTCCCTATCCTAAAAGGATTGGGAAGATGGTCATTGACCATGCTGAAATCATGGCTAAGATGCTAGAAGAACCATTGGGGTAAGAACATAGGGTGTGCCTTGATAGCCCTGAGCCAGATGTAACATTTGAAGTAGAAGAAGATGATGTTCCTCAAACATCATAGACTGAAAAAGGAAATAAAAGATAGAAGATTGTCCACATCCATGCTTAGGTGAAACAGGGGACATTACAGGTCTTGCTAGGAAATAGTTATTATTTTGCTAACTTGAGACAAAACTACCTCTGAAATAGAGAAAATGTAGTTGGGAATACCCTCATAGACTTGGAGTTAGTAGTAGCTAGGCTAGATGATAGAATCATCCAAGCCCAACATTTCCTTGAGGATGATGAATTCATCAAGTCCACTAAATTCAAAAGCTTCTTATACAAAATCAAATAGAGTGAACTAGTATTGAAGATGAAACCAAGGGAATTTGATGAGTAGAAGATGGAACTTGTGGAAAAATTGTAGGCCTATGATCTTGAGAGTGAAGTAATGACTCTAGAGGAGGCCAAAGATATAGTATAGAGGAGTGGCATGCTATTGGTGCTTGGATGAGACTTAGAGCAAGAATTTATGCATGACCAAAAATTGAGGCAAGAGAATGCCATTTCATATGAGGCATTTGGTGCAGATAGACTATAGAGAGGATCTGGTTTCAATATTGATACAAAGTCTCTTGCAATTTGGAGTATGGATCCTTCCTCCAATAAGCCAAAGTTAATGGATGTACAAAGTACTGATCAAGGTAATATGATTGTATGGAATCTATAGGGCACCTCTAGCATAGAGATTTCCAAGGCATTGAAATATTTTTCATTTATGAAGGCAGCGAAGGTAGAGGACATGGACACAAGATTGTCAAAATCCATACATGATTACATTGATGTGAGGAAGCTCTATGAAGATGAGCTTAGAATCATCCATATATAAAAAGAAAGAATTGTGGAGCTTAAGGCCAAAGTCCAAGCATTAGAAAATAAAGTTCCATCGCTTAGAGAAAAACTTACACAAGCAAAGCAGACAGTTGTTGCAGAATAGAGGGAAGAGCTTGAAAGTTTACAACAGCTAGCTAGGGATACAATTGAAGTCCTAATACAAATAGAGGATTTGGAAGAACAAGAGGCATTAGAACCAAGAAGAATGAGCATTGATGCTCCATCTACTCACTAGGGAGTTGATATAAGGACAATTATCCTTGAGAATATGATGAGCCACAGGATAGAAGTGTTGAAAAACATGTCTCAACAGGCTCATAATTTTTATGTTGCTTTACAAAGTGTTGAGAAATTTTGCAATGGGGCATTGAAATGGCTATCACCTACATTTAACCTTTGGGGGTCATATATTCAATTTCTAGAGAGGTAAATTCTACTAATGGCTAAAAAACTAGATCTTCCTAACAAAATAATTATAGTGAAGGAGGGTCTAGAACTAGTAAAAGAATTGATGGGTTTCTTCACTAGAAAATTGCAAACTATACAAGGGAAGTTGAAGGTTTTATCTCAGGGAATACAACCCTACATACCACCAATTTTGGATGCTACTAGCATAGTGATAGACTGGAAAGATTGGTCTACTTCTTTTGATAATATTTTGACTCAAGAGGCTAAATATCAATTTTTGAAGACATTTCTAACACCCCATATAATAAATTAACTGATTCCCTATTTAAGTCAGAAATAGATTTAAATAAGTTTATTGTTGAATCCAAAGCAGTCATGGATGCTAGGTGGACTAAAGCCACTCAGGACTTGCAAGAAGTAAAAACTATAGAATGGCCCACCAAAAGGGAAATGTATGTTTAAAAAGCATTAGGAGAAATTAAAGCTCTGCCGGTAGGAAGTAGTTGAGATATTTTTTATATAGGTCAGTGAAGGACAAGGAGGAGAAAAATTAAAGGCTTGATATAAATGTTCTCTTATTGCCTCAACTACTTATCTTTTTCTGGTCGATATTTTGGAAAAATGTTCTATATACCTTTTGTGTTCCCTTCTTCCAAAGTTTTATATCCATTAACATTTTGACATGTGTCCTCCTCTCATTTGTAACTTGTTGCAATCCTATATATGGATTTCCAAGATGAAAATTAGTGGTTAGTTATCTATATAATTTTCTCATGTATGAAGTATTATTTTGCAATACATCCATTTGTTCTGTAGTTATTTGAATGAGTTCATTTATTTGCATACTTGAGTACAAAAGGTGAATATTTGGGATCTATTCTTTGTCTTTGTGTCATATCATGAGTTTCTATTAGTAGTATTAAGATTTGAACAAGAAGGTTTTCCTTAATTATCATTATCTTTAAGTTTTATATCTTTTCTTGTGTATCCATAATCTTGGGATTGAATGAACAATTTTCATTCAGTTTAATGCAATTTAAACAATTGTATATCTCTTGTTGATTTTTGCTAATTTAAAGAATTAGGTAATTGATCTCTATAATGGATATGTTTTAGGGTTTGTGAAAAGGATGAGAATCAAAATGAAAATTAGAGTTTAATATTGACACTTTCAATCACAAGTTGATTAAAAAGGTCCAAATCTGCTAATCTTTGACTCTATATCCCATTGTATAAGACACTAGTCCATTTAGAAGTTCAAGAATACACCGATGATTCACTTTATGATAGAAGATTCACAACAAAAAATTAATTTACTATTTAATCTATGAAGAACTTAAGTGCTAGTCATCACTTATTTGCATCTACTTTTTGGTTGTAGTTAGCCACTATGATTAAAGAGTTTATTAGAAAATTATAGAAGAATAGTGACCATTTTTGCTATAAGGAATAATCTTAAAACAATAAATTATTAAGTCAACCAAATTAATTCCTTAGGTTTTCTTGCCTTGGAATTATAGAGCCTAAAGTGAAGTGAGTCTAGGTGACTCTATTAATGTTGGTCTAGAACTAGGATTTAGCCTTGTTGAATATAGGATTTGGCTAATCCTTAGGCTTGTCCCTATCTTTTTTTTCTAGTATTAGGTTTAAATTGCTTGATATGTTCCTTACTAGAAAGAACTCCAACATGCCCAATGTATGTTAGTTGTGTTTTTTCTTGAGAAGGCAACTGGGTGCTAAGGGGTGCCAAATAATTAGTGTAGGAAACTATCCCTATTACTGGTAGTTGTTGTTGTGGTATCGTTTGGCTACTTCCTAAGTAAAACATAGAAAAGTAGTTGGTGATGGGCATTAATGGATTTTTTGGTGGTGGTAATGGTTGATGTGCTTGGAAAGTTTGCATGAATGAAGTACTAAGTGGGAAGCTTGTGGTCGGTCCCTATGATTGTCTGAAACTCCAAGGACCAAGTGGAAATGAAGTGGTGTTATTTTGATTAGCAATAAATGGGTTGATATTGATGTTGGGTGCTATAAAAGGTGGAATTTTAGACCCTAATGAAGGCATCCCTATAGTGTACTGAGGTGTTGATTGGATGTTCTACTAGGAGGAATTAGTTGTGGCACTAGTGGATGGATATGATGTGGGAGTGGGAAATTGAGGGAGGGAAGGAGTAGTACTACTAGGTGGGAAAGGGATAAATTTTGAAATTGGAATAGTGGTGGTGGATGCATTTATAAATATGGATGGTATAGTAATGGTAGGCTAGGATGTTGTGTGGATTAATGATTGTGTTATGGTGGGTTGATTACTTTGTGGGATGGCAGCACCGAGTTGGGTTAATGGTATACTCAGATCCATGAGTTTTGGTTGTGTTGGTCAATATTGTCTATTTGGTATAAAAAGGGGTCATTAGGATCACGTGGACCAATAGGTGGTGGTAGTCATCCAAACAAAGGATGCATAAGATCTAATATGTCCAAAGGTGGTGGTCTTCCAAAGTCAAAGAGATGATATTATCCCTTAAGAAGTTTTCCACAATGGTTTCCCTATTTCTATCTATGATGGTTTTGATAATGGTTTCATGCACTATTCAATTCATAAAGGCATCAACATTGACTGAGGAATCAAAATCATCTAGATTTTTCTACGGTGACTCATGTGTGGTCATAGACACCATTGGGTCTAGTTGTGTGCTAGTTAAGCTACTATTAAGACTAGGATCTATGTCTATCTTCTTCCATTTGTTTTTGTTGAGTCATGTGGTAGCTAGCATGAAATGTGAATGCTTCCTAACAATGAGATGTAAGAAGGTATGATAATGGATGCAAGTATATGTGGTTGGATGTTTTTTCTAAACTTTCTAAGGTATGTCAACTATGATGTAAGGTTTTTATAAGAGGCAACTATGATGTAAAGATGTTTATAAAATGTAAAGATGTGTGATAGATGTGTGGGGAGGATCTTTCTTCTAATGATATGATACCTAGAAGACTTAAAAGATGAGTGATGTGATGTCAAAGTGAAAGAGGATATTTTTCCCTATGTCTAAGCTTGAAATGTGATGGTAGTGTCAACTCTAGGACAAACGTGTGACCCTTTTGGAAGATAATTGATGATCAAGTGTGGAGCCTAACCTTTTTCTCAAGGTGATGAGGGAATCAAATGACAAATATATTTTACCCTAAACAATGCTTAGTTAAGGGATAACTGAGATAGTGTGATGGATGAAAGATGTAGGGTAGATAATTCTCAATAAAGTGACATCAAATGCTCAAGTATGATGAAGATGATGGAGGATTATAATCTATGATTTTGATCTAGATGGGTGTTAGAATTCTAAAGCATGACCTAAAGGTGATGGATCTATGAAATGCCTAAGGAAGATGAGAACCTATACGATAATTGAAAAAGGACAAATCTATGATATGATAAGTGCAAAGTGTGTGCTGAAGAAGACGAACCCAATCAAAGTGAGTATAGCTAGTGTAGTCAATGAGGATTTGATTGAATCGATGTATTAAGGTCAAGTTTTGAACTTTATGGTCCCACTCAGTTTGTAGAGAAACTTCACTACCTTCATTCTCAATTTGATCTAGTTTAGCAAGTCTTTCATTAGGTGTGTACTTTTTATGTTCCAATTCTATCTATCTATAGACTAGTGGCTATTGAAATTTGACCTTTTCAAACTTGGGTTTTGACTAATCTAAATAAGGTTTCTACTTGGTTTATCTCAATTGTGGGTTAAGGAAGTGACTATGCTAAGTATACCTTTTACTTAAGGTTGGACAACATGAAGCTTTAGGATAATAAATGGATCAAAGTAGATAAGAAAAATGGATTTTATCAAAGGATGGTATAATGAATTTTGTTTAAAAGGTAAGGAGGTGAAGTAAACAAACTAGACTTAGAGTTTTTGTGAATAAATTTGCAAACAACCATTTTGAAACACAATAAGGATAAGACTCTTTTGATAATTTAAATGTTGTATTGTAAACAAACAACCTCTCCAAGGACAAAGAAACTTTGAGAGAAACAAACAAGTGATCCCTTAGCAAAAAGATTTGATAGTAACCAATGTGTATGTTTTACAAATGTTTCTCACAAGAACACTTTTTATTCCTAAGGTCAATTTGGTTTCAATGTGTTACTCATTAGGCTTGTGAAGAGGATCCCTTCTTGACGTTTTCTAGATCTAGTGTGATATTTTTATCTAATCAAAGAGGTGAGTTGATACAAGAGTTGATTGATATACTTACACATCAATGATCCTTCAAGGTATGAAAAATAGAAGCCCCCCTTCTACAAGGACAATGGCTCTTGGAGATGAAACCCAAGTAGCCTTATGCTTGTACCAGGAAAAATATGAATGTCAAGTAACTTCAAGAAGCCTTATATTCTCTTGCACCATGAGTAACACACTAAGGATAAAAGGGTAGCTACTAAATTGGTTCATAATTAGATCTGTGAAGTTAGCTAATTGGTTGTTACGTACATGATTCACTTAAGAATCTATTCTGGACATGCTAAAATCATGGCAAAGTTTTCCCACCTCAGGCTACCCCCATAAATGTATCACCCAAACTTTTTTGATGGAGAAGAAAGTTTAACCTTCTTCTCATTTATATACCAACTAGAGGATTTTACTAGTTTGAGCTTCTATCCAAAGGGGACATGCTTCCCAGAGGATGATGAACTTGCTAGAAGAACTCTCTGGTTGTTGTGGATGATGTTGCTAACAAAATTTGGTAGATATATCACATATTTAAATGGTTCTATTTTGTAGAAAAAATAAAAGATAAGTCTTAAATGTGCTAAAATGCACAATCTTTAAGACATGCAAAACACTTTGTTCATTCTAATTTTGAAGCTTTTAGTTTGTCTTTCTTATTGATGACTTGAAAACACTTGTGATTAGCATGAAAGGTTTATTCCAACTTGACAACGATGGCGAACATAATAAATCGAGTCAACATAAGAAATTGTTCCAATGAAAACTTTGAAAAGAATGGAAATAAGAGCATTTTTCCTTAAATCATTCAAGATTGTGTGAAATTCTTTTTTTAAGCACTAATTTGAGGCATTTTGATTTGAAATGTTCTTTGATAACTGAAACTAAATATTCATTGCATTCAATCTTTATAAATTTAGCATTCAAGATGGAGTTTTTGTTTGTTTTAATGCCCAAGATGAAGTGTGATTTATAGCATTGATTCTTTGACCCTTAGCATTCAAGATTTTGTTTGCTATCTAATGCAGAGAGTTTCGAGAGTCATAACTTTTGACTCGAATCTGGGTTTTCTTAGATTTTTCTATGTTTTTTAAAAATCTATATTTGAGGTGGATTCCAACTCAAACAACTTTGTTGGGGCCAATTTGACTATTTCTTGAGAGCCAAAAATTCCATCTTGACCTCTGAATTTTAGTTTTAAAATATCTTGGGTGTTTTTTATTTTTCTACTTTGTAATAACTTTAAAATTTATTTCTAAATTTTGGATATTAGTTGGCAATTCACCTTTTTAGTTTAAAGAGTAGATTTAGCAAACTTCAAATTTTCTTTTGGAGGTTTTTTAGAAGTTACCAAAAATGGCATGTTTTTGCTATTGTCAAAATTTGCCAAATTTGGAAATTTCCTAGTTTTTGTAGTAGTTGTTATTTAATGGATTTATAGATTGATGTAGAAGAAATTTTGGAGGAATGAAGAACTGAGAGTTTGAATCTTTATTGTGTTTTGTTATAGATTTATTAATTTCTCTATGAGTTGAGATTGGCCTACTACATCATTTGGTATTAGAGCAGTAAGATGGTTGGGAGAGGAAGAGGAAGAGGAAGAGGAAGAGGAGGCATCATGCCGATGAAAAGATTGGTACTAGATATGAAAAGGGAGATTGAATGACTCAATGAGCAGCTAGATAATCAAGAAATACAAAGAGGAAATGATACTGATGAAGAGGGATAAAATGAAGACAAGAGGCTGGGAGAAATGAGCTATGAAGATAAAGTTCTTAGGGCTTTAGAAGGAAGGAGTGAAGAAATAAAATTTGAGTTTTCAGACTATGTTAGTAGTCTTAAGCTAGAAGAACTAATAGACGAGCTGAATGAGATGGGAATTTTTTTTGAATAGAAGCTCATGATAGAAGAAAATAAGATGAAGTTTGTGTGCACAAAGCTAAAAGGACATGCAATGATATGGTGGGATCACCTCCAAAAGGAATGAGTTAGAAATGGAAAGGAGAAGATTAAGACATGGATCAAGATGGAGAAAAGGCTAAGAGAAATTTTTTACCCACGGATTATTCACAAACCCTTTTTTGTAGATTCCAAAATTTGAAGCAAAACTTGTCTTTGGTGCAAGACTATACAAATGAGTTCTACAAGCTATCCATGCGCATAGAGAATCAAGAAAATAATGAGAAGATGGATGCTAGATATGTTAATGGCTTGAAATTCTCTATTCAAGATTAACTAAGCATGCATCATGTTAACGGTATGGAGGAAGCCTACCAACTAGCTTTGAAGGTTGAAGAAAAGTAGAATAGGCAATATAACTAGAGGAATAAAGGTGGTCAAAGGGGTACATCAACTCCATTTCATGGAGGTTTTAATAGTGGCCAAGGAGAGAGTTTTCAAGGCTTTGAAAAAATTATATATGCTAGGAAGGATCCTCACAATCAAGAAAGGGGAAGGGGTTTTTTCAGCGAGGTCAAGGCTAAGAAAACTAGAGAAGATTTTTTACTTGTTTTAGGTGCAAAGAAGAAGGCCATAGGGCTTTTGAGTGTTCTAATTTCAAAATGCAAGATAGAAATCAAGGAGGGCCATCCAGAGTGAACCTAGCCTAGGTTGACAATTAATATGAACAAGAAGTACCTCCAGATATGGGAGAGAATCTCATGATGAGAAGGACAATGATTATTCTAGCCAAGGAGGATGTAGAGGAGAAGAGCGTTGATGATTCATGGCTCAGGACCAACATATTTTGGACAAGGTGTACCTCAATGGGAAATGTATGTCAAGTAATTGTAGATGGAGGTAGTTGTGAGAATATGGTTTCTAAAGAAATGGTAGATAAACTAAATCTTCAGTGTGAAAAACACCCTCATCCTTATTAGATTGCATGGTTTAAAAAGGGAAGTGAAGTCATAGTAGATAAGAGATGTCTTGTTAAATTTTCTATCGAAAAGGTCTACAAGGATGAGCTATGATGTGATGTACTTTTCATGGATGCATGCCATGTCCTCTTGGGTCATCCTTGGTAGTATGACTGAAAGGTTCATAATGGGAAAAAGAATACTTACACCTTCTGGAAGGATGGATCTAAGGTAGTCTTATTACCTCTCAAGGGTGATGGAAAAATTGAAAGTATGCTATCTAGAAAGGAACTTGTCAAGGAGATGAAAGTGATAGGGTGTTGTTATGCATTGGTAGTACAAAAGGGG
The DNA here is from genome assembly GCA_028749045.1 of Cupressus sempervirens. Taxonomy (NCBI): domain Eukaryota; kingdom Viridiplantae; phylum Streptophyta; class Pinopsida; order Cupressales; family Cupressaceae; genus Cupressus; species Cupressus sempervirens. The sequence goes on along the minus strand of CM053786.1, from coordinate 33,117,459 downwards.
AAAGAGGAAGACTTGACTATACCACCAGAAGCAGCTGTAGTGTTGGAAGAATATTTAGATGTCATTCCAGAGTAGCTACCTAATGGACTTCCCCCAAAATGAGATATCCATCATCATATTGATCTCATTCCAGGGGCGAGTCTCCCCAATAAAGCGACATATAGAATAAGTCCCACCCAGCATGCAAAACTGGACAAACAAGTGACTGAGCTCATATAAAAGGGCTTAGTACAAGAAAGCATGAGCCCTTATGTTGTCCCAACATTATTAAATCCAAAGAAAGATAGAACATGGAGGATGTGCACAAACAATCAAGCCATTAATAGAATAACCATCAAGTATCATTTTCCCTTCCCACGTTTGGATAACATGCTAGATGTTCTTGCTGGAGCAAATTATTTCTCTAAGATTGATCTATGAAGTGGGTACCATTAGATCCAAATCTGAGAGGGGGATGAGTGGAAAAAAGATTTCAAAACTAGGGATGGTTTGTATGAATGGAAAGTTATGCCTTTTGGTTTATCCAATGCACCTAGTACTTTTATGAGACTCATGAACACTGTGTTGTGTCCCTACATTGGTAAGTTTGTAGTAGTTTATTTTGATGATATACTGATGTTTAGTAAGGGAAGGGAAGAACATCTGCAACACTTGAGGATAATATTGGGAGTATTGAGGAGAGAAAAGCTCTATGCTAATTTAAAGAAGTGTAGGTTCATGCAAGAAAGCTTGGTTTTTCTATGATTTGTCATTTCTGCAGATGGTGTCAAGATGGATCCAAAGAAAGTTTGAGTCATTCTTGAATGGCCTAGTCCATGTAGTATCACCAAGGTGAGAAGTTTCCATGACTTGGATAATTTTTATAGAAATTTCATTCATAATTTTAGCATCATTGTAGCATCTATGATAGATTGCACTCTAGGTTGAGAGTTTTCATGGGCCAAAGAGGTTGAAGAGAGTTTCCAATACCTAAAGAAGAAGGTCACTAAAGCTCCACTACTAGCACTACCAGATTTTGATAAAGTGTTTGAAGTGGACTGTGATGCCTCACATGTGGGCATCGATGTTTTACTTAGCCAAGAAGGTAAACCCATTACCTTTTTTAGTGAAAAATTGAATGATGTGTGGAAGAAATATTCTAGATATGATATAGAATTCTATGCAGTTGTGCAAGCTTTGAGGCACTAGAAGCATTATCTAGTACCCAAAGAATTTGTGTTGTTTACAGACCATATTTCTTTGAAATACTTGAACACACAAAAGAAATTGAACACTAGACATGCAAAGTGGGTCTCTTTCCTACAAGGGTATACCTTTGTTCTAAATCATAAATTAGGGAAATGGAATCAAGTTGCAAATGCCTTAAGTAAGTGATTTGTTCTTCTAAATATCATGGAAATAGAAGTGGTTGGCTTTGATGCAATCAAAGACTTGTATGAATCTAATAGTGACTTTTAGGAAATTATTGATCAATTGAAGAATCCAGTACCTAGACATGCAAACACTATTCAAGGTGATTTTCTAATGCAAGATGGTTACTTATTCAAGGGAAAACAACTATGTGTTCATATAGGCTCAATGTAGGAAAATATTATTTAGGAATTTTATAGTAATGGTATGGTTAGGCATTTCAAGAAGAATAAAACAATAGCTTTGGTGGTAGATAAGTACTATTGGCCAAAGATGAAGCCAGATATCACCAGGTTTGTGGAGAGTTGTCAAGTTTCTCAAGTAGCCAAAGGGCACTCCTAGAACACTAGATTGTATATGTCATTACCAGTACTAGTTAGACCATAGATAGACTTCAGTATGGATTTTTTATTGGTATTGCCACATACACAATGAGGTAATGACTCTATTTTTGTAGTTGTGGATAGATTCTCAAAAATGGTTCATTTCATTGCTTGTAAGAAAACTAGTGATGGTGCTAGGGTGGCTGAGTTATTCTTTTTTGAGATATACAAATTGCATGGGGTTCCAAAAAAAATCACCTTTGACTAAGATACTAAGTTCTTGAGTCATTTTTGGTGGATGTTATGGAAGAAAATGAGAATAAAATTACAATTCATTAGTGCTTACCATCCACAAACAGATGGACAAATAGAAGTTGTCAATCATAGTTTGGGTAATCTATTGAAATGCATTGTTGGAGAGAAGCCCGAACAATGGGATTTGGCATTGCCTCAAGTAGAATTTTCTTATAATAGTTCAGTGAACAAGTCAATTAGTAGATCACCATTTCAAGTTGTTTATGGACATAACCCTCAGGGTGTTCTCGATTTGGTGCAACTTCCTTTGGGTGACAGAATCAGTGATGATGGAGAAGCCTTTACAGAGTAGCTCCACCAATTGCAAGAAAATGTAAGACAAAAGTTGCAAGACAATAATGACTGGTATAAAGCTTCTATAGATGCTAGTCAAAGGTATCAAGTTTTTAATGCAGGGGATCTAGTGATGGTTTATCTCAGAAAGGAGAGGTTTCCCACTGGGACTTATCATAAATTGAAATATAATAAAATTGGTCCTTGCAAGATTTTGAAGAAGATTAATGATAATGCGTATGAGGTAGATCTCCCAAGTGGTCTTGATATATCTCCTGTGTTTAATATTTCTTATTTGTATACTTTCCATGGTGATGATACCTCTATTGAAAAAGAGGATGAGGTAGACTAGACACACACCATAACCATCAAAAAGAGAGAAAAGGTTGTACAGATTTTGGACAAGAAGACTATTCAGACTCACCAGGGTGACTACAACAGATATCTTGTGCAGTGGGAAGGGTTAGCACTGACAGATAGCACTTGAATTATGAAATGAGAGTTGCAATAGTTGGATAATCCTAAATGGAAGTAGTTTGAGGATCAGAACTCGCAAGAGCTTTGTTCTTTTCAAATAGGGGAGAATGATGCAGGGAGTTCAGAGAGTCATAACTTTTAACTCGAATTTGGGTTTTCTTAGATTTTTTTGGGTTTTTTTCAAAATCTATAGTTGATGTGGATTCCATCTTAGTCATCTCTATTTGGGCCATTTCAACTATTTTCTTGAGAGCCAAAAATTCCATCTTGACCTTTGAATTTCAGTTTTAAAATATCTTAGGTGTTTTTAAAATTTTTCTGATTTGTAATAACTTCAAAATTTCTTTCTAAATTTTGGAGATTAGTTGGAAATTCACCTTTTTAGTTTAAAGGGTAGATTTAGGAAAATTCAAATTTTCTTTCAGAGGTTTTTTAGAAGTTAACAAAAATGGCATGTTTTCCTATTGTCAAAATCTGCCAAATTTGGAAATTTCCTATTTTTTGTAGTAGTTGTTATTTAATGTAGTTAGAGATCGATGTAGAAGTAGTTTTGGAGGAATGAATAATTGAGAGTTTGAATATGTATTTTGTTTTGTTATGGATTTATTAATTTCTCTATGAGTTGAGATTGGCCTGCTACATCACTATTTAACGATTTATTCCATTGAAAGTTTGCAAATTTTCCTAGGGGAATTCAAGATTGGATTTGTTTTTAAAAACCAAAATAAAAACTTTAAACAATTTTTTAAGGAGACAAAAATAAAGCAACACCTATTTCAACCTGTAAGAATTCAACAAAAATGATTTAAAGTGAACTTGCAGGAGTCAACCTATGATCTTGTAATGAAATAATATGATCAAAATTATGAAATCATTGTCCAAAATTTGGTGAAGAAAAATAAAAGGAAAAAAAAAAATTTGGGTTGTAGATGAAATACTTATAGATCGAACCCACTAAAAAAAAATCTCACAAATTTGATAAGCATTCTCACCAACAAATTTAATTGTGGGTTTGAGGATAGAAGAAAAAAAAGGTTTTTGTGTAGAGAAATCTTGCATGTATTATAAATGAACTCGCAAGCATGAACAAGTGATCCTATAGAGAGAAGGAAATCAAAAATAAAGAAAATGGACTTGAATGACCATGTGGTAGATAAGGAAAGTTTTAAGTGTGATCCTATCTTTGCAAGCTCACTCTCTTGCCAAGATTCTTCTTCAAACTCATAGCTGTGTGTTTGTAAAATTAATTTTTTTAAGGTTTTTCTATGCAAAAAAAAATGGGATGGTTGGGAGTGTGTTGCCTATATTAGGATTGATAAACCTGCAAACAAGGTTAAAAAACTAATACACAAAGAAAGAGGCATAATATGTCAGTTTTTATATTAATAAACATAAGTGCAAAATGATTGAAAATGACCTAAATGTGAGGTCCCCCTAGGTGTGCCAAAATACATGTAGTAATATCCTAGTGCGTAAAGAACTTTAAAATTAACTTAACATTGACAAACTAAAATAATGCGACAATACGTATGAGAGGGCAAAGGAGACATGTAAGGAGAAAGAAAACCATGTATGGTGAGCTCCCCAAGCATGACCTTGATACTTAGATATGTCCAAATGATGGTGGATGTATGCTCAAGCTTGCTTCAAGCCTTCAGTAGATGATACATAGTATGTTGGGTGAGTGAGGATTCCTGCATGGTGATGGTGTGATTCAGTGATTTGTTCTTCAAAAGGGCATTATAAGTTTGCATAAAATTTTATGATAATTGTGAGAGGGGAGGGGTCTAATTTATAGGCCAAGGGTGTAAGGGTGGAGGGCTAGGAGGTAAGGATGGATGAAGAGTTATGGAAGGCTATGATTGAAGGAGATAGAAGCACATGGATAGTGCTTATTAAAATTCATAGCCTTCTGACAAGTGTCACAAGGGGATTGGATGAGGGAGGAGGGTCAAAATGCCTGGTCAATGGGAGTTATGAGGGGCAAGGAGTGTGGAAGAGGGATATAAGAGGCCTTAAAGAGCCATTAATTCTTTGGATAGTGATGTAAGAAGGATGGGATGGGATTTTGACTTTGGTTTGGGTGAGGAAGTCTTAACCTTTGGTTAAAGTTGTGCACATGTTTAGGAAGGGGATTAGGGTGTAAATGGGTTAGCATTAATGACATAGGTTAATTAACTAGCTAAGTGTTGTTGGCATGGGTGAATGCGTTGGATTTGGATAATGATAGGGTTTAGAAATGGTTAAGGGTTGGGAATTGATTTATTTAATGATTTACTTAATAAAAAGGGGATGTGGGATTAAATTAAATAGGTATAGTGCAATGATTTAATTTAATTGAAGAAGGTGGATTTAATTGATAATTAGACTTTGGGTTGTCATTTGATTTTATCAATAAGATTATAGTTAATTTAATTAATTAATTAACTAGGGGATGAAAATTAATTAATTAAATATTAAATACTTAATCAATAATGTCCTAAGAGAGGACTAAATAAGATTACTTAATGATGTAATCAAATTTAGGTGTCTACAATAGCAATATAAATCAGATCACCTTGAAGGTAACAACCTCTCATGGGTCCAGCATGATCACAAAATGAGCATGAACATTAAAGGCACACCCATCAGTATGTCATGTAAAAAGAAAATGGGATATGCTCTATAGTAAACGTGGCATTGTATTTTTATTGAAATATTATTATGTACAATTATTATGAACATGGATCACCTCATCTAGATAAGTTGTAAAATGTAGTCAAAGTTTTTTAAAAATATTAATTATATTTGTATTATTTCTTTTCACAAAATTTCAAATTTAAAAGACCAATTTTTTTGTGTGATATCATAAGATTTTTTCTTTTATCTAAAGTTATTTAAACAAAAAAACAAATTGTGCAAGTTATGGATTCAAAAAATATTATTATGATATTTTGAACTAATGAACTAGGAATTTTTGTTACATTAACCTTTGGCCCTAAACAAACTATAACCTCTATAAGAAAGGATATATGTCCCCTACAATTGCTTAGCTTACTTTGTTTAGTGGCTTCTACTCAATCATTTTAGGATTTTGTCTTAGAGCTAGTGACTCAAGGATTAATTTATTTTTCTATTTATTTTTGTAGGACCTAGAAAATGGGCTAATGTCTAGCATACTATGAGAAAATCACAAACTCAATAATCATATATTAACACCCTCTACTCTACCATGAAAGCCAAAGGAATCAAAAGAAGAAAACAAATTTAAAAGTCCCACTTTCATTTGTAGCTACTGTGTCTTTCTTTCTTCTCCATATGATGTAGCTCCAAATTGCCTATAGTGCACACAATGTTGAAGCAAAAGCCTAAGATGGTGATAATGCTATGAGAATAATAGAAGATGTGATTTTAGCGTGAGAGCAAGAGTCAAAAATCCAAAAACTAGGGACTTGAAAAGACTTAAGAATTAGGGATAAAAAATGAGAGGAAGAATGCTCATTTTATAATCAACACAGAGGATGCAAGCTTTGGAATTGTCACCTTGGATATGTGACATGGCAAGAGATACCTTGGAGAATCCATGACACATATGACACAAGATGCCAAGTGTAGGATTGTATGACACTTGGAAGTCAAACTTGGCTAAAGAGGGAAGAGAATCTATGATGTGTCATACGACACCTCAAACCCACTTAAAGTCAAAAATCTATGACAAGGAAGCCAAATATGGATGTGCATAAGAGAATAAGAATATTGGATTATGACATATCTTAGCCAAGTGTCATTGGAAAATCCACAAGATATCACACCCATGTGTCACAATGATGTCAATATTATGTGGAATACTTGAATTAAAAAATTCCTTATTCCACACAAATAGAAATTAGTGAAGATGGAATTAATGGAGGAAAATATGACTTAGGGAATTAAGAATTTCCATGATTTTTGAATAATGAATTGATTAATTAATAAAATTAATTAATTGAGGATGTCAGTTAAGAATAATAATTAGTGAAATGACATAGAATTAAATTATGGTTTGTTTAATCCTATAGGAAGAGTTAGTAGATGATTGGTCAGTTTGATTTGATAAATGCGAGATTATCCTTTGATGAAGTATGATGGTGATGGAGATTGACTAGGATGATGATGGATAGACCAAAGACATGTTCAAATTGATTGATTTATTGAAATTGACAACATTCCAAGGACACATGACATGAATTAATGATACGTAACATTTAACTGAAATTGTAAAATGCTATAGGATCGAGATTGATTGACAAGGTTGATCATAATAACATTGAAAAACATTATTAATGTTATTAAATTATTGATAAGTCCATGATCCAACACTAAGAGACTCGACAATGACAAAAATAGGTCGGGTTATGTGAATGATAGTTTGACCTAGCACTGAGAGCCACAATAGTACTAAGGTCATATTGATATGATTTGATAGATTGATAGGTTTTCAAGGAACTAAAAGCCACAAAAATTCCTAGGATCAAACAAATGATGATTTATTTAAGGTATTTGACATGTTTCGAGTTGGTTATGGTTGATTTTGGATGATTCTAAGTTGATTTGGGGTGATTTCGAGTTGATTTGATATGATTTTGAGTTGGTTTGAAATGGTTTTTGATGATGTTAAAATGGATCAAAAATGATGTATAATTGATGTGAAAGAGAATATGAATGATGATAGACACTGTTGAGATACAATTAGGTTGGCCAAAAGATCAGAGTTAGTGGTATGAGAAAATGGGATGAATTAGTATGAAAAGTGATGGCGATTCAGGGGCCTGAGAGTATTTTCAAGGGTTACCACTCAAGATAGTGACCAAATAATGAAAATAATAGCTCAATTTGTTCAAAATAAAGATAAAAATCCAACGCAACTAACGGTTCATAAATCAAAGTTGAAATACAAAAGTTATGGCATCTGGAGTGCAACATAGAGGCTTCAGGAGTAGTTCTAGGCATTTAATTGCCCCAAGTGTGCCCAAAATGCACCCAAGTGCACCCAGTGCACACTTGGTAAGACTAAGTGTGCTATGATAGTACCAAGTGCACCCTAGGTGCACTTGGGAAGCCCAAGTGCAGACTACACCCTAGAAGGCTCTAAGGGCCAACAATAGCCCAACTAGACCTGGAATGACCTGAAACTTTGTACGAGTGCCCAAAATGGTGGAAAAAGGTCAAAAAATGAGTTAAATCAGTCAAACATGGTCACATTTTGTCAAACTCTATCAAACAAAGGTCACACTAAGGCTAGACTAGGTGGAAGGCCCTAGAAGGTTGATAGATAGTGTAGGATGATGCAGGAATGTAGGAATGCAAGATGAAGATGATTGGGTGTATTAGAATACATGATCATGGTGGTGAATGAAGATATGAATGAAAAAGGACTAAAGAGATGAGATCAGGACTAGTTAGAATGAAGAAAAGACTTTTTCTTTCAAAAAGTGTGCTATATGTTAGATGGAGCTTCGTTTTGATGAAATCATAGATACAGACCATTTTTGAGCATCTACAATTTTAATTAGTAAGAAATGAATAATAGATTTATCGATTTATTTACCTAAACATGGAAAATGTTGAAAGTAAAATTTAAAAGGAAATACAAAAGATGAAAAGATAAGTATCTAATCATGTATGAAATTCTTATTCGTTAGCTATAATCCTACCTATTTTTCATGCAGCAATTTGTTTACCTTCAAAAAATAAGGACTCCAAGAAGAATGGTTAACATCAGTAAGATAATAAACATGTTTTACAATAATACGTTGTTGATCTTACCAGTAGACTTTTTGGTAGATTGACAATCCTTACCAACCTAGTGGTCTTAGGAAATCATTTTTCTATAGGTACAATAATCTTTGTTTCAAAGAAAGAGTTGATTTATGGGTTAGATTGTCTTTTTATTGTGGAGAGGGATCTAAAACTCCAAGCTCAATCATATTCCTCCTTACACCATTAGACATAAATCAATGCTAAATCAATAGATGATCCTTACTAATAAGGAATCTTAGCGTTGTGGTAGAAGTGAAATCTTGTTGGTTGTCTCTTGTTAGTTATTAGTTGGAAAGGTTAAGTACTTAGGGGGGGTGGGGGGGTGGATGGGGATGGGGAGAAGTGGTGAATCAATACTTATCAAACTTTAACCATTAAACCTTTTCTCATCATTAACTGATAGTCTATCAAATATTTAACCTAAACCTTCTATTTAATCAATAACATGACTTATAACTTTAAAATGCATATACATGAAAGTAAATATAACACTAACACATAAAAATTCACACATGCATAGAACATAGATTGTCATATTGTAGAAAACCCTTGTTTAGAGGGTAAAACTATGGTGGTGATGGAACCCACAAATTTTTCACTATCATAAAAAAGGTTTTCCAATTAGACTTACAATAGTGTTTCCTTCTAAGAAACTCACTCGGTAAAAATTGACCGATACAATGTTAGTTGTATCCTTAGTTTTTCTAGACCACTCGATTATGATATTTTATCCTACCTATTTTGGAATTCACCTTGTTAAAGGATTTACAAAAAAATTTACACAAACTTATTAATGTAATAAAAGATTATCTTGATTAAATATTTTCATGAAAAATCCAATAGAAAATTGGTTAAGTTTTTATACAAGATAGCTTGACTAATTCTTTCTTTTGCATCAAGCTTATTAGATCCCCTTTATTATATGGTCTTGTCTTTTATTTTTCTCCATGTTCATTGTCTTGTATCTTGTATTTTTTTCACTCATCTCTATCAATGTTCACATTTCAATTTCTTATATTCAATCTTGCTAACACTACCCTCAATCTTGACTTTTGATCTTAGGGTTAATCACTTTCTTCTTCATCTTGTTGACTACCAATAAAAACTTCCTTAATATGATAACTATTGGTTATAGTAATCGAATAGCATTCTTCATACTCTACTTAGATAGTTATATCTCCAACAACTATACTTATACTTAGATATTGCTTTTAGGTACTGATGGTAAGTTTTCTTATCAGCTTAATAAATGTTCCATAGATGTTTGAAGTCAATTAAAAAACTATATCTTGTACCATTTTCATCATACTCATTAAATGCCAACAATTTCCATGTTTAGCATTAATGGAAAAAAATATATATTTGTTTTTTTCTATCCTTGTGCTCTATACTCCACTATTCATATGACTCCCTCATATATGTCTCTGATACTTTGATATCCTTTGTTCTTCTCTGATCTTCTATGTATATTTTCTTCTCTTTATTTTGACCTTCTCCTCATGAAAATATTCTCCCTCTTTTTTTTTTATGGAAAAAAATGTCAATAAACATGATAAATACAAAATGCAATTAAAACTATTAGTATTTACAACTTTCTCACGCCGCTTGTATACCTCGATTCAATGAGTGGCATCAGAGTTTTCCATGTTATTTTAAAAGATTGTAAAGTAAAAATTTCTTTTGTAATTTTGATGCATTATTTTCCAATCCACATACCACATAAACTTCTCATGTATGAATGATACCATGTACTTCCACCTGATTCTACTCCAAAACATATATATATATATATATATATATATATATATATATATATATATATATATATATATATATATATATATATTCCTTATAGTTACAAAACTTTACTTATTACCATATCATTTTTCAATGTAAGATCTCCCTATTTTGCAACCAATTCCTTTAGTTCTATTGAATTTTGTATAATATTTACTAAAGAATCTAATCCCCTGATATGACTTGTTCTTTCTCTTTGTACACCAATGGTGTCAATGTCAATCTCTATAGTGAAAGTATAAAAATTGCATAAAGTAGTATACATAGTTTTCACTTTATTCAATATCTCATGTCTTAAAACAATATCATTTTGTAACTTTCTTTGTATATCTTTAATTTTATTTTCCAAAACTTGTTTTGTTTTTTGTTCAACCTTATATGTGATTTCTTAGATAGCTAATCTTCAAGATATGTTTTAGCTTCCTCCATGGTATCCAAATAGACTATAATTTCCTTGGCATAAGCTTATCCTTGTCAACAACAACATCTAGCATAAGATGTTCAAACATATATAGTGTCTTATTCAATATTTTTCTTAGTTATCTTTGACCATCTTTGATCAATCCTTGTCTTGATTCTCAAGACTCATCTAAACTCTTCTAAGTATTTCTTCTTCAAATTCAAAATATATTGTTTCAATACGTTAAATTAAGGATCATCACTAAGTGGATCAGTATCCTCTTCTTCTTCTTCTTCTTCTTCTTCTTCTTTTTCCTCTCTTTTCCTCTTTCCTTTGACATCAGTCTATTAGAAATAGATGATACTAGGGGAGGGAGGGGGGATGAATCAATATTATACAAACTTTTGTTCATAATTGTTAATTGTTAATTTTTTATAAGTTACATATGAAATTAAACCAACAATTTTTAATAGTAAATATAACCACACATATAGAGAAATCATAACACTATTATTTGTTAACTAGGGAAACCCTAACCAAGAGAAAACCCTAGTGGGGTGTTAGATTGTGGTGACTGATCAGGAAAATACTATACATACTTCATAAATAGTGGGGTTCAGGGCATCGCCCTGAATTTTTTTTTTTTTGGGAAGTAGCCGACATGGTAGCCGACATATTATGGCTGACATATGGCCGACATGTTATAACCCTAAAGCAGTTTAATACTTGTATAAAAAGGGCTTAGGGTTGGATATTTTTCATAATGTTGTGATACGAAATTGGTTCTTGCGGCGGTATTGAGCTATAAGGGATTACGGATTGTAATCAGGTTGTAATCACTGGATTGTAATAAGATCGAACTTTCTGTTTGGTGGACGTAGCCCAGGGATTGGGTGAACCACGTTAAATCTTGGTGTCTTGTGTTCATTTTTGTGTGTTCTATTATTTTCTGTTATTGGTTATATTTGCATGTAGTTTTTATTTCTGTCTGTGGTTTATCCTAACATGGGGATGATACCCAAAAGATGATCCACTAAAAAAAAGAATCATATTAAGGATATTGAACTTGTTAGGAGTCTATGAAATACATATAGTGTCTCAAGTCCTTGTTAGAGTAATAGGCTCTATTAAAAGCCTCAACTCTATTAGGAGTTGCTCCAACCCTGTTAGGAGTTTCTTCAACCTTGTTAGGAGTTAGTAGATCAAATACAATGTATGCAAGAAGAGCCCACTGTCCTAACATGCAATATACAAATAAGTTTCTTCACAAGAGTGGATATACATACAATATTTTCTTATTGTTGTGACTCACACTTGCTCTAATCATACATCAGACTTTGCATCACATAAGGCTCACATAATACTAAAGATTTCACACAATAGCTTGCATCATTTCTTTCACATATTCATTATAAAAGTTATGATCTTTACATATACTTTGCAAATTATCCAAACTCTTCTTAATCAGTGTTGATGCATCCACAGGCTTGACCAATTATAAAATCACTCTGGGGTTAACATATAAAATGTTAGCTCATTGTGATTAAGTAATTATTTTGTTGCCAAAATAATTCCTTAAGTCATACAATTCAATTTACTAATATGCTATGTTCTGCTCTCATAATTACCTACACTGGTAATTCCTTTGTAACTTAAGTTGTACAATCCATATAGATCTCTACACTAACATATGTCATCATGACACTGTCATCTATCAATCCTCAATTGTACATAAGCTAATTCAAATTTTTTCATCCATACATACTATATATGTGCCTCTAGTATTGCAAATTGTCTAACACTTGATAATTTTCTAACTTTGATTATGTAATTGAAATACCAAATATATGTTTCTGTAAATGACAACACATAGACATCTATCTAGCCATATTTCCAACAATCTCCCCGTTTGGAATTGATGGAAACATTTGGGAAAATTAGTTAAGTCCCAAAATGATGTCATAAAACATAATAATAAATACAAAAAGTAATTGCACAAAATTGCCTTCAAAACTGAAAATTGTATTCATATTTTGATGGATAATTACATTCCTTACCACTCCTTTACAATGATGCATAGCTAAGCTCCCCCTTTAATATACATTTACTATTTCCTTTACACACTTATCCTTTACATATACATATAAAAATTTCCTTACATACTTCTCCCCCTTTGACATCAATGGAAAAGGTGTCAAAAATAGTATACAAAATTGTTGACTTTCTCTGATCAACTTGACATTCTAGATATACAATCAATAAAACCAAGTTTCAATCTCTCAAGATCCTTCTTACAATTCTCCTTAACTATGTCAGATATACTGATGAGTGTGCAAAGTGCATAAGATACCACTTCAACCACACTCAAGTTAGTATATGCAAATTTGTCATGGAATGTCTTTTCTACAAGAAACTCCTCCAATTGATTCTCCAAAATACTAAATTTTGGTGACAAATATTCTCTAAGGATAGAGAATCTTTTGATTACTTTATCCTTGTCAGATTTAATGCCTCTAATAGCATTGTGTATCTTCTCCATTTTTGTCCCAATGCCTTCAATATCTATCTCTAGTTGATGTAATCTGGTAGTGAGTGTTTGAAGCTCACTCATTTGGCCTTTGATCAAATTATCAAACTCTGATAGGTAATTGTATGACAATGTGCATTGTCCATACAACTTCTTACCTTCATATATGCTATTCCTTAACTCTTTAATGCACACATCCAATGTTTTCAAGTCACTTCTGACATTTATGCATATTGTATCAAATAGTGATGCATAATTCTTTGTTTGTGCTTGAACTAAAGAAATGTCAAACAAGGTGATGAATTTTGCATGAAAATATTTTATCAATTATTTTGCCTTTTTCTATAATTCTAGTTCTGTGACAATTGTTTGAGCTATCCTCTACATTCTCTCCAAGACTTGTGTCAATGTTCTCTCCAAGGACTTCATTTATTTATTCCTTTCAAGTAACATGCTCAAATATCTCATTAATCCTTTCTAATAATCATCTTCATCAAATAATACTAATGTTGTTTGTGCTACTAGAGTTTTTGTTGGAATGAGTGTAACTTCCTTCAATTATGTACTCTTCTTTTCTTCCTCTTGCCTCCTTTTCTCCTTCTCTTCTTCTATCTATCTTTCTTCTTCTACTTTCTTTTTTTCTTCTTTTAATCTTACTTTTTCTTTTTACGTTTCCTTTCTTTTCTCCTCTTCCTTTCTTCTTTCTTCGTCCTTGTTCTTTTCTTCTCTCTTTCTCTCTTCTCCATTTTTCTCTTCTTCTTTCTTTCTTTCCTCTTCTCATCTTCAATTATTTTTTCTTCTTTCTCTCTTCTCCTTTCATATTCTTTCCTCATTTATTCTTTCTTCCTTTCCTCTTCCTTTAACATTTTCTTTTTTTCATTATTCATTGCTTTATCATCTTCCTCTTCATTTGGGCTAGAATAGGCAGTAATATTGCCAACAATGTTTATTCCATATGCTACAAATGGGCTCTCTTTAGCATCAACAATTATATTTGTACTATAAACTTGCATGGATTTAGTACCAATAACTATATGAGGAAGTGAGTAAGTTTTTTGAGTTTCCTCAACCTCTTCTTCAACATCACTGGCCTCTATATACATAGGACTTGTTTTTTAAGGCTACACACTTTTCTTAGTGGTCTTTGGCATGGAAGTCATATATTTCACTATGGATTCTTCAGTCTCTTTCTTGACCTCTTCATAGTTGCCTCCCATAAGAAGAATTGTTCTTCTTTTATTCCTCAATAGGGGCTTAATGCCTTTCAAAATAATTTCTACATCCTCATTAGTGCTAACTTCACATAGTTTTTGAATCATATTCTCTCTCAACTTTGGGTCTTCCTCTACTTCTCTTCTTTTCATGTTTATTAATCTATTATACAGATCTTTTTGTATCTTATTTTGAATAATATCAAACCTTTTATTCCTCTAAATTATGTTTCTCACTATAGCATTCTCTAGCTATCTCCTATCCATGTTGTTTTACATCTTATAATACTTATTCAACTAAACAAAAATGACATTATTTATAATCTATATATTCAAATTTTCTATTTTAGGCTTCTAATATTTCTTTATAGTTGGTGTCCTTCCTTTTCCAACTACCTATTCTACTACCTTTTATTTTGTCTCTTCATCAAACTCTTTAGACTCACTAATTTGTAGTGTCTTCCTTCTCTTTCCAGGTCCACTAGTGGTTTACTTGATTCTTTCCTTGGGAGTTCATATTGGTTCTTTCTTTACCTTCACCAATCTCTCATATTTTCTTTGTGAAAGTATTTTTTCATCTTTTAGTTTCCTCTTTTGTTGGCCAAGTTGTACTTTGACTAGTTATACATGTACAACTATTGCACAAGGTGCAGTAGGTAGCTACATAGTAGGTCCTACTATTGTCACTTCTTTAGATAGTGCTACAATAGAAATAGGTGTAGTTTTGAACACTTTAGACTACCCAATGGCCTTAATTTCCAAGACTATACCTTTGATTTTATTGAATTCTTCTCTTGTCATGCCAAATTCCTTAAAAATGGATTCAATCTTTTTCTCCACATTCTTGTTGATCTCTTTACTATGAAGTTCAAAATGAACTTCCATTATTTTCTCTTCATAAGTATCCAATCTTTGACATTTAGTGTCCCTTTTAGACTACAATAAAATCTTTGCATAGCCTTCAATGAGTTCTTCACTCATTTCATATCCCATGGGCTGAATAAATTCTACTCTAAGTTCTATTGCTTCCATATGTGTATTGTCAATTTCTACCATAAAACATATTTCATCTTTATATTTCTCTACATAGAGGGAGGGTTTATGTATCTCTTCTTCATCTTTGATTGAA
The DNA here is from genome assembly GCA_028749045.1 of Cupressus sempervirens. Classification (NCBI taxonomy): domain Eukaryota; kingdom Viridiplantae; phylum Streptophyta; class Pinopsida; order Cupressales; family Cupressaceae; genus Cupressus; species Cupressus sempervirens. The sequence goes on along the minus strand of CM053786.1, from coordinate 33,101,819 downwards.
AGCTTTTCATTTCCATGCCAATGTTTCTATCTTTGACATCTTCTAGTCCGACCCTGTAGCACTATGTTACCATCTTCATTGAACACTCATTACTATCCCAATTTATTATTTTAGGAAACTATTTGGTTGCATAGAAAAATACATGTGTCCATAAGGATTCAAATCTAAATATTTCATTCTTAGATTCCTTTAGTTTCACAATGTTTTAGATTAAGGTAAAATCAAGTTTAGAAGGGAACTAAAACCATTTACAAAAAACTAAAAATAAGCATTAAGCACCACTAGGTTTTACAAGGACCTAAAACCTAAAGTTTTAAACAAAGAAACTAGGTTTTACAGGGACTTGAAACCAAAATTTTAAACCATAAAAAGCAACTAGGTTTTACAAGGACTTGGAATCTAAAGTTTTAAACAAGCTAGAAAATGAAAGACAAAAACCAGTAAAACTAACTGGACCAGCAACCAACACACCAACTCTGCGACCAATGCTTACAATATCTCTTTGAAGGTATTTTCCACCTCTTTACCTTCTTATGTAGTACTCGGGTAATGTCAACTGAAGGTAAAATAGGAGCCTCAAGAGCCTCAGTGGCATTTTTCCTCATGCTCTACCTAGTTCTCTTACTAGATTCACCAAGACTCCCCAACCCCACATTACCTTAAGACACTATCCAACGTTATCCAACAATTGTGTTCTGATAATTTCACACAAGTTCACTTTCTTCTTCTCAACTAGCATTGCATACGCTATATTTAAGAATCTTGTTTGCACTAAGTTCACTCTAGAACTATGATTCAACTTGTATCATATAATTTTGCTTAATATTCTGACTACAATGTCCTAAATCAAGTCAACTCTCATGTTCCTTTCATCAAACTTAGTTTTCAAGTTTGTTTCAACAATCTTCCTCACATTCTTATAATTTATTGGATTACAACCTTCATTACTTAGACTTGTGATCTTATGAATTAGGTCATAGTCAATTGTTATTGTTACACTATCTTCCCAAAACATTTCTCCATGAACTCTACTTAGGATAATCCTGGTCCACTCATGATTATCTAATTTTTTGTAGAACATAAACTTAATTAGGTGTAGTTCATTCAAGTTGTGTACTTAGATTTAGGGTTAGGTCTCCATTACATAAAACTTCTAAATCCTTATGCATTTTCTCATCTCCAATACTCTCAAATTTATAGTGAATATAACTTCTAACATCTTCTATGCAAAGTACATTTGGTGGAATTTGAGAAAACATCCTAGCAAATCATCAATGAGTGAAACAAATGGGTGCTTCTTGAATTTATACCTAGTTCTTTCACTTACATCACACATTGATTGGTTTTCCATAATGCTAACTATTTTTTCTGAAAATTCCAACTTAAAGTTTTGTAAAATACCTTTAATATCACATTTAGGGCTTCTACAATTCTCACACTTCAAACATTTTTCTTCATAGTTCAGTTAGTTGTCAAATCTCTCATAAATTTCTCCAAACTCTTTACATGATCAAATGGTACTCTCAATCTTTCTCTCAATCCTTAAATCATTTCAAATCTTACTTCTCATTAAATGCACATCTACTTCACTTTCAAAAATTTGTCACTAATTAACAGTAAACTTGTTTTCTTATGTATGACTTCCTGTGATCATAAAAGCTTTTGCGCACTTGACCATAGCTTCCTCTTTATGTCCTATACCTTCTACTAACTGCACAACTTCTAATTCTCTTTCTACCATCAGTTATAATTAAATAACACTCTGCTTCTACTAGAAAATCTTAAACAAATAGGATGAGTCACAAATAATTGCTTACTTCTATCTTCCCTCAGGTGCATCAAAATGTTAGAGTAATTATTTTATTTCACTTATTAATTAGATCATCTTGATTCAATTAATTAAGTGGTTTATTACTCTAGTTCTTAAACTTTCTTTTAGGTGCATATAATTAATATTTTATATTAATTATAATGCGCAAACCTAGTTAAGGTTTCATGATTCCTTTATAAGGATTCACCTCTTTGTATTTTTTAATTCACTTATTGGATCATAATAGAGATTGCTCTTTGCATGTCCATAAGATGTCTCTGGCCTTTTGGCCTCCATAATTTTTTCTTGCTTCTGTTCTTTGCTTCATCCATGTGACAGGGTTATGCATGCAGGTGTTCTTGGGAGATTAGTTTTTTGCCTAATCTAACATGGTATTAGAGCGGTCTTGCTGCTCCTTGTTCATGTTTTGTTGAAGTGTTTTAGAAGCATGATTTTTTCAAGGGTTTCAAAAGCTTCTTATGTGGATTTAGGGGGACCTTTTTTTTTGGTCACTTTGGGTTCAAATGAACATCATCGTTATGCTCAGAGTGCCCAAAAACCCTAGAATCCATATAAAATTTGTCCAATTTGGACACCGTTGGTCCGGGAGGCAAAAAAAAATGTCATACGGTCTCTGCATGCAGATCGAGGCAAAAATTATCAAAAATCGCAAAAAAAAAAAAATTTTTGACATTTTTTCCATGGTGGTTTAAAAAATCTCGCCAGAGGTCACAACGACCGCTAGCAGTTAGCGGTAACCATCTGCAGTAAACTGCCGACGATCCACTGACCACAGCAGCTCATAGTGACCAATGCCACTCAGCGGCCTCCACCTTCATGGCCACCAACGGCTCCACCGTCTCCTTCGCTTTGCCTTAGCAAGCCAAGGTGGCACGGTTTTAAAAAAAATTTATTTATTTTTATTATTTTTTACTAAAAAAATAATAATTTTTCATGCATTTTTAGAGGCCCTGTGGTTTTTTCGCCGTAACTTGAGCATATAGACATATTTTTTCGATTAAAAAAATGTGTTGGAAAGATGGTTCTAAGATGGAGATGATGGTATAGGTGTTTTTGGTTTTTTCTATAGTTTGGTTACCTATTTTGGCAATCAAAGCTGGATGTTCTGTTTTGCCTTCTGGGAGCCATATCTCAGTCATCCACACTCTTTTTTGGGATTACTAGATATCATTGAAAAGCTGGTTCTATGAATTATTTAGTTGCAGAGGTCTTTTATCCAGATTTTGCTCTAGGTTCTTTCTTCTCTGAGTTTTGCACTTTCACACTCTGGTAGATTACTTGGATTCTACAGATCCTGGGATCTCTTCTTCTGTTCTTTTGGCTCACTCTTCTCTCTATCTTCTGAGCATTCTATGCTTCTCTTCTGTTGCATTCTTTTTTTTGTAAATACGCTGAGATAAAGTGCCTGCTTTTACATATTTGGGATCTTGTACACTATGTGTTTGTTTGTACTCGCACTCAACTATAAAGTACCATAGGGGGTTATGATGTTTTTCCATTTTGTGTTCATCCACCTTTGTCAAGTGAGTGTTCCTTCCACGACATTAGCCCATGCTGTGTGTCGGTGACATCGCCCTTTATCCTATGCTTGTACTTCTATTGCACTATTGGTGTTCCTAATTCTTCTTCTTGTAGATGTTTTTGGCATTGCCTTTTAGTGTTCCTGTCACCCCTCTCCCTATTCAACATTATGGGGTGGGGTTCACCTATTGGCTCTATTGCTTCCTTGGTTCGGTTGAGGGATCTACGTATTCATTTTTTGTTCTTATGTACTGGGTGGATGCAGTGGCTAGGCACCTATGCATTTCGGTGAGATGGTTCATCTATAATATATACACTCATTCATTCCTACTTTTGGAGGTCACCTCTTCAATTGATCAACTCTTCAGACTTTGTCTTCTTTACCTAGTCATGCACTATTTCAGTGGGGGTTCCAGTAGTTTTTTCTGACAGTGTTTGTAGCTTCATGCATCGGAGATGCTTCATGCTCTCTTTTTTATTCCTTTCTTTGGGACATTTCCTAGATTGGAGGCTTTGTTTCCTTCATCTAGTTCTTTTTCCTTGTATTGGGTACCTAATCAAGCCTTGTTGTCGGGACCCATCTTTTCCTACTTTCATAGTTTTGCTAGGTTAGCTTCCTCCTGAGCTTCACTTAAGGGGGGGTGTTAGAGTAATTATTTTATTTCACTTATTAATTAGATCATCTTGATTTAATTAATTAAGTGGTTTATTGCTCTAGTTCTTAAGCTTGCTTTTAGGTGCATATAATTAATATTTTATATTAATTATAATGCACAAACCTAGTTAGGGTTTCATGATTCCTTTATAAGGATTCACCTCTTTGTATTTTTTAATTCACTTATTGGATCATAATAGAGATTTCTCTTTGCATTTCCATAAGATGTCTCTAGCCTTTTGGCCTCCATAATTTTTTCTTGCTTCTATTCTTTGCTTCATCCATGTGACAGGGTTATGCATGCAGGTGTTCTTGGGAGATTAGTTTTTCACCTAATCTAACACAAAATACTTCTCTTCCAAGACTATATGAGAATTTCTTGGATCACTAGCTTTCAAAAATACTCCTTTGAATTCATCAACATACTCTTTAATTTCTTCCTTCTGACCGCTATCATTTATGTTATTGTTCCTTCTATAATTAGGGTTCATGTTAAACTTCCTTTCATCCATTCTGTAAAATATTGTTGTGTGCCCAAAGTTATTGCATAGCTAACATACAATTGCATTCCTTCTTTGACTAGTTCCATTATGACTTTCAATTGCTCTACAATTCCTTGCAATATGTCTAGGATTGTTACATTTGTAATAGATAACTTTTTTCCTTTCACCATTAGGTTTCTCTCAATCATTGGATCTATTTTGTGATCTTCCTCTTTTATTACTTGCAGGTTTAGTATTCTTGAACATTCTACTATTTGCATTATTACTAACAAAACTAGGTTTCTTACAATCTATTTCTCTATTTCCATAACCATGACAATTATAAAAATAGAAATTAGTAATAGGTTTAAAAGAGTTACTTGTACAATATCTCTTCATATGACCAACTTCATTGCATATGAAACATCTGCCTCTGAATTCATGTCTAACTTTCTTAAGTTCATCAACTTACTCTTTTTTCTTTGGTTCATTATGTTTCTTAGATAAATCAACAAATTCCTTAGATAGTTATGATTCAATCTTACCTTGATCACTTTCTTTAGACTTAGGGGTTACAAAAACTAGATTTGGTTCTTTTATAATTTCAACTTTCTTGGCTAAGTTTTCTCCAATAAGATATCCAAGACTTGTCTTATCATATGAGGGTCTCTAGTGAAATATTTCTTCATCAATTTTCTCACTACTAGAATAAATATTCTCCAATTATTTTTTAGCTTGTGTCAATTCTCCTTTCATAATGGTATTGTAATTTTCTAATTATCCATGTTCAATCTTGATATATTCTAGTTCAGATCTTATTTGACTCCTCTGGGATCTTAGGTCTATATTCTTAGATTTTAGATCTAGTTCTATTTTCCTATCATTTTTCTTAAGATTTAACATATGATAAAATATTTTCAACTCATGCTTCAAATTCTTATTTTCTTTCTTGAGGTTTCTACTTCATTATCACTACTTTACTCATTTGGTTCCTTCCTAGATTTTAGATCACCAATCTTATCTTTCAGTTTATCGATGTAGACTTTTGCATCCTTATACTTATCTTTCAGGTTATCCCTTTCTTTCGTAAGAAGATAAATTTTCTCATGAGCTTCTTCAAGGTTTCTCTTTCACCATTTCATATCCATAGATATCTTACTCAAGTTGTTAAGTCTCTACTAAGTAACTATGCTCTGATACCAATTTTTAGAAATAGATATTATTGAGAGGGGGGTGAATCAATAGTCTACAAACTCTTTCCCATAAATAAATATTTTTAATTAGTTTATAAATTTCATATGAAAGTAAACCAAGAATGCTTTAAAATTAATATAATAATACACATAGAGAACTCATAACATCATTATTTATTAACTAGGGAAACCCTGGCCAAGGAAAAATCCTAGTGTAGATGATACCCACAGACGATTCATTAAACAAAAGAATCATATTAAGGATATTGAACTTGTTAGGAATCTATAAAATGCATATAGTATCGTGAGTCCTTGTTAGAGGATTAGGCCCTATTAAAAGCCTCATCCCTATTAGGAGTTGCTTCAACCCTATTAGGAGTTGGTAGATCAAATACAATGTATGCAAAAAGAGCCCACTTCTCTAACATATAATATAAAAATAAGTTTCTTCACAAGACTAGATATAGATACAATATTGTCTTACTATTGTGACTCACACTTGGTTTGGTCATACATTAGATTTCACATCACATAAGGCTTGAATAATACTTAATCTTTCTTCACAATATCTTGTATCACATTTCTTTCACATATTCATTGCGCAAGTTATGATCTTTACATATACTTTGCAAATTATCAAAACTCTTCTTAGTTGACCTTGATGCATCCACATGCCTAACTAATTAGAAAATCACTTTGGGGTTAACATATAAAATGTCATCTTATCATGATTAAGTAATTATTTTGTTTCCAAAATAATTCCTTAAGCTATACAATTCAATTTATTGATATGCTATGTTTTGCTCTGATAATTACCTACACTGGTAATTCCTCTATAACTTAAGTTGTATAGTCTATACAGATCTATGCACTAACATACATCATCATGAAACTCTCATCTATCAATCCTCAATTTCACATAAGCTAATTTTAAGTCTTTCATCCATACATACTTTATCTATCTCTATATTGCTACAAACTTTACAACACTTAGTTTTCTAACTCTAATTACATAATTAAAATACCAAATAAATGTTTCAATAAATGACAACTCTTAGACATCTATGTAGCCATATTTCTAAAATATTCTACTTCTAGTCTTTTTCATGATCCATATTTTCATCCTTATCATGTTCTTTGTCATCATCATCTTTTCATTTGTCATCTTGTTTCTCCATGTCAATAGTGGCTAGACCGGATTCACCTTGACTTTGGCATTGACAATTGTCACTCTTCCCTTGATCTATCTAGTTTCTTGAATCTTTGGATTGATTTCCTAAATCACTAGTGTCATTTTTATTATTTACATTTCTATCATTTTTATTCATCATATCTATTGTTTGGGCACTTGTTGTTGGGGGCATGTGTTGTCATTCAACAAATAAGGAGTTCTATTCATCTTTCTTTCTTGTGGAATTGAACAATTCTTCTATTGATAGAAATGTATGACTTACTAATTCAAGTGATGGCATAGTGATGGTTCTTGCTAGTATGAGTGCATGCTATTTTTATATAGCTTTATTAGTTGTCTATGTTATGCTTTTCTCAACACTAGTCATTGGGTCCTTTCTTTTTTCTTCTACACTTTCTTGTACCTATGTCAAAATAAATTGAACACTAGAGTCTCCTTGTCTATCAATGACATCTTCAATAGTGACCTAGTCCTTTTTGGATGCAATAGCAGTAGAGAAAATTAGTTCATTAACAGTAAACACATCATCAATGTTTGAAGGTCCTACCTCTTCGTGGGCTTGATTTGATCTCTTTATATCTCATCAATCCATACTTCTTTGATATTTTGAATCATAATTGCATTTGAATCAACTAGTACCATGGTTGTTAGTAATTTTGTTCTAGATATTTTCTAAAGGTATCCATTCATACTTCAACATCATTCACTAATAAGTCAAGACATAATTATCTGAATACTTGTTTCCTCAATTGTTCTACTCTTTGGTGTGAAAAGTTCCATCTAACTAATAATGTAGTGTACAATTCCTTTGGCATTTTATCCTTTACATCTCTTGGATACTTGCCAAATTCTCTAAAATGTTTGATCAATGAATCTTCAACCATGTTCTTATTAGTTTATTCAAATTTGCAAATGCATATATATCCATCTTCCCAACCAAACCTATATCAATGATATATTGTGCTAGTTCCCTAGGGTTGAATGGAATTTTGTACATTCTCCTTCCAAATTTTCTTCCCCATGAACTGACTTTTCTCTCCATCTCTACTTCATACTTCTTTTCTTCCAGTGGAGTCTTGGCATGACTCTAAGTAATTCTTTTGTCAGTTGTAATAGATTGTGTTTTTCTCCTTTTGAACAATTTTCCTTTATTAGTCTTGATGACCCTTTCTTTATCTACCTCCCCTAGTATTCTCATTTCAATGTCATCCCCAATGTCTTCTTCCTTTATGCTGAATTTGAATAAATATCAACCTCATAGCTCCTAAGAATCATTGCAGGAAAACACCTACTATAGAAAAAGAGGAGAAAAGATATAAAGGATGGAATTCACAGATATATTAGAGAGGAGACATTCTTGATGACCAAAAAGAGAAATGTCTATTAATCAAAAAGTGATGTTAATTACAAAGAGAGATCAATCCTTATGAAGGAGATCAAAACCCTAAAAGGTAAAACCTAGGTTGCATGATTATAATTAATAAAAGGGTTAGTTGTCATATTCTTAAATTTTACCTTAAGAAAAGTAGAGTTAATAACAAAACACCTTATTACTCTAAGTAATTCTTTTGTCAATTGTAATAGATTGTGTTTTTCTCCTTTTGAAAAATTTTCCTTTATCGATCTTGATGACCCTTTCTTTATCTACCTCCCCTAGTGTTCTCATTTCAATGTCATCCCCAATGTCTTCTTCCTTTCTATTGAAGTTGAATAAATATCAACCCCACAGCTCCCAAGAATCACTGCAAGAAAACACCTACTGTAGAAAGAGAGGAGAAAAGCTATAAAGGATGGAATTCATGGATACATAAGAGAGGAGACATTCTTGATGACCAAAAAGAGAAATTTCTATTAATCAAAAAGTGATGTTAACTACAAAGAGATATCAATAAAAGGGTTAGTTGTCACATTCTTAAATTTTAGCTTAAGAAAAGTAGAGTTAATAACGAAACACCTTACTATTCTAACACCCCCCCTTGAGACAAACTTAGGGAGTAGCTAAAAACCTAGAAATCACTACTAAAAGTAAATTTGGGTCTCAAAAACAAGGCCTAATGAGGTACCCAAGCACAACCAAATCTTTGTAAAGAGGAGACATAGAGAAAACTACATAGGAAAAACCCTACTCCAAGAAGAGATGGAAAGAATGTTGAAAGACTGGTGAAGGGTTATAGAAGCCTCCAAACTAGTGAATGTCCCAAAAGATAGGAACAAAAGCATGATCATAAAGAATGCCACTGAAGCATAAAGAAGCTACAAAGCTCTATTAAAAAGTAACTACTAATATGAGTAACCTCAATTAAATATAGAACCAAACCATCTAGAGAAGACTGCAATCTACATGAGTGTCATCCAAAGAAACTACTCAAATTACGAGGCACACAAAGGACAAAAAATTGAACTTAAAGATATAGATGGCATGAAACACCAAATCTTGAAGAGCTAATCAATAGAACATGGAAGTCTGCATCCAAATTAGAAATAAAAAGAAGAGTGTTTATATGGTAAATGATCCATCTCATCAAGATGCATAGGTACCCATTCACTGTATCTTCCTAGTATATAGGAACAAAAAATGAATACATATCCCACTCCATTAAACTAAGGAAGTATAAGACCCAATAGAATAACCCCCCTGATGCATACAAAGGTGAGGTAACAAGAAACTAGAAAAGTTAGCCAATAAAACTACATGTGAAGGAACTATGATCAAGATGCACAAAAAAATACATATGTGTGTACTGAAGTGACCAATCTCAAACACATCATGAGGTGATCAATCTCAGACATGTCATTAGGTGAATGTTTTGGAATGAATTCTAAGTGACAAAGGAAGATGACAAACAAAGCTAAAACATCAACCCCCCATAGAAAATTGATCAGAGTAGTGCATGTAGAATAAGTTGTTAGTATAAATAATTAATTATTATTACACTTTACTTAAGTTTACTTAGGTTAATACATTATTTTATTATTTATTAGTTAGACGCCTAGGAGTATGCATACTCATATGATTTGTCTTGTTGACAACACAAGACTTAGTATCTCTAATTTAGCACATGGTGTCTACAACATAGGAGTTTTCATATTTATCTAAGTTGTCATGTAGACAACACAATTTTTTGCACTCTAATTAAGCAAACAGTGTCTACGACATCTTTTTATGTGACACACTTATGTAAGCTTATTCTCTCATTATTGCACTAACTTCTATTCTTAATGGAGGATAATCCACTCTTTGTGGACATGTGCTTAGTTGTGAAACTTATCACTTTGTTGAATCCTAGTCAGTCTAGAGGCCTTTATATATAGGCACTCTTAGTGTGTATGTACATCAATTCAATTTCATATTATTATTCTAATCATACTTTATTGGTCCATAGTGTGCTAGTGCTTGAGCTTCTTGATCTTGGGTGATTTTTCCCTAAGGCAAATTCTTACATGGTATTAGAGATGAGGGAGCTTCTCTTCACATAGCCATTGGAGACCATTTTATTTGCTTCACCTCTCAAAGGACCTTGATTCAAATCTAGAGTATCACAACCATTGGGAGCATCTAGAGCCAAAGTGGACCTCACAATTGCATCAAGAGTGTCAATTCCGTGAATTTTGACTATAATTTTTCCTACCCTAGCCATAGTGAAATTTGAGGCAATTTTTTTTTGCAAATTGACACTCAAAGGCTCAATTTTTAGAATTTGGTATGATCTATTAGATTTGTGAATTTATTTTTTCACATCTACAATTTTAATTTCTCTACAATTATTGTATTTTTTGGATTATTTTTTCAAATTATTTTTTGGCCTATCAAGCCTGTAGAGAATTTTTTTTGTAGGAACCAAGTGGTCAAATATCAGCCCCCACAAAATAATATCCCTTAGGATCCAAAATAATCCTTTATTACATAGTGAATATTCCATACTGGCCAAGCCAACACACTAGCTTCCACATACCTAGTGGCATTCATTTAACAAATCTAGTGAACATAACTTGATGGCTCACCAAGCCACTTTACTTACCATGGCTATGCAATTTTAAACACCCACTACACTTTAACATAGTAGATGTGGGATTAAAATCCCCCACCTACCATATTTTACCCCCTTGTTAGATTCCCTTCCACTAGCAACTGTCTTCCAAAGCTAGCCATCGGTGGCCAATCCTCTTGCCATCTATCAACAAACTTGATGCCATCCACTGGCCACTGACCCCCACTGCACTTCAATCTGCTAGTGATAATAATTTTGACAACCTCTGGTTCCTAACAATGCCACAACTCTACTCAGTCAGTGCCATGTGGTACCTGTGTGCCATGACAAACCACCAACTCACTTGCCCAATAAGTAGTACAACCTACACATGTTAGCTCACATGTCAACAATTCCATATGTCAAGTCACCATCTGTACTGTAAAGTCTGCCATGTCACCAGGAGGGCATTCTTTTGTTGATGTCATCCAAACACAACATTAAAATTGACGATCATTTGACTATCACTAGTAGGCCAGATTGCATTGCAACAATAGTTGTTTGGATGTCAAATTTACTCCAGTGTTTTGCTGATTAGACCCCTCACCATATTCTATTTTGATTTGATAGTTTGACTTCAAGAGGTCATATCTCAGTCATCCAGACTCCAAATAAGGTGTAATATTATTTTTTTGGCTAGAATTTCTTGAATTTTTTAGTGGTGCTATTATTTTCTAGTTTTGGTGCATAGATTTGTCAAAAAAAAAAAATTCAACTTCAAACACTCCATATAAGCTCATCTAGACACATTTTTAGGTTCTATTTTTTTTTACAGTGCTTTTTTTTTCTACTTTCTAGATCTACTATCAAATTATAGGCTTGCATTGACAAAAATACCAATTTTAGAAATAGGTCTTTTTTTGCATTATATTGCTTTGATAAAACTTCATAATTGTTGTAGATATGAGCTATAGTGCTTAGTACCAAATTTGAACTCCAAAAGGAGGTTGTAAATAGAAAAATTATAAGCCCACTTTTGTCCATTCTAACAAGTGGCCTATTGTAAACACACTACATATAAAGTTCCAAAAGCATCATTTTTAGCGAAGTTTTTTGATTGAGTGAACAGGGGGGTGTGTCTTGTGTTTTTCTGTCTCTCTTTCTCTCTTGTGCTCTTTTAATTCTTTGCATCATGGGTTCACATAAAACTCCACTTGTAAATTCACAAAATTATATTGCATGGAAAGATATTATATGGAGTAGACTAATGAAAAATGATTTAAATCTATATGTTGTTGGTACAATTGTAAAACCCACTAGTGCTACTACACAGGCAAGTTAAAGATAACTAGGCTTTAGGAATTATTAGGAGTTGTGTTCATAGAGATCTCTTCTTCCATATTTCCAACTTTAAGGATGCCAAGGGTGCTTAGGAGAAACTTGAAGGTTTTTATGGTAAGGTGGATGTGGAAAAGGGATTCCAAATTGAGGATGATCTACTTCTATTAGATCCTAAGAATTATGACACAATTCAAGACTATATCAACAAAGACAATGAATTGAGAGCACTAATTTAAGATAGTGGTAATCCCATGAAGGATGATAGATTGATTATCACATCTTCAAGAGGCTACCTTCAAAGTATGCATCTTTTGTTTCGAGTTACAACACTCACAAGTTGACCATGGGAATTCCTTCACTAAGCCTACATTTGATGTATTTGTAGAAATATTGATGTTGGAACAATCCAAGTTGATAGATATGGTAATTCTCATGTCATCCAAGTCTACAACATTGGTGGCTAGTAATGAGAACCAAAAAAATCAATGTGGAAAAAGTTCTACCAAAAGAGAGAAAAAGCAATGGAAGCCAAAATCACAATCAAAGACACAACAATCTTCCTCCTCACAACAAGGCAATTCTTCTTCCAACAAGAAGAAAAACAACAATAAGAAGGATAAACTATTCTATACATATTGCAAGAAACCAAATCATGATGAGCATTATTGCAAGACTAAGAGAATAGATGAGTTGGAAAACTTACTTAGGAGGAACAAAATCAATGTGTCAAATGCTTCCAAGGATTCAAATCCATCCACTTTAAAGGGAAACGAGCATGCACTTATGGTAGGTTCAAGTTCTTCATGGGAATGGATTATTGACTCATGTGCCTCACATCATATGGGTTCTTCAAAAGGATAGTTCTATTCATTGAAGCAGTCCAAGGTACCTCACATCTTTGTAGGGAATGATACAAAAGTGGAAGTTGAAGGGAAACGATAAGTTGAGATGTAAAATGGAGAGTTCAAAGTTGTTCTCTATGTTCCTAACCTTAGCACTAATCTCTTTTCAATTTACCAAATCACTCACTATGGAGGTGGCAATAAAGTTGAGTTCCTTCCTAATTCAGTAATGGTGCACAATCTTAAGGATGGTTCATTAGTTGTAGTGGGTAAAATCAATCATGACACAAGGTTGTAGTCTTTCTCCCACTTTGTGCCTAAGTCTCCTTCACATGCCTTGTTGACATATTCACAATGACAAAGTAAATTATGGCATGAGCAGTATGGACATCTTGCCTTCTACTATCTTCATCAACTTAGCTCAAAAAATATGGTCAAATGTCTACCTACAATCAACTTTTCTACACGCGAATGTTGAACTTGTTCAATGGATATGCATCTAGAAGAGAAGATTGACAAAGGGAAGTCTTGGAGAACATCATTTTTTCTTGAGTTGGTTCACATGGTTCTATCAGGCCCTTTTTCAATAACATCAGTTAGCACGAGTCACTATGTTCTCACTTTGGTTGATGACTTTTCACGCTACGCATGGGTCTACTTTCTTAATCACAAGAATGAAGTGTTTGATAAGTTTCTAGCCTCCAAGAGTCATGTTGAGAAGCAATCAAGTAAAGCCATCAAGGTTCTTCATATGGACAATGAAAGTAGATATGTGAACTCAAGACTTAGAGACTTTTATGAACTTGAGGGTATTGATCTTCAAAATCCTATAGCATTTAGTCCACAAAAGCTAAATGTAGCAACAATGAGGATTAGAACTCTTAAGTCAATCAAAAGTTGCATGATTAAAGCTAAGTCTCTTGATCAATCACTTGAAGTCAAAGCTATAAGTAGTTCAAATCACATCCTTAATAGGTCTCCTCATAATGTCTTAGATGGAATGACTCCTTTTGAGGCATGGTGCGGAAGAAAACTAGTTGTGAAAAAAATCAAAGTTTTTGGTTGTCCAACATGGGTACACATATCTTCAAGGGAATGCAAGGCACCACCACTAAGGCCTTGTACTTTCATTGGATATGACAAAATTTTTAAGGCATATAGACTTATGGATCCTAAGACTCATGAGATATTCATAGAGAGGAATGTTCACTTTGAGGAAAGTTCACCTAGCTTATCCTCGAATTCCCTCCATACTTCATACATTGTGGAAACTAATAGTGACAACAGTGATAGTGATTCAATAGGTTCAGATCCTATTGATAGATGTAGGACAAGGTCACGACATCAAAAAATTCCACATGCATACATTGCTATAGTGATAGATCCATGTAATTTAGTACAATTGGGTACACTTTGTCCTCCAATTCTAGAATCAGGGGATGACTACATGACAGATATTTCAAGCTTGTTTGTGGAGTCCTACATAGTAGATTTGGGAGATAGTAATGATGATATACATCTTCTCTTTGATCAAGAAGATCCTTCTTTAGTTTTTGGGAAGAAATACTCTAACCCTCCTATCCATTCTCTACATGATCAATCTTACCAGGTTGATATGATTATGGATCCTTATGTACAACAGTTTTTGGAGATCTCTTTATCATTTTAGGAGACAATTGGTTCTTTGGGATTTGTTCTACATCGATCCTTGCTAGATCTGACCTTGTTCTTTTCAGCAGTATTGGAAGGGGCAACCATCAGTATTGACACAGGGACGATTGAGCAATTTTTGGAGATACCATTCATCTTCAGGATTCTTTATACACATTGGAGAACCATCTCATATATACCTATGACATTGTTTCTTCCTAAAGGGAGGAACATTATTTAGCAGTCATGGATCAGCTTCTACATTCATCTTGGAGAAGCTATCACTGATTGGCATTCTACATTTGTTGGGGGGGGGGGGGGGGGGGGGGGGGGGAGGGGTGGAGCTACCTTGTCTCCTTTCTTCTTCTTCTTCTTCTTCTCTCTTATGGGGGGGTACTTTTTCCTCTTATGGGGTTTTATCCTTCTCATACTTCTCTATTGTATATGCATGATGTATGTTGTAATGGGGGGGTCTTAATTACTCCATCCATCCATGCATCTTTTTTTTTCATCTCTCTTTTTGGGGGATGTTTTTTCCCATTAGGTTTTCCCTCTTTCTCCATTTTTAAAGAGATTGCATTGCATTTGTACATGGGTATCTAACATGGCCTAGTAGTCAGGACCCATCATGCATTTTCAATATAGTTTTCATGAACTTAAGTGCATTCCCCTAAGTTGCACTTAAAGGGGGTGCTAGTACAAATAATTAATTATTATTAAACTTTATAGTTTACTTAGGTTAATGCATTATTTTATTATTTATTAGTTAGACACCTAAGAGTATGCATAATCATATGAGTTGTCTTGTTGACAACACAAGAGTTAGCATCTCTAATTTAGCACATGGTGTCTACAACATTTTTTTATGTGACACACTATGTAATCTTATCCTCTCATCATCGCACTAGCTTTTGTGCTCAATGGAGGATAATCCACTCTTAGTGGACATGTTCTTAGTTATGAGACTTATCACTTTTCTTACTCCTAGTTTGTCTAGAGGCCTTTATATGCATGCACTCCTAGTGAGTATGTACATCAATTCAATTTCATATTTTTATTCTAATCATTATTTATTGGTCCATATTATGCTAGTGCTCATGCTTCTTGATCTTGGGTGATTTCTCCTTAAGAAAATTCTTACATAAGATAGAATATATGGTGAATCCCAAGAATACAATAATCTACATGAGTGTCCTTAGATGACACTACTCAAATCAGAAGGTAAAGAAAGGAAAAATAACTAAAACAAAAAATAGATGGAATATGGCACCATCACTTAGCATGTTTGCAAAAATGCATAAAATAGATGTCTACAAAGACTAGAAGAGATATAAGGTTGATATAAAAGATAGTATAACCCATGACTAATCATCTAAAGCAACAAAATCAACCTTGAATCTGAAGTAGCCAAGATATTCACCAAAATGCAAAAATGGAATAGAATGTGCCTGGATAAATGACTAAAAAAATAACTAGCATCATTAGAAAGAGTACATAAAGAGCTTTTCAATGATATAAATAATTCTCAAATCAAAGATCAAATGCTCAAGATATTTCCCATAAAGTGCAAAATAAACTCCAAAGTTTGATTATAAAAAGGCATCAAAAAAACATCAAAATGGAAAAATACCTATACCATCAAGGCAAGCTCGAAACCAACTTCTTGATAGTTTCTTGTTTGCAAAAAATTGAAATAGTATGCTTGAGATATAAGTAAAAGATTGAAGGTAGGTCCAAATAGAGCTAGAAGGGCTAATAGGTATGCTAATGTAGTGCTAAAGTCAGCAAGTGACAAGCCCAAATTTGATGATCAAATGATTGTCGAGGCAAAAGAATGGTAAAAAATTAACTAGGGTTTGAGAGAAAATCCATCTCACCAAAAAATAAAAAATACCTACAAAAAGTATTTGGAGCTAGAAAAATATGCATGTATAAGAAATAGATAATGTGGGTGCTAAAAACCATTTGCTTGGCAAGAAAAAAATGCCTTGCATTGGAAAATCACAAAAAAAAAATCCATGGCTAGTAATATTCCATGTGGCAGTCACATAGGGGTCATAGGGGAGCAGAGCCATGTGAGGAAAGGTACCCAACTCCAAACAATTTGTGTGCCCAAATCCAAACAATATGGGTGCTTGTAAAACCTATAGTGCTTCTAATATGCATCCCAAAATGAAATAGTAATAGGTGAAAGGGTGATGATGGGACCCATTCTTCCAACTATTGGAGGACCTACACATTGAGGTGTCTACCAAAAATTTATGCCCGCAAATCAGAGTGTGGGACCTCCAAAAATGTGCATGTGAAAGAGGTGTAGGTGCCAAGAAAAAAATGGTGAGGGCTCAAACTAGGTTGATCTCGGTCAAACACCCTAGAGCCCCAAATAACACATGTCACACAAAGGAATTGTCTTGGAAAAGGTGCACACATTCCCAAAAAGTTCCCACTGATCAGCAAAAAAACTCTCTGGGGTTGAAAAAGGCATGGACTAGCACATGGGTGGTCCATGTTTAACTAGCACCACTCCCTAAAATCTGTGACTTGTTAAACATTATTTTCCAATGGTATGTGTGTGCCTTGAATAAAAAAGGCCTATGTGCATCAAATAAAAATGTATGTGCCAACCTATACATTAAAAAAGGCTGAGCTTATGGGCACATAAGAAGACCTTAGGACCCTCAATGTACATGTATAGAGTAGTGCAAAGAACAAAGGCTCATGTATCTTATGCATGTGATGTTTAAAAAAAAGAAAGTCCTCCTTTTTATAAAAACCATACTTGTTGGTCAACTAAATACCTTAGTATTAAAGGATTGGACATCCTTCTACATTGACTCCATGACTAGATAGAATCATGTATTTTCCTAAGAATAACATACTGAATTCATTTTATTTGTCAACCTGGGAGTGTAAGCTTGAGAGGGTGGCTACAAAGTATATGCTTTGATTCCTCTTTTAGTCATTACAACTACAAAAGAAAAGGAATGTTGAAGGAAACTAAACTAGGAACTAAAACAACATTTACATCAAAGATTAGAGTAATGCTACAAATAATAAATCTAATTAAACACCTATGCTATAGGAATAGATCAATGATTCTATTATCAATGGTTGTAGGAACACTAGAAGTCTAATTTGCAAAGAAAAATACTAGGAAAGGAAATCTATTCTAAGAAAGCAGTTCACTCACCAAGTGGACCTCCTTGGGTAAGTGAACAGAAAAAAATCAAGACTGAAGGTGGAAACTTGAACTCTATATTCTATTCATTCATTATAAGAGATTAAATTTGAAAACAATATTCTACTATGCTAAATAGAACAATCTACTCTATTTCCTTATGCTCAAACCAAGAAAAGATCAAAATCCCTTTTCAAGGTTACAATAGAAATTATTTAAAGGAAAGCTTCAACAACTTCATACTATGCTCACTCCATCAATGAGGATCAATTATAGATCATAAATTTTACAACATAAACAATTATTAACTATGTTTTAACTCCCCTAGGAATATATCAGGTTGAGGGATCTATCTTTGTGCACCAACATAATAGAATTTGCACCATGATCTTCTTATGCAGTGATTCATTAATCATCTAGTTGGCTTTAACTCAGTGTTGAAATGTTGTCTTCAATATGCACAACAACACCTACAAAGCATTAAACACAACTTCTACATACATGCATTCATTTCATCATCAATGTTAGAAAAGGTATAATGTTCAAATTATCCCTCTTGCGAATCCTACAGCTGCATGAAGGAACCTACCCAAACATAGCATGGATGAGGAAATATTTATCAGCATGTAATATCCTTCATTAAACCATAAAAAACCATAGATGCAAGCAAACATAGCATAACTGGTCAATCTATACTTCAATCTTCATGTCTTAACTTATAGATAACATATTCATAAAACATAAGTTCTTTTGCTTAAACCATAGAGTCATAAACTATTCATTGCAAGATAACCATTCAAAAAAAGATAAAAAGTTCTCAAAATAATGGCCTTTTAGAGGTTCATTACATGCCATATTAATAAAATAAAAAAGAATGCCATACTAATTTTAACTTTGTCCAAAATGGACATATTTAATCTAGAAATAGAATTTTTTGGGCTCTCTAAGTTCAATGGTGATGTTCGTTTAGGTTCAAAGTGTGCAGAAATAAAATTCCCCACATATCCAATAAAAATCCTCTGCAAAAATAGATATGAAAATCATTGCCAAACCTCTTGTGAAGATAATAGGGGCATGAAAGTCTGAAGCTCTAATAACATGTTGAAGTTGAGGAAAGATCAACCCCACAGCTCCCAAGAATCACTACATGCAAATACTTGTCATAGAAAGAGAGAAGCAAAGCTATGGAGGATGGAATTCACATATCCATAAGAGAGGAGACATTCTCGATTAGCAAAAGGAGAAATTTATATTAATAAAAAATTGATGTTAATTACAAAGAGAGATCAATCCTTATGAAGGAGATCAAAACCCTAAAAGGTAAAACTTGTGTTGTATGGTAATAATTAATAAAAGAACAAATAATTATATGCCTAAATTTTAGCTTAAGAAACATAGAGTTAATAAGAAACACCTTATTACTCTAACACTTTTCTTCCTCTTGCTGTGGAATGATAACAATAGTCTCTTTAGTTAGCTCAATGCCTTCATCTTTCTTCTTCTTTTTTCTAGTGGAAAATTGTAATGATGATGTAGCTTGAGTGACCTCCTATACTAATAGGAAGTTGGATGCTTTGTGTGGCATTTTAGAAGTCTTCTTCATCTTCTTATGTTTCTTTGGAACTTGGGCCTCTAATGCCTTATGGCTAAACACTTCTTTAGAACATTCTAAAATCAGTGATAGAGGTGTCTTTCAAAAAACATAATATGTGTCCAATGTAATTGACCATTTCTTCTTTGATTACCTTATAGTCCATGAATGAAACCCAATAAATCCTAGTTTCAACTAGTTGAATCCTACAATTGTCAGTGTCATCAATAAAACATAAAGTGTATCTATACCTTTCCACCACAAATGTTGGAATCTAGTAATTCTCATGCATTCTGAGTTGAAACTCTTTGAAATAGATCCACATAATTGTCCTAAATTCTCTTCCTAATTTCTCAAGATACTCATTAATTTGATCAATAGTCAATCTATTTTTATTCCATACTACTTCTCCTATACCAGGGAAAAATTCCTTAACATATAAATACATGCACATAAGTAAAGAGCCATACATAGTGTAATGTTGTTGGTCCTTCAAAATTTCCATGTTAACATTTAACTGATTTATAATTAGCATACCTGATAGATCACATGCTTTACTATGAGTAGATATCTCATTTGTAGTCCATATAGCTATTCTAGGCATGTTGTTGGGATGATTTGACTAATATAACTTATACCCACTAATTATTGCTGCAAAATTTGTGCCTTCATATTTAACTTTTTTTACTATTATAGCCCTCTTTTTAGATGTCATTCTGGTAATTTGTCTCAACTTGTTCATGTTGCTAACTCGTAAAAGACATTATTTACCATGCATTGATAGCCTTGTCACCTTGTAAACAAGCTCCTTGGGGATTTTTATTGGATTTTCTTCATCGAGCTAGAGAAACTAATCATGTACTCATCTTAACACACATCTAATCCATTCCTTAGCAAAGACTTTGGGCATATGTACAATGTGTGTGAGACCTTGAGCTTCAAGGTGCTTGTATTCATCTTTCATTATTCCATCTACACACAGTTCTTGTTAGAATATATAATCCACTGATATAACTAAGAAGGGGGTAGTGAATCAATTATCTAATTAAGATCACAATTATCCACCTTAAACAATTTGAACCATATGAGTAATATAAATTGAAACCACAACAAAATACTCATACATAATAGCACCATATATGTTAACTAGGGGAACCCTTGATTAGAGGGAAAACCCCAGTGGGGATGGTACCCACAAGATGATGTACTAACATAAATATTCCTTGTTAGGACTCTATGAATACATTAAATACATATGAGTCTCTATTAGGAGACTTTGAATCCATGTTAGGAGATTTCAACCTTGTTAGGAGTTGTGGAAGACATTTGGACCCACTGCCCAAACAACTTCAAGAGAAAGGCGAATGAACCTACTATCCAAATGATCTTTGTATTATTCCTTGTAGAATAATAGAATTGTATTGTATTGTTCCTTCCTCTTTCTCTATCTTGTTAATTAGAGCTCTACTCCTTCTGAAATTGTAACTAGATCCCAAATCTCGCATCCAATAATCTCTTAGATCACTTACATGCATTCATTAAGCACTCTTCTCCTTTTTGCACTTCGCATTTCATCAATGATCTCAATACACATCATACACCTACAATCAGAGAAAACATCTTTCCTTTATACTATATCTTCATAATAATTCCTTGAGTTAGCCTTGATGCTTTCCCAATTAATTAAAATATGATAATTAATTAATTACAATTACAATAGCATTGTTAGCTCATAGTCTATACAAAACTTCACACATGTGATACTAAGGCTTGTGCATTCACTAATGTCATCAGTTGACTATCCTTTATCACCACCTGACTACACATCTCTTCTTTACATCTCAGATGTAAGATAGCCAACAACCATCAGGAACTGCTTTCCCAATATTTTGTCTTTTAACTGCTCTCTCTAAATCAGGTACATCTTATGTATGTCTTCAACTTAGATTTTGTGCACTTAACCATGTCATCAAGACTCTATGCCAAACATGTCCATAATTGCACATCACTAGACAATCAAACCATTTTTCATACCATCAAGATCTATGTCTTCTACTTAACCAATCTATATAGAAACCATGTTATGTTGACATCAATGACAAAAACAGTCATGAATACAACATATCAATGCTCTCCAATGGTCAGGATACTCCCCAAAGTAGTATCATCAATATTAATGGTAAAAATCTCCCCCTTTGGTATTGATGGCAACATAGATGAAAAACATCTAAATTCCAAAAACACTAAGTAATATTTTGTTGCTATTGTATCCTCTCCATCAAGCAAGTCTAAAATCTTGTGGATTTAGAGACTGGTATCAGTTTTCCACACATGAAAAATAATCTCAAACATAATAGATGCACATAGGTGTATACTCCTTCTTAGACATCAATTATTACCTTCACACTAAATAATTCATAATACATTAGGTGCACATTCCTACTTCCTTACATGAATCTTTCTAAATCTCTCCAAAGAGGTATCACTCCCCCATAACTTAGGAGTTCTTCACATACATACTCTCCCCCATGCCATAGGAGATATTTTTCATGCATATTCTCCCCATTGGCATCAATGTCAAAGACCTCAATCTCAATGTTACCAATTGTTAATATATTGCACAAAATCTTCAATCAGCTTGAGTGTCCAAAGACACTGTTCTATACCAAATACCAAGTGTCTTTCATGACTTAGCCCATCACAGGTAGTCCCCCATATGGGAAGAAATAGCATTAAGTCTAGGCTAACAATAGTGCTTTGTACCACTGGACTGATGCACTCTCTACATCATCTAC
The DNA here is from genome assembly GCA_028749045.1 of Cupressus sempervirens. Lineage (NCBI taxonomy): Eukaryota > Viridiplantae > Streptophyta > Pinopsida > Cupressales > Cupressaceae > Cupressus > Cupressus sempervirens. The sequence goes on along the minus strand of CM053786.1, from coordinate 33,079,580 downwards.
TCAGAAGTAGGCAAGGGCATAACCCTAAGCATACCTCTTGAGTACTCAAATGTATCTTTAGGCAAAGGATTTTTAAAGATATTTTCAATCTAATATTTAGCAATTACATACTCCAATCTAATCTCCTTTTATGTTACTTTCTCTCTTAGTACATGATACTTAATAGATATATGCTTAGTCTTAGAATGCAATACAAGATTCTTAGACATACTCACTATACTTGTGTTATCAAAGTAAATGATAGCAAGTTCTTCAAACTCATTTCTAATATTCTTTAGTAGTTTCTTCATCCACATAACTTGATTGCAGTTACTTGTTGCTGAAACATACTCTACCTTAGCAATACTCCACAAAATAGAATCTTGTTTCTTGCTTAACCAAGAAAGAAATCTTCCTCCAAGAAATAATGCTCCACCACTGGTGCTCTTTCTGTCATCCATATTGACTTCCCAATCTACATTAGTATATGCACATAGAGTGAAATCAATCAATCTATCATACCAAATTCCATAGTCAGATGTCCCTTTTAGATATCTTAATATTCTCTTTACTGCTACAAAATGATATTCCTTAGGATCATCTTGAAATTTAGTGACAATCCCAACTACATTTTCTATATCTAGTCTGGTATGAGTCAGATATTGCAAACCTCTAATCATTGATATATACTTCTTTTTCTTTACTACAAGTGTCTCATCTTTACTAGATAACTCGTGAACTATTACCATGGGTGTACCAACAGGTTTACAACTTTACAAACCAAAATTTTTGAACAAATCTTTCTAGTACTTAGCTTGTGAAATGAATATGCCATTATTATTCTGTACAATCTACAATCCTAGGAAAAACTTCATTTCTCCTATCATGCTCATTTCAAATTCATTCTTCATCTCTTCAAAAAAATTATCACTAGCTTCATCATTACCTCCAAGAATAATGTGATCAACAAATATTACAAAAATCAACAAACCATTTTCAAATTCTTTCAAATACAAGTTACTATTTGTTGTACCTTTAGAAGATCCAAGCTTTGCCAAATAATTGTCCAAACTTGCATACCAGGTTCTTGGTGCTTACTTCATACCATAAAGGGAATTTTTCAATCTACATACCATGTCATTGTCTTTTGATAAAGAAAAACCATTAGGTTGCTCAATATAAACTTCTTCTTCAAGTTCTCCATTTAGGAAGGCCGATTTAGCATCCATCTAATAAATCTTGAACTTCTTATTCACTGCATAAGCCAGGAACATCCTTACTACTTCCATTCTAGATATAGTTGCATATGTCTCCTCATAGTATCTTCTCACAACTTTGCCTTGCTCATTCATCTTGTTTCTAAATACCCATTTGGTCCCTATCACATTCTTGTATCATTTAGGAACTAACTCCCGTGTATCATTATTTACTATCTAATCCAATTCTTCCTTCATTGCTTGAATCCAATGATCATCCTTAACTGTTTCATCTACGCTCTTAGATACAACTTGAGATATCAGACATATAGCCTCATTTACTCTATTCCTTGTCATCACACCTTTATCTTTACTTCCAATTATCTGCTCAAAAGGGTGATTCCTTGTCAAATTCCTAATAGGGGTAGGAGTTGACATTGTAACTCTTATCTCTTCTCTCCTCTTTTGGTCAATAGTTAACACATCATTCTGCAAATCATTGTTAGTCTCAAAGAAAACTTCCATATTTTCATGGTTAGCCTTTGGATCAATAATAGTTACCAAAGCTATCTCTTTTATTACTTCCTCTTTCTTAACCAATTCAAGCTCATTATCTTTATCATCATAGTCATTCAAGAATCTTGCCATACTTGCTTTAAATTCTTCATCTTCATCAGAAAGTGAACTCTTTTCTAATTCCTCTTACTCTCTTCGGGCACCTAGATGAAAAATGACCAAAATCTTTACATGTCCAACAAAAAAAAAATTCCATACCTTCTAGTTCTCTTTTCATAAGTAGATCAATACATTCTTTAATTATCATGTCCTCTTCAAATCTAGATTTGTCTTTACTTGTGCTTCTATTCTTTTATATGCAACAAAAGAATTTGGATCAGGAAACTCAATGCTCAATTCTATACACAATTCTAATATCTCATCAAGAAGCTCCATCTTATGGGTGTCCAAATTCCCTCCATCAGACTTAGGAATATCTTTTTTGAACTAACTTGCCACTAATTTCCCAAAGTTGTTAAGCTTTCTCTTCAAGGACCTAGTGCTATGATACCAATTGTTAGAATATATAGTCCATTGATACAACTAAGAGGGGGGGAGGGGGGGTGAATTAGTTATCTAACTAATATCATAATTATCAACCTTAAATAATCTTAACCATATGAGTAATATAAACTGAAACCACAACATGATACTCATACAAAATAACACTAGATATGTTAACTAGGGAAAACCTTGATTAGAGGGAAAACCCTCGTGGGGATGGTATCCACAAGATGATGTACTAATATAAATATTCCTTGTTAGAGGATGGACCTTGTTAGGAGTCTATGAATACATTTAGTACATATGAGTCCCTGTTAGGAGATTCCAACCCTGTTAGGAGTTTGTGAAGACAGCTAGACCCATTGCCCAAACAACTACAAGGGCAAGACCAATGAACCCATTGTCCACATGATATCTATACTATTCCTTGTAGAATAATAGAATTGTATTGTTTAATTCCTTGCTCTTTCTCTATCCTATCAATTGGACCTCTGCTCCTTCTAATCTAGTAACTAGATCACAAATCTCACATCCAATAATCTCTTAGATCGTGCACACAAATTTAGTAAGCACTCTTCTCCTTTTTGCACTTCCCACTTCATTAATGATCTCAATACACATCATACACTTACAATCAAGGAAAATATCTTTCCTTTATACCATATCTTCAAAATAATTCCTTGAGTTGGCCTTGAGGCTTTCCCAATTAATTAAAATAAGATAATTAATTAATTACAATTATAATAGCATAATTAGCTCACAATCTATACAAAACTTCACATGTGTGATACTAAGGCTTGTGCATTCACTGACATCATCAGTTGAATTTCCTCTATCACTGCCTAACTACACATCTCTTCATTTTATCTCAAATGTGAGATAGCCAACAACCATCAAAAACTGCTTTCCCAATACTTTGTCTCTAAACTACTCTATGTAAATTGGGTATATCTTTCATACATCTTTGACTTAGATTTTGTACACTTAACCACATCATCAAGCCACTTTGTCAAACATGTTCATAACTACGTGTCACAAGATAATCAAACCATTACCATCAAGATCTATGTCTACTACTCAGCCATTCTTTACAGAAACCATGCTATGTTGACATCAATGACAAAAATAGTCATGAATGCAACATATCAATGCTCTCCAATGGTCAAGATACTCTCCAAAGTAGTATCATCAACATTCATGCTAATAGTTCTTTATTGTACATGTCATCAATTTCTACATTACCCAATACAACAATCTTGTTGTGAATAAAAGTGTCGATATCCTCAGTCAATAATAATCTTGGTAGTAGTGATGATAGAGCTCAAGCATAATCTCTTATGCTTGGATCCATAGGATAAAGTTCACATTTTTGTTCTAGAGCCTCATTCATACTCACAAAAAAGGGTGTCTTCACAATTGCTATAATTTCCTCCAAATGATGTTTTTCTGACTTAGCATAGACATCAAATAGGGTTGTCGTCAACTTCTATAGATTATGGTACAAATTTCTTTTTGAGTTTTTTTTGCTCTTAACACTCTCAATAAATTAATTTAGAATTATTTTACACTTGTTAGCTTTAGAACATAAGGTGTCAAATGGACCACTTTTACAAGTACCTATAGCTCAAAAAGTAAGTAAATGATAATTAATGCACTCACAATAGTGGCTTTTTCTTTGATAGGTATTACTCTTGCTGATAAAGGTTATCTTTTCTCACCAATAATATTACTATAGGCATGTACTTGTACTTTCTTTTTTAACACTCTTATCTATCTTGAAGGAAACATAATAGGATTTTACCTTTTTTAGAAGTCCATGAGCAGTACATATTGACTTAATTCAAAGATGTTCCTTCTTGACTTGGATTGGGTGAATTACTATCTGTATATGAGCAATGTTAGTATGCTAATAGAAAACAAATTTAAATAAAGCTTCTACAAACTAAACAAAATTCATAAACTTCAAGATAGACTAAGATGAGCTCTCAATTGAAAATATGAGCCATTAATGGGCTCTCTCAATGAGAAGCTCTCTTGTTGAGTAGCTTTGTCTAAAAAGATAGTATGTATGCTCAATATGCTTCCAAAGGCTTCAATGGATGATTGTGGATTTTTGGTGTGGATAGATGGCTTTAGTATGGATTTGGATCTCAAAATAGCATTATAACTTTACTTCATGGATTGTGTTATTTTTCAAAGGGGAAGGATCCAATTTATAGGCAAGAGGCTTGAGGGATTGAGGGCTAGGATGCAAGGATGGAAAAAAGCTTATGGAGGGCTCAGATTGCATGAGAGGAGAGCACATGGATTGTGCTTCCTTACAACCAATCAAGGAGTGACACATGTCACATGGTGAGAGGATGGAGGAAAGGGCAAGGATGAGTCAACAAAGGAGGCTCAAGAGATAAAATCTTCATAAAGACCCTCATAATGACTTGTAAGAGCAATAAAAGGGCTTGTAAGAGTCATTTATGACCTAGTGGACTTCATAAAGTTTTATGGTTGAGATATTTTGAGGGTGATGAGAGAAAATTCGACTTGGACTTGATTAGGAAAGTTTTAAGCTTGCTTAGGCTTGTGCAAATGATTAGAAGATGGATTAGGATGGTTTAGGATTAGCTTAGGGATAGGCAAGTGGATGGCATTTAATGAGGGTGGGTGAAGGAAGAGATATTTGTTAGCTTTGGCTTGGGTTAGTAAGTCTTAACCCATGTTTAGGGAATGTGACAAGGTTAGGAGGGGATTAGGATTAGGTTTAAAGACATCTTCTAGAAGAGTCTAGACTTTGGATGAGGATAAAGACTTTCTAGAATAGTCTAGAATTTCCTAGGATAAGGATGAAGACTTTCTAGAAGAGTCTAGAACTTCTTAGGATGAGGATAAATTAGATTTTTAGGAAATAAATAAAGTTTTATTTATTTCAAGGGTTTGAGTTGAGGAGATATTTATTAAAACTTTTTTAATAAACATGAGGATTAATATTTAATTTTAATTAAATATTTTGAGTTGGGATTAGGGGTAGGAAATGATGGGATTAGCCTTTAATCAAAATTAAAGAAGGATTAGAAGATTTTGGAAGAGGTTATTGGTCATAAGGAAATTGGCCAACTTTTGGGAAAAAAATAAATTTTTTATTTATTTTAGGATTTTTGGTCAATTTATTAATTAAATAATTAATAAATAAGGAAATAATGTTTAAATAAGATTTAAACATTTTTGGGAGGGATTCCTTAATTAAATATTTTTAATTAAGATAAAAGGATTTAATGGCATAAAAATTAATTAATTAATTAAATAATTAATTAATTAATAAATGATGATGTCATCGGGAATTTTTTAGAAAATAAAAATACTTTATTTTCTAAAGGATTTTTAGGTGTCTACATTTTGCCCCTCTTTGATGTGATGCCGCAAGTGGCATGACATCAAAGATAAGAAAATAAGATGCCCAAGGCTAGAGCAGAAGAGGAGAGAATGGACTATGAGATGCCCCCTCAAGAAGGCAGCAGGGAGAGAAAGCGAGGCTTGGTGGCTTCTTGAAAAATACAAGAATCTAGGATGAGCAAGGAGACTCAAATTGGATTAAGAGAAGAGGTTGAATTAGCTCAAACTCTCACTATGAGAGAATGATAAAGGGAGAATCAGAGGCACAAGAGGAAGCAAGCTTAAGATCTTAGGGATTGTAGAGGATGAAAGAGCGGAGCGCTATAAAAAAAGAATCCAGGATAGGGAGATGGATGAGGGGATTATAAAGCTGATGCAACAGGATTTCAAAGAGTTAGATTGGCAGAAGATGGGTTTCGGAGATCCCTAGGACTAGGATTGTGGATCTCGAAAGATGAGGCTTGGTGGGTTGATTTGGATTGGTGGATCCCTAAGACTAGGATTGTGGATCAATAAAGCTAAGAGTGATGAGTGATTCAAAGAGATACTGATGCATCAGCTGGGGTAGGAGAGACAGATGCTGGATATGGATGAGGGATAATGGAGATGAAGGAAGACCATTGAAGCTTTTTGAGCGGGGGATACTTCAAAGAGAAGTACCACCATGTAGTTGAGCACTAGATTTGCTATAGGACTATTGGTTAATTGCCAAGGTTACCAAGAACATCAAGGCCTTTTCACCAACTATCCAGAGTACTGATGAACTGACTCAAAACAAACATGCAAGGATTGCCCCAGCATCACACATGATTCCTAAAGGAAGCAGCGTGGAACCGACACTAGGTAATCCACAAGCAGAAAAGAAAAACAAATGAAAGACCTGATCAAGACCTTACGCTCTAATTGCCCCATTCGTAGCATACCATGATATGGAAGATCGTGGCAACCTTGAGGAGGGAACAAGGAGATTGCTTGGAAAAGATACTTCAAGACCCAAAAGGGAAGATCCCAAATCAAAAGAAAGTGAAAATCCAAAAGAGAACCGTTTGCCAACGAGATGGGTAGGACGAGGTACTAACAGACCAAGATCAGACATGAGGAAAGCTATATCCTGCAAGGACCTATCGGAGAGCACCTAAGCTGGTGGATTTGGATGAGTGATGCGTCTGGCAAGCTGAACTAAGAAAGATAACACTTTGGTGATAGGAAATCCAGCTAAAGGATGCATTGGAATATCTAACCAAAGTGTGCGATGTGTGCAAGATGTTGACCAAGGATGAACTGACATGAACGCTGGATAGATACAATGGTACTAAGCTAAAGAGAATGTACAAGATGATGGACCAAGATATGTACAAGCGGGCTAATCAAGATATGGTACAAGCTAACAGACCAATGATAGGTATGATACAGATGGATAAAAAGCTCAGGATGAGAGGATAGCGGGATGGTTCGATGTTGTGCAAGAGGCGAAAGCTAAGGGTGGGGTGATAGCGAAAGATATGGATTTGGCAGGATGCATCCAATGATGAGGAGAGATTTTGTGACCAAGGATAGCTAGAGGAGCAGGATGAGATGGATGGATAGGATGGTAGATAGCTAGGATTATGATGGATATAAAGAGATGACATTGGGTTTGCATGAGGATAGTCTAGACCTAGATACCAATGACAAGGGAGGATGGACAAGACAAAATCTCCAAGGAATATAGTGCCCCCAATCAGAAGATAACATGCGGAAGGAGGTCTTATGATGGATGTGATAGGATTGAAGCTAGGATGGAAAAAGCTAAAGGGGCTAGGGAGATGGATGATAGCTGAGATGATTGGCTGAAGCTGCATAAGATTAGTGGATGGTGTGAGATGGAAGCTGGAGGATAGGTAGATAGATTGGAAGATGGAGTTGGATGTCAAGAGATGACCAAAAGCATGAGGATGATAGGCTAAGTTGGGGATGGCTAGATTGTGCATGATGCTTGTTTGCCAAGTTTTCATCATGGTACTTGTCCAAGGCGCTTGAATTGCCAAGTTTTCACCAGTGGACGCTTTATTTTTCTTTTCTTTTTTGACTTTTTGACTTTGGACTTAGCTGGAATGATTTTGGCTTTCTTCAGCTATTTTGGCTTTTTTGAGATTTTTCACTGGCTGTTGGAATGTTCAATTTTGTTGCTAGCTTTTGGTACACCAGATGTGTGATTTATGCAATAGATCAGATTAGATGGGATTGATGGTAGGAGATGGAGGGATGAAAATGCTGGAAAGGAGCATGAGATGGGGATGCTTGCAAGAGCAATATTGGCACATGTTGGGACGGGTGTGAAAAGAGCATATGGGGGATAGATGGTAGATGCGAGCGTGATGGAGGATTTGTGGAAGCGTGCTTGGGGATATAGGCACCCAAGATGGAGTTAGGAGATGGGGGACATGAGTCACTAGATGGGGGATTAGCAATGGTGGATGCCATTATGCATTGGGTTTCAACTTTTTTCTTGGGGATCCACATGGTTTTGGATTTTCTTTTCATAGGCTTTTGCATTGTTTTGCATTCTTTGATTGGATTTTTCCTTTTTGGAGTATGTCTTTTAGAATAGACATATGATTGCCTAGGATGTGGATTTTTAGCTTTATGCATTTTGAAGTTGGAATTCACATTGTTGTGGTAAGCTTTGGGAAGATGGTTAGGAGAAGCTTTGTGAGATGGAGAGGATATGAAAGAGCATGTAGGGGGATGATGATGGATGATGTGCCCTGATATGTGCCTTTGTTGATCTTGCATAGAAATGGATGGAATAGGATTTTTATGATGGCTGATAGGAGGATGGAGGATGGTAGATTTTGGGACATAGGGACCCAAAATGGATTTAGCGGATGAAGGGGGGATATGGTAGGTTGTTTTAGGTTGCAAAGATGGTGGAGGGGGGATGACATAATATTTCTTGAAGGAGTGATGGGAGGCTGGCATGGTGGGCTTGGAGATAGGCTTGGTTTGGCGGTGTGGTGTACCAACACCTTTAGATGGTGAGCCTTTGGATACATATCCAAGACCATGAAATCCTAGATTTTTTTGTGCAATAATAGGCTCTCTGATTCCTTGCTCTTGTGGTCCTAAACCTTGACCTTGATAATGCCATCGATTGAGCATTTGAACAAGCTGAGGAAACTTTTTACTTGCAGAAAATGGTAGAAGTGATTTATTAGGTGTATTGCAATGGGGAGATATTGTTCTTAATTCTTCTGCTGAGAGAGGGCCACCGTGGATGAATGTAAGTGAACCAAGAGGGTAGATTATAAATGGTGGAATATCTTGGATAGGTGGTAAGATGGAAGCATGGAGCGAGGGAGATGGAAGGATAGGATCTTGATGTAGCTGGTGGGATGACAAGGTATCTTGTAGTGGAGGAGATATGGCTCGAGGTTTTGGAGATGGAGGAGATGGTGACTGCACTATGGATGGAAGACATGGTACGATGATATCTTCATTTATGCTTTGGGGGATGTCCCACCGGGTGTGCCAAAATGTATATGAGAAAATGTTAGTATGCTAATAGAAACCAAATTTAAATAAAGCTTCTACAAACCAAACAAAATTCATAAACTTCAAGATAGACTAAGATGAGCTCTTAATTGAGAATATGAGCCATTAATGGACTCTCTCAATAAGAAGCTCTCTTGTTGAGTAGCTTTATCTAAATGGATAGGATGTATGCTCAATATGCTTCCAAAGGCTTCAATGGATGATTGTGGATTTTTGGTGTGGATAGATGGCTTTAGAATGGATTTGGCTCTCAAAATAGCATTATAACTTTACTTCATGGATGGTGTTATTTTGCAAAGGGGAAGGATCCAATTTATAGGCAAGAGGCTTGAGGGATTGAGGGCTAAGATGCAAGGATGAGAAAAAGCTCATGGAGGGCTTAGATTGCATGAGAGGAGAGCACATGGATTGTGCTTCCTTACAACCAATCAAGGAGTGACACATGTCACATGGTGAGAGGATGGAGGAAAGGGGAAGGATGAGTCAACAAAGGAGGCTCAAGGGATAAAATCTTCATAAAGACCCTCATAATGACTTGTAAGAGCAATAAAAGGGCTTGTAAGAGTCATTTATGGCCTAGTGGACTTCATAAAGTTTTATGGTTGAGATATTTTGAGGGTGATGAGAGCAAATTCGACTTGGACTTGATTAGGAAAGTTTTAAGCTTGCTTAGGCTTGTGCAAATGATTAGAGGATGGATTAGGATGGTTTAGGATTAGCTTAGGGATAGGCAAGTGGATGGCATTTAATGAGGGTGGGTGAAGGAAGAGATATTTGTTAGCTTTGGCTTGGGTTAGTAAGTCTTACCCATGTTTAGGGAATGTGACAAGGTTAGGAGGGGATTAGGATTAGGTTTAAAGACATCTTCTAGAAGAGTCTAGACTTTGGATGAGGATAAAGACTTTCTAGAATAGTCTAGAATTTCCTAGGATAAGGATGAAGACTTTCTAGAAGAGTCTAGAACTTCTTAGGATGAGGATAAATTAGATTTTTAGGAAATAAATAAAGTTTTATTTATTTCAAGGGTTTGAGTTGAGGAGATATTTATTAAAACTTTTTTAATAAACATGAGGATTAATATTTAATTTTAATTAAATATTTTGAGTTGGGATTAGGGGTAGGAAATGATGGGATTAGCCTTTAATCAAAATTAAAGAAGGATTAGAAGATTTTGGAAGAGGTTATTGGTCATAAGGAAATTGGCCAACTTTTGGGAAAAAAATAAATTTTTTATTTATTTTAGGATTTTTGGTCAATTTATTAATTAAATAATTAATAAATAAGGAAATAATGTTTAAATAAGATTTAAACATTTTTGGGAGGGATTCCTTAATTAAATATTTTTAATTAAGATAAAAGGATTTAATGGCATAAAAATTAATTAATTAATTAAATAATTAATTAATTAATAAATGATGATGTCATCGGGAATTTTTCAGAAAATAAAAATACTTTATTTTCTAAAGGATTTTTAGGTGTCTACACTATCATATAAACTCTATATTGCATAAAATGTAACAAAAGAATAAACAATAAGAAACTAAAGCCTATTCCTACATATTCATGCAAACCTCAAAATATGGAAGTAAATATGTGAATAGTGATGAAATGAAAACAAAACAATTTTAACTATTCAAAACAACACTAATGCAAACCTTCTAAAATCACCAAGTTGTTGATGATTTCATTGTTGTGGGATGTGGTTGCTCACATTCCTACAACATAACAATGGATTGAAGATTGCTTATGGAAATTAGGAAAGGGCTCTTCTTTTATAAGAAATGAGATGAAATGGATGGTTGAGATTCAATTTGAGATGAAGAGCTAGGATTCCTCATGATTGATGAGGTGTCCATAAGGTGGAGACCAAGTGGACTCCATGTGGATTAGGGTTTGACCATTCAAAGGGGGGAAAGATGTTCACACATGTATGAGAAACCTTTGATGTGATGGGTCAATGACAAGTGTAAGAGGGTTGGAGGCTCAAGGTTTCTCACACATGTGTGAGACACCTTTGAAGGTGATGCGTCAATGACATATGTAAGAGGTTGGAAGCTCAAGGTTTCTCACACATGTGTGAGACACCTTTGGTTCACATTTTAAGGGGACAAATGTGTAAGTGTGTAAGAGTCACATGTCACATGTGACTAGGGTTTTCTAATCCTTTGATTAGGATTGTGCAAATGATTAAGGATATAATTAGATGAGAAAATAGGATTAATTAGTGGATAAGTGGATTGACTAAGGTTAGAAGGATGGTTTAGGTTAGGGAAGTGAGGTTAGGTGAGGGTTAAAGTTAGAAGCCATGTGCTCAAATGGAATTAAATTTAATATTTAATTCCAAATGGGATTAAAAGGGATTTATTAAGTAAAAGAAGTAATTTACTTAATTAAAGTGAAGGATTAAGATACAAGTGGGATGAGGGGAAATAGGTTAGGATTAAATAAATCTAAATTTATTTAAATCAAAGAAAGATAAATGTAATTAAATAAATGTAAATTTATTTAATTAAAGATAGGATAAGACTAAAATTAAATAAATAATAAATATCTATTTAATTTGCCAATATAAGGATATTTGTGCTCAATTGGACAATTTTAGGTGTCTACATTTTGCCCCTCTTTGATATAGCATTAGTAATGTTATATCAAAGAAAAATAAAATATAGTGGATGGAAGGATAAGACTAGTAGCATGATGCCCCAATCATGGAAAGATTTAGGAAGGATGATGAGGGTGGAATGGTATGCCCCCTTGAGAGGATATGTGGGTTAGAAGAACACAAATGTTCTCTTGAAATGGATGGGAGTATGGAAGGGAGTGGAAAATGATAAGATTGATAAATTTATGTTGTAATGGTGTGAACAACCTAAGTTTGATACTATATTCAACACTATGCACCAAGGTATGAGGAACCAAGATGATAATGTGTCAAGTACGTTATAAAAAGAGGTCAAATACAACTATATGCCTTATGAAACCATGATATGGAAGACCACGATTCCTTGGGACAATAGGATGCAAAGATCATGATAAATGCAAAAAATACTAATACATACAAGTAATAAGCAATCGTGCACAATAAACTAAAAGCAAACCAAAATTTTGCCCATAGTCAAGCTGTAAACCAATTAATGGATTGATTGATGATGATTGGTTGAGGATAACAAAGTTAACGATAAGCACAATGCACATCCAAGGATTGGGAAGGAAACATACCATGGTGATGTCCAAATGTGGTCAATAGATTATTAGTTGGCTGGGTCAAATTGATGAATTGATTAAGGATTGATATACAAGATCGCAAGATTGGATTGATTGGATTAGTATTGATTGCACATTGATCGAGATTTTTTGATTTTAGATTTTTTATGTTTATTTTATAGAGATTGTGGTGAATAGATTGAAATGAAATGCAATTGGAAGACTGAACTTGGATGAGATTGGAAGAATGATTTTGATAAGATTGGAATAGAAGATAAATTGATTTGATGTGAAAGGACTGGAAGAAGGGAAAATTGATTGAATTGAATTGGAAGAAATAAAAATTTGATGGAAGGTGGAATAGATTAGAACCAATGACAAGGGAGAACCAAGGAATGGTAAATGGATGAAATAAAAGTTGAAAGAATATGGGGGACCAAAGGATAGGGCATAGGAAGATGCAAGGAAATGACCATGTTGCAAAGGATTTAAAATGCCCCATACCAAGGATAGGAAAATGAAATGAAATGTGGTGGGAAAGGATGCATGGAAATGGAAAGATGGTACAAAGGCTATTGCATGGAAGAAGTGAAGGCATGTGTATTTCCAAAGCATGAATGAACATTTTGTTGTTGTGCCTCTAGTATTGATCATGAGCATAGACCTAAAAGTGGAATGAATAAGGGATATGGGAGGGAGGGTATGAAGTAGGGATAATGATATGAAGAGTATGGATGAAATTTGGGACATGAAATGGATGGGATAACCAAGACTAAAGACATATGAAGGGAGAATGGAAGTATGTATTATTATGTATGGAGGATGGAGGAAATGAACATGAAATAGACTATGGGATGCAAGATATGGATAGAATGTCAAGATCAAATATATGAAATAATTATGGAAGTATGTAGAATAATGTATGGATAATGAGAAATTGATATGAAAAGTGAGCATGAATGGATGGACGGAATAGGATAGTCAAGATCAAATATGGAAAATTATGATTGATGGTATATGGAAATATGGAAGATATATAAGGCAACACGATATGGATGGAGCTTGCCCCCGGTGTAGAGTGCAAGTGGAGGAGGAAAAGTGAATGGATGGATAAGTGCAATTGAAAGATATTGGATACAACTTGGGAGGATTCAAGCATCTAGATACATGGATGGTATCGCTTGATATTTATTTCTCTTCTTTTTTTTATTTTCAAGGAATTTTTACTATTTTCTCATAGATGTTGGTAGGATAGGGATATGAAGGATGAAATGGGTTGGGAAATTGAGTTCAAGGACCTATGGAAAATTTTGGATTAAGGGGGTGGAGTGGTTGGGAGGAAGAGATGGTTGATAAATGCTAGGTTGGAAGACTTATGAATGAGTGGATGAAGGAGGTAGAAAGATATTCATTGACACACACCTTGAAGGGTGATGGAAAGGAGGAAATTTTGGAGGATTTGTAGGAGAAAGTTTGAATTTTGGGATATAGGGACCCAAAATGGATGAAGGAGATGATAGATTCAGGATGGTGGATTTGGGTATATAAGGACCCAAAATGGATTTGGAAAATGGAAGCTTGGATGATTTATGAATGAGGGAAGCCTTTGAATTAGCAAGATTGGATGCCATTTTGAAGTTTTCTTTGAGATTCATTGCTTCATTAAGTAGCTTTGGAATTCACATAATTTTTGCATTTTGCATTTTCAACCTTTGTGGCCTTCTGATTTTGTTTTGGATCATTTTTTTATTTTATTTAACATGTCTTTTAGGGGAGACGTGTTGATTCTTGGATTTTTGTGGATATTTGGCTTGATTAATTTTATCTTTGGCATCCAATTTGCTTCCATTAGACATGGTATCAGTGTATGAGGATAAATGGTATGGAGAGGCAATGGGTGGAATTATGGAGGGTGAATATTGGAAGGAATTCAAGGACATGTGCCTTTGTTGATCTTTAATAGGTATATAAGGGGATGAAATGGAAGAATTGGATATGGTGGATGGATGGATGTAAGGATCCAATATGGATGGAAGGGATGAAGGGTTTGGCTTTGGAATATAAGGACCCAAAATGGATGGAAATAAGGAAGGAAAGGGAATATGGATATAAGGGCCCAAAATGGACTTGGAATATGGATGATGGGAATATCTGGTTTGGAAGGAGGAATTTTGGATTTGGAAGGAATGGAAGGTGTACCAACATCTTGAGACATTATTTCTTCAATGGGATACTTATCATTTTCAATACAAGATGCGAGTCCATGTCTATGGGGTTCATGAGTGGATTGGATAGGTGTGATAAGGTCTTGTGGAGAATTAGGATCATGAGGGGGATTATGAGGGATAATAGGATCTTGATATGGGTTGGGATTATGGAATGCAAATCAAGGGGTACCTTGATCTTGACTTATAAGAGGATTATGTGCTGGAATAATTGGATCATGAGATGGAATAGCATAATTTAATGGAGTAGATGGAATGGAACCATGAGATGGAGTGATTTGATCTTGACACAGAGGAGTATTAGTGGATGGAGTGGAAGGAACCTCTTCATGAAGTAGAGGATCTATGGATGCTAACTCTTGAGATGGAATGGAATCAGTAATGTGCATGGTACATGGAATGTCTTGATCTTGATTAAGAAGGGGATCATGAGATGGACTAAGAGGGATAAATGGATCTTGAGGGATAAGGGGATTATGGGATGGAAAAATGCTTGTATCTAGAGGAGAAGAAGAATCCATAATGACATGATTTGGAGGAAGGTCATGAGATGGAATTGGGTGTATGACTTTGGGTGATTGGATCACTTTATTTTTGTTTTTATACTTAGATAATGTTTCTAGTGAGATAAACCTATTACAAGGTGGTGATGATATTGATTTTGGAGGATTAGGATTGTGTGGAGGTTGAGGCATGGGTAGGGGATTGGTATGATGGTTTTGGACATTAAGCTGGAAGTATGGGGAACTACATGGAAGATTTGGGTTGGATGGGACATGAGGATTATGGACTTCAAGGGAAAGAGGACATATGCCTTGGAGGGTAGATTTTCTCTTTTGATTTGCTAGGCTCAAGATAGAATTCTTGAGTTCCTCAATTTCTTTGGCAATGACATTTCTGTTTGAGGAATTGTTTGGGCTATGAATTAAATTTTATGTGGTTGAAGGATAACAAGGTGGATTTCCATTGTCAAAGGTAGAGGAATAAAGAATGTGAGATGGATTAGGATTGGACATACAATTTTGAAGATTGATTTGATATGGGGTTTGTGATGGCGGTGTGACTCCATATTGCCTATGAAGGTCCCCAACCATTTGGTTAAGCCAATTCTTATCCATTAAGATTAGATGAGGAGAGTTGAGAGATTTGAGGAGAAATGAAATATGAACTTGAGACAAGGAGCAATTTTGGACTTTTTTTTAATTTGATTTGGATTGGATTTGAATTGATTTGATTTGATATTTGATGAGGGTTTGAGATAACCTTGATAAGATTTTGGTCATTCAAGATAACTAAGATTAAAGTCCAAGGATTATGATGGTGCTCCTAAGTCCAAAGTAGAAGATTTTATAAAAATTGAATTAGAAGAATATTTGAATAGATGAAGAAAGATTGATTGATTTTGGATGAAGATAAAAATGGATTTAATTAGAATTTTACAAGGGATTGGATTAAGAATCATGAGGATGAATCATTAGATGAGGGAATTGGATCTTGATGTGGATTATGAATCATGACTAGGATGAAGATTAGGAATTTGATTGAATGATTAAGAATTTGAGGAATGATTTGAATGATTAAGACAAGAGATGCATGATGGTGAGGAATTTCATGGATAGAAGAAGTGATTTTGAATTGATGTGGAAAACTTGATTAAGAGGACATAAAACAAGACTTGTTTTTGTTGTTTTTGTTTTTGAAATATTTTTGGATTTTTTTTGAAACATAACATGAAAAAGCATAGAATGAAATATATATAAGAAAAATTTAAATGGTGTTTCCCCTTCAAATGGGGATTTTTTTGAACACTTATCACATTGAACACACGAACAATCCTATAAGGTTTTGACTAGGATATACAAGCTCAACTAGGGGTGTCCTTGATATATGCAAGGTACATGAGGCCCAAATATATAGATGAAAGAAAATAATGCCACATAGTAGGGAGGAGATAGTAACCAAAATCTCCACCTTCACTTCCCAAAGGTATAAAGTTCTTTGGGGCTTAGCCAAGAGTGACAAGATTTTACTTCCAAGAGAGGTGTCTTTTGATTCACCTCCTGGTATTTATACTCCGCCAGAATGCTAGAGTTGAGGTCATCCCAAGGGGCGATGAAATCCCCAAGCAGGCCTCCTAGAAAAAGAAAACAAGACCACTTATTTTTTGTGCACTCAAGATTACTCGAAAGCGCAAGAGGAGAGAATACGTAAGTAGTCTTGGGTTTAAAAAACAATTGTTCTTTTCCAATTGATGTTTAGGTTTTGTAAGCTATTCTTGAAGACACTTGTGTTTATAGCATACAATGTTCTTTCCAACTTGACAACATTGTCAATATAATAAATCAAGGGTTCATCAACATAAGTAAATCGAGTGTCATTAACATAAAAAATTTGATAAGTATAGAGCAAGTTCCTTTATGCATTCAAGATTGAGTGAGTGCTTTTTTAAGCACCAAATCCAAATGTTCATTGCAATGTTCTTTGAACATTTAAGCATTTGAGATTATGTTTTTTCTATCTAAACATATATTCCAATAAAGATCTTGTCAATTCCTTTAGGGCACTCAAGATTGTATTTAAACATTCATTCTATGAAAAGTTTCAATTTCCTTATGGCATTCAAGATTGTGTTTTGAGAAGTTTCAATTTAAGAGATTATCATTGACATGCATTCTATTTTAGCAATCTCTACAGGACCACAAGTTAGAACATTGAAATTGTATAACAAACATGAAATAACCTTGCAATGAAAATATTAACACATTAGCTTGGATGAGCAAAATATGATATTTGGAGTATAGAAAATAAAGTTCAGCATTTGACAATGAAAATAAGTGCCTAGACAACATCCAAATTTGATGAAACCCATACCATCATGATGGTCTTAGAACCAGCTTTTCGACGATATTTCATTTTTTGAAAACGGAGTCTAAATGTTCAAGTTATGAGCAAAACATCGAACATTGCTTCTTATGGCTTAGAAGGGTAGGTACAAGGTTGTTGATCTCATGGTGATGTCAATAATTCATGGTTAAAAAATTGATGGCCATATGGTTGTCACTAAAAAAAAAAAATCCCCCTTGGAAAAGAAAATTCTGGCTACCAAGAAAAATAAAAAATTAGGCTGATGACCGGTAAGCTTGGCCAGTGGTGGAGGGTTTGACTGAATGGTGGCCAAATTTTTTTGGTGGTTGTAGAGGCTGAGCATAGGGCACAAGCAAAGGTTGTGGCTAGGTAGAGGATCCACCATGTGGATGTAGAGGGAGCAAGTCGCAACAAGGGAGGGGGTTGAGTGGCGGAGCAGAGGAGGGTTCGGTGGCCATCGGCGGTGTTAGGGTCGCAAGAGCAGAATTGAACATAGGTGGAGCCATTGAGAGAGGATGAGCAGAATGGGAGGCAATACCTATGAGCAGAGAGGAAGTTACAGGTGGAAAGCATTGTGGCAAGCCGAGAGTTTCACAAAGGAGAAGTAGGCAAAGTGGATGGCGTTGTGGTAAGAAGCACAGGTAGAGGAGGCATGACATAGCAGTGGAGGAGAGGCTACGGAAGGCTACTTGAAGAGAAAGTCATGGAGGGCCACAAAAACTAGGTTGCGGAGAGGGGAGGAGCAGGGTTGATGGCAGAGTAGAGGGTCACCTGTGGTGGTTGGAAGGGCATGCAGATGGGTTTAGAAATGGTCATGAGCAATGCTTAGGTAGCACTACAAGTAAATTGAAAATATTTTGGGGGCTACCACTCCAAAAAGACAAGCACTTAAATTTTATATTTTATATTTTTTTTATTTAAAATGTATATACATGAATATATATATTTTTGCAAGATTTTCAAAAAAAAAGTGTAATCAAAATGATTTTAAAATATATATATATATATATAGAAAAAAAAAAAAAAAAAAACAAATGACTTGGAAGATGAGAAAGTGAAAGATATTTTTTGTTTTCTATTTTCCTATTAACAAAGAAGTATATTCAATGTATATACACTTCTATAACTTGGAAATAGAGAAATAAGAAATAGATAGTGTTATATATCAAAAGACTTCTCTTATGTGCTTCAAGCACAATGGTGGGCACTTTTTGGCTTGATTTGAGACTCCTCGTGGAACTTGATCTCCAAGTGAAAGCCTTCAACCTACAAGCTTAAACTTACAAAATACACTCAAAAATTCATTAGATGATTAGTTTGAACCAGTGAAGTGGATCCCACCAGGTGTGCTAAAATGTATTGCATAAAATGTAACAAAAGAATAAACAATAAGAAACTAAAGCCTATTCCTACATTTTCATGCAAACCTCAAAATATGGAAGTAAATATGTAAATAGTGATGAAATGACAACAAAATAATTTGAACTATTCAAAACAACACTAATGCAAACCTTCTAAAATCACCAAGTTGTTGATGATGTCATTGTTGTGGGATGTGGTTGCTCACATTCCTGCAACATAACAATGGATTGAAGATTGCTTATGGAAATGAGGAGAGGGCTCTTCTTTTATAGGAAATGAGATGAAATGGATGGTTGAGATTTAATGTAAGATGAAGGGCTAGGATTCCTCATGATCAATGAGGTGTCCATGAGGTGGAGGCCAAGTTGACTCCATGTGGATTATGGTTTTGACCATTTAAAGGGGGAAAGATGCTCACACATGTGTGAGCAACCTTTGATGTGATGGGTCAATGACAAGTGTAAGAGGGTTGGAGGCTCAAGGTTTCTCACACATGTGTGAGACACCTTTGAAAGTGATGGGTCAATGACATATGCAAGAGGTTGGAAGCTCAAGGTTTCTCACACATGTGTGAGACACCTTTGGTTCACATGTGAAGGGGGACAAATGTGTAAATGTGTAAGAGTCACATGTCACATGTGACTAGGGTTTGCTAATCCTTTGATTAGGATTTTGCAAATGATTAAGGATATAATTAGATGAGAAAATAGGATTAATTAGTGGATAAGTGGATTGACCGAGGTTAGAAGGACGGGTTAGGTTAGGGAAGTGAGGTTAGGTGAGGGTTAAAGTTAGGAGCCATGTGCTCAAATAGAATTAAATTTAATATTTAATTACAAGTGGGTTTAAAAGGGATTAATTAAGTAAAATAAGTAATTTACTCAATTAAAGTGAAGGATTAAGATGCAAGTGGGATGAGGGGAAATAGGCTAGGATTAAATAAATCTAAATTTATTTAAATCAAGGAAAGAAAAATCTAATTAAATAAATGTGAATTTATTTAATTAAAGATGGGATAAGACTAAAATTAAATAAATAATAAATATCTATTTAATTGGCCAGGATAAGGGTATTTATGCTCAATTGGACAATTTCAGGTGTCTACACTCTCATGTCTTTGTTCAAGACATAAACTTGTTTAATGTGGTTCTTTGCCATTTTGGTTGCCATATCATTCCCTTCTTCATCATTTCCACTCATGGCTTATTGATGCTAGAAAGGTCAAGGTTGTTGATGCACCAAAAGATCGACCTGCTAATGCCCGATACAACCAATAGTCTTATAGAACCACAAGAGGGGGTTAAGTCATGTTGCAAATCCTACGAGGGATGCTGACCCACTACAAACAATCCCCCTCCTAGTGTCACTCAGCATGGCCTACGAGATTCAAACCTATCACCAAGCTCTGATAGTAATTATTAGAAAGTCTAGGGTTTATGTTGCACCAAAAGATCAACCTGTCAATGCTTGATAAAACCAATAATCTCATAGTACGATAGGAAGTGGTTAAGCCATGTCATGAATATTGCGAGGGATATTGGCCCATTTCCAATAGTTGTTATCTCAAATTTTGTACTATATGACCATACTTGCACCATGTTGATCTTGCACAATACTCATGTTAATCTTGCACCATGTTTTGTGTTTATGATCGTGCAATATTTTGCTATGTGTCCAAGATATCCACAATGATTGCATTATGTTTCTCGTGTTCCTTGTTGCTGATATTTTTTCCTTGCAATATTAAGCTTTATGACCAAATATGTTGCATGTATAGCAAGAACCCATGGAATTTCCTTCCTTTGAGGTGTTTGATGTTTTCATTCCGCAATCTCTTATTCTATGTCCATATTTATTGCATCTATTAGAATAACCATTGAAAAGTGTTCTACATGAGATATTTGATGGTCTACTCCTACACACATTTGGTTTATGTCCTAGTTTTCCATAGTTATAGCAAGTAGGTTTCTTATGTTGATCAGTGATTGGTTTGTTTAGTTGTGATGTCTTTCTTGCGGGAGTTTCAAATGATTCACCGGTTTCAAATTTCTTGCTATCAATATAGCCAAGTCTATTTGTATCAACATGTCTCCTTTGTCCTTTTAGTTGTTCATCAATCTTCTTCATGCTTAAATCAAACTTAGTAATATTTTCATTTACTTATTGTTCTACTTGTAGTTTTTTTGTCAGTTCTACTTCTTTTCTTAATCTTTCATTCTTAGCAAGGATCTGTCTATTTTCTTAATTTCTATCTCTCACATACCTATTCAATATATTATTTTCATGTTGTAGTTGAAGAATGGTATTATCCACATCTTTAATTCATTTTTCCAAATTTCTCTTATTGGTTTCAAGTTCTCCTTTTTCATCTTCGGTAGTCTTTTATCTTTCTAATATTTATGTCATTCTTAAAGATTGACTTTTAAGTCCCCTTTTGGCTTGTTGTAGGTTTTCCTCCATAATAGTGTTTATGTCCACTAGATATGCTATTGTTGCATTAGTTTCCTCAAAACTTGTGCTAGTTTGGAAAAGTTCATCAAGATCTTCAAGACTTGTCTATAATATTTTTTATAGTTCCTTTCTTTTTGCAAATGAGACTTTCAATTCTTTTTTTCAATTCTCCATTTTGATCTATAGCCTCATCCAGTGCTTTAAGTTATTTATCCTTATACATTTCCATGCTCCCAAATCTACTCTTAAGTTCTCAAACTTTCTTCAAGAGAACATAGCTTCGATACCAATTGTTACTCATTCATTGGAAAGGTTAACAGTGCAAGTGTGTGGGCCAAGGGGGGGATTGAATCAATACTTATCAAACTTTAACCATTAAACCTTTTCTCATCATTAACTGGTAATCTGTCAAATCTTTAGCTCAATAAACCTTATATGTAACTGATAACATGACCTATAACTTAGAAATTCATATGCATGAAAGTAAATAACACTAACACATAAAACTTCACACATGCATAACACATGGATTTTGGTATTGCAAAAAACCCTAAGTCAAAGGGAAAAATTGTGGTGGGGATGGAACCCACAACATTTTCACTACAGCCAAAAAGGTTTGTCAATTAGGCTTACAATAGTGTTTTCTTCTAAGAAACTAACTCAGTATAAAGTGACCAATACGATGTTAGTTGTATCCTTAATCTATCAAGACTTCTAAGAAACTAACTCAGTAAAAAGTGACCAATACAATGTTAGTTGTATCCTTAACTATGCGATTTTACCCTTCTTGTTTTGGCATTCACCTTGTTAAAGGAGATTACTAAAGTTCTTACACAAACTTATAAGTGCAATAAAAGACTATTGTGATTAAAGGCTTTAAGAAATCATGTATAAAATTGGTTAAGTGTTTATACAAGATAACTTGACCTGATTCTTGCTTCTAACTCTAGCTTGTCAGGTCCCCCTTATGCTCGGTGCTTGTCTTTCACTATTCTCCTTGTTCGTTGTCTCGTCTTTCTTTCTTTCTTTCACTCATCTCTATCCCTATTCACAATTGATCTCTTATCTTCTATCTTGCTAACCCTACACTCAATCTTGACCTTAGATCTTAGGGTTTATCACTTTCTTCTTCTTCTTGTTGGCTACCAAACAAAAGTTCCTTAATATGATAACAATTGGTTATAGTAACCCGATAACATTCTTCATACTCTACTCTAATAGTTAGATCTTCAATAACTATATTTATACTCTGATAGTGCTTTTAGGTACCAATAGTAAGTTCACTTATTGGTTCAGTAAATTTTCCTTAAGTGTTTGACACCAATGAAAAAACTAAATGCCATATCTTTATCATCATACTCGCCAAATGTCAATAGTCCCTAGCATAGATTTTGTCATTCAATTCTGATGTCATCTCAAAGGAAACATCCTAAATTTTTATATATTAATTCATCTCATATGGCAAAAGCATGCACCTTGTTATTAATCCCAATCTTGTTGGACCCTTTAGAGTTTTCTTCATACTTTTGTCTTTCATCAATCTATTAACACTTCTGCCCCATCCCACTTCCTAGCTTCAATATAGATGTTTGACAACTATACTAGATGGTTCACTTTATGTATAGCTACAATTTAATTAGTTGTATCATGCATAGCTCGAAGGTATCTAGAAGTTGCTTGATAGATTATTTGCATTAGTATAAAATACTAATCTTAGATGAGTTGGTAACAATAAAGTTTTCTTCATTCCACTACTATCATGAATGGTAGGGACACTTCTAATATGAAGATGTTTGGAGGACTGTCAATCTATGTTTGGAGAAAATTTACTTGGTTGCGATGCTCTCCCTATTATGATTGACTATCAAAGCTGATCATCAAAGAGAAAAGAATTGATCTCAATTGATACTATAATCATGACATTGTATTCTTAATGAAACACTGTATTGAACAATTACTATAAACATAGGCCACCTCGTCTACATAAGATATGAAATGTACTTAAAGTTCATTGAATGCTTATTATTTTTACATCAACATGATTTTTCTTAAGGAAAATGTTAACTATTATTGTATTATTTCTATTGACGACAAAATGAAAATTTGAATACTTCTATTTTATGTGATATGAGTAGATTATCTCTTTTATCTTTAGTTAAACCAAAAATTAAAATTGTGCAAATTATGCATCCAAAAAATAATATAATGATATTTTAAAGCAACTAACTAGGATAGTTTGATATATTAGTCATGATGGCCCTCCGTAAACCATGTTGTCTAAGAGAAAGGTGACCTAAAATTGCTTAGCTTACTTTGTTTGATAGTTGTTACTCAAAAGTGTCAACCTACTAGTCCCAAAACTTTTTATATTTCTATTTATTATAATTTTAAATGATGGTAGATATTTATTTATGTATATAAGAAATATATTAGAAGTAAAATTTAGAAAGAAATTTTAAAGAAGAAAAAAAATGTTTAATCAAATTTTATTTTTTTTGTTAATGTAGCAATTAGATAATTTCAATCCACTAACACCCATCTTTTGGGAGCTTATTTTCCATTCCTAAAATCAAATTAACTTTTATTATCTAATGACAAAATAAGAATCACCTACATAATCAAAGATAAATAAGCAGCTGCATAAGACCATAGCCTAAGAATGTGAATGCTGATTTAACTATCTAAGATTTTCCATTCTCTGCTCAATCCATTCTAAGTCCATTATTCATTCTTTTGCTATTCGGTCTTATGCTACTAGGCTCTAGCATTATTTTCTCTGCATCAATAAATGCACAATATCTAAAGCTACACACAATTTATATGCATTTTCAGCCATGACTGTAATCTATACCTGCTAAGAACTGAATCCAGACGAAGTATTATAATTCTAGCTTCTACAATTTTAGGATGTTTAATGCTTGATAGGATAAAAATGCCCTTTATCAATTGTCGTGTTCTCATTATGCTCAAATTTATGTTTCTTTGTGTGAATGCAAAACAACAATTTGTCTTGTTTGCATAAAATAATAGCGCATTGGTTACTAGGCACAGATCTTCAGAAACATTAAATGTAGCCATTCCTTTGGTTGTAAGATTGTCAATGAGCCCAGCTGTTTGTTCAGCTTCAAAAACCAATGACCCCAACAGGAACAGTTGCCATCATTAAGATAATGGAAACGAATTTTATAACAATATCATCTTAGCAATGGATTTTGTGGCAGAGTGGCAATCCCCACTAATTCAATGGTCGTGGACAAGCGAAGTTACTTACGGATTGATAAGTAGGAATTCTATTGTTAACTGTTGTTTGAGCTGGAGTACTACTGAGATGGATGACCTTCTGAAAAGTTCGTGAGTGTGAACTGTTGTATTTCTTCTCATGAAAGATGGATTTCCATAAACCACCACTTATAAAACGTAAGTCAGTGAATTTGACTCAAAAATTACACAGTTGAATTCTGATAACAATATCACAACTACTTAGAAATTTCCTTGTTTATAGAAAGGAATCCAAAACTCCGTACTCCGGCAGATTCTTTCCTTAATCATTAAACAAATATGAGTGCTGAACCAATAGAAGATCCTTAGCATAGACACCATTAATAAGGCATCACTATGGTAGAAGTGAATTCCTGTTAATCATCCATGGCATATATTTTGTCATTCAGTTCCTCTTTCATCTAAAAGACAACTTTCCAAATTTCCATCCACCAATCCATCTCATGTGACAAAAGCATGCACCTTGTTTTTAATCTCAATGGAGCTGCACCCTGGAGATTTCTTCACTCTTCTTTTTTTCATCAATCTTCTAACACTTGCCACACCGTCCCACTTCCCAGCTTCAGCATATATATTCGACAACTGCACATAGTGTGCATCATTTTCAGGATCCAACTCAAAAAGATGTTTGGCTACATGTTCTCCCAACTCTATATTAGCATGGCTTCTGCAGGCACCGAGCAGTGAACCCCAAATAGCAGCGTTGGGCTCCATTGGCATGTTGTTGATAAAATCACGTGCTTCCACCAAGTGCCCAGCTCGACCAAGCAGGTCAACCATGCAACAATAGTGTTCAATAGAAGGAACAAGCTTATAATCTTGAGCCATGCATTTGAAGTATTTCATGCCGTCAGCCACCAGCCCTGCATGGCAACACGCACACAGAACACCAAGAAAAGTGATTTTGTTCGGCTTTGTGCCAGAGTGTTGCATTTCCTGAAATATCTGTAGCGCCTCCTTTCCAAACCCATGTATGGCATATCCTACAATCATCGCAGTCCATGAAACGACAGTTCTCATAGTCATTTTGTCAAACAATTGCGAGGCATGTTTGATTGAACCACATTTAGCATACATGTCTACATGGGCATTCCATAAAAACACATCAAATGGAAGCCTGCTTCTAACTACACAACCATGAATCTCCATGCCTTTGCAAAGAGCAGCCAGATTTGCGCACGCGGGAAGAACGCTGGCAAAGGTCACATGGTTAGCTCTCGCATCACTCAATTGCATATCTCGAAAGAGCTTCAGGGCTTTAACAAACCTCCCAATCTGTACAAGACCTGCAATAATGGCATTCCATGCAACCGCATTCTTATAGGGCATTTTCTGAAAGAATTCCAATGCATCTTCAACATATCCTCCATTAGCATATCCAGAGACCATGACACTCCACGAGTACACATTTCTTTCAGGCATCTTCTGGAACAACTCCATGGCCTTACACATATCCCCAATTTGTGCATATCCTGCAACCATAGCAGTCCAGGAAACAACATTTCGTTGAGGCATTTTGTCAAACACTTGGTGTGCAATTTCAATACATCCACATTTCCCGTACATGTCAACAAGAGCACTCCCAACAAATACATCAGACAGAAAACCCCTTCTTATTATATCTCCATGCACCTTTTTCCCTTCTTCGATGGCTTTCAAATTCGCGCAAACTGGCAAAACAGTTGCAAAGGTAAAGTGATCAGGTTGAATCCCATTCTCTTGCATTTTATAAAACATTGCCAGAGCCTCTTCATCATTGCCCTGCTTTGAACAAACCTGAATCATGACAGTCCAAGAAGCCACATTTGTCACCTGCATCTCATCCAAAACTTGTCGAGCATCTTGTAGGCTCCCAAGCTTAGCAAACAAGACTACAAGTTTGTTACCCAAATTCAAATCTGTACTAAATCTTGTTTGGGTTAAATGGGTATGAATTCTTTTTGCATCTGCCAAGGATTTCTTATGAAGGCACTGTTCTAGAAGGAATTCATATGCGCAGGTACTTAGCCTGAGATGGTTATGTTCAGTAACGTGGAGAATATCTAATGCCTCTTTCAGTAAACCCTGCCTGTAAAGTATTTGCACTTGCTCACAGATGGAATTTGGGGATTGACCGTTATTGTTTGCTACTTCTCGTTGCGTAGTGAATGCATTGGAGGAGAAGTTTTTTCTGGCAGACTGATAGTAGAGTATGAAGTGTATATTGATGTGATGCTGATTCTTCTGAAGACGTAATAGATATGTCAATGACATGCTCTTTTTACCTGCTTCGATTTTCTTTCAACTGTCATTAGTGTAAACTATAACTGCGGAACCCATTGAACTATAATGTTTCAATTCACCCATCATTTGGCGAACAGAGCAATTGCCGGTAATAGATTCTTGGTTGGACTTGACTTTGTGGGTTACAAAGAAGAATTTAAATCATTACTGTCTGTACTATAAAAATGGCGGCCTGACATTTGGGCTGGACAAATGGAATTAGCTTCTTTCGTGGGCAGAGGGGACAAAATCTCAATCTTCCATGCGGGTTGCAGAAGGATTATTGGATACATGAGTTTAACAACTTGGCCATTGCAATTGGCCATTTAAGATATGAGAGATAATAAAAATTGATATATTTATTTATTAGTTATAGGTTGTTGAGGAGTACATATTCTTAAATTTATATAAATAAAATGTATTATGAAAACAATATTTTAAAATTTAGATATGAGGGGATGTATTTTGAGAATGTAATGAGACTAATACAATGAAATATAAGTTATTATATTTCTCTTGTTTTTTATAAATAAAAGTATCTTAACAAGAGGATTGACTCATAAAACAAAAGGTCAAACAACAAAGAGGAGGTGTTGTTAAGGACAAGTCAACATTGGTTGATGAACAACAAAACATATGATGTCAAAGATCAAGAATAGCACACAAAGCACAAAGGCTAGAGGCCCTACACAAAGGTGGGAAAGGCACACTCACATCCCAAGAGAAAAAGAGCATGAGTTGGAATAATGGCTCTTACCGCACCAAAAAACAATAGTCTAGGTGATGCTTAGTATTTCCAGTAAAAGAAGCTTCGTTTGGGATGTTTTCAATATAGTAGTCAAAGTGTTGAGAGAGTTGAACAATGGTAGTAGAAGCTTGGAACTAAGAAGGAGCAGAGGTAGACGAAGGTGTGGAATGATACACATGCCCCAAGGGGAGCACACTACTAATAGCATGGGTGTCCCCCAGATGTGCAACAAATGTAGGAACCAGATCAAGGACAAGAGAAATACCCAACAATGTAATGGGAGTACCATTCAGACTTGTAGTCGGAACTTCCTCAACAACATCTTGTTAGAAACAATAGTCCACCAAGATAACTGGGGGGTGAATCAGTTATCCAATAATTAAAACATTTATCCACATTAAATAATCTTAACCATTCAGCCAAAGTAAACAGCAACCATACAAAGATGCACATACACAATCACACCAGATATGTTAACTAGGGAAACCCTTGATTAGAGGGAAAACCCTGGTGGGAATGATGCCCACAAGATGATGTATTAATATAAATATTCTTTGTTAGAAGATGGACCCTATTAGGAGTCTATTACAACATTTAGTACATATGAGTCCCTGTTAGGAGACTTTGAATCCTTGTTAGGAGTTGTAGAAGACAAAAGGACCCACTATCCAAATAGCTTCTAGAGCAAGATCACTGAACTCATTGTCCAACTGATCTCTCAACTATTCCTTGCAGAATAATTGTATGCATTGTACTTTAACTTCTTTCCTTTGTCCTGTCAACTAGACTAATCATTGTCTGACCTTGTAGACCAGGTCATGAACCTTGGATCCAAGTATCAAACTTCGGATCACACAATAAAACCTCAACAACGAAGTTTCCTTCACATTTTCTCTGCTCTTCTTATCTTCACATTCTTCTCTTCGTGCTTCTTGCAATCATTTATCCATCCTTACATAACGAAAGAAAATGTTCTTTCTTTATATCAAATCCATAAAACAATTTCTTGAGTCAGCTATTACACCTTCTCAATTAATTATTATAGGACCTCATTAAGAACATGTTACACTTAGCGATAACATTAATCTTTCACCTTGTAACTTGAATAAATTTTGGTACATGCAATATCATGATGAACAAGCTTAGCTACATCATCTCCAGAATGTCTTCTTCACATCTTTAACTTTGGCTTCACATAATAACAACTCTGCGAAGAGATATGACAAGTTTACCAAAACATGCCTCTGTAAACTCTATCTCAGAATAGTCTTCACCGATACTTGCATAACTTATTCCAAACTTAATATCTTGTTCTTCTGAGGTTAGCTGCATATACTAGACACTTAGTAGCATCTCCCTTTCACCTCGCTTAGTGAAAGTACTCAGTGATCTATCTGTACCAACTTGATCTTTCTGCTATTCTTTTGTCAAATACCACAAAAAATTGCTATGTTGACATCAATGAAAAACATGGTCATGAATGTAACATATCATCATGATAATGATCTAATCATGCTTCTATAATGATCTAATCACCATGGAAGTATCATCAGCATTCATGTTTCCAACACATCTATATGAGAAGAGTTGTCAAAGTTTGACATAGAGAGAGAATCAAAAGCATGAATCACCAAATGAGCCTCTGTTGCATCCTTCCACCAAGTTGCAACACCTTTGCATCCTTCCACCTAATAGGGTGAAGTATACCTTTTCTACATCAAGTTATGTCCAAAATCATACTATGAGGTTGGTCAAATTATCACCTTTTTATTCTTCATTATCAATTATCTTCCCCACAGTACATCAAACAACAACACTACGGGCATCCATTGTCAGTATGTAGTTGTCCTATAGACCCAAATGCTCCTTTTAGAATTAGTCCAATTCTCTATATCACCATGGGGTTCTCTTGTGTATGTTCAATTGGAAATATCCACCTTTTATCTAGGTGGTACTTTGATGATCTGTTGAAATAATACACCTTTAATTATGGTCAATCTTAAGCAACAAATCTTATCTTATGTGGTTCATATAATTTATCCTTTGGCAATCACCTCAAATAGCTAGGACTATTCTACATGTTAGAGAAATGCAAACGTCTATGTATGCCCTTGTAGGGTCCTAACTCCATTTATTGATGTTAAAGTCAACATGTGTACTTAGCATTATAATTGGAAGAGAGGTTCCTAATTCAAAACAAGTATGTCACAATTGAATGACAATGTGGCACATGTCTACGAAGGAGAATCCCAATAGAGATGTCTA
Source organism: Cupressus sempervirens (assembly GCA_028749045.1). Classification (NCBI taxonomy): domain Eukaryota; kingdom Viridiplantae; phylum Streptophyta; class Pinopsida; order Cupressales; family Cupressaceae; genus Cupressus; species Cupressus sempervirens. The sequence continues at coordinate 33,049,767 of CM053786.1, read as the reverse complement.
ACCAAGAAAAAAGAGTAACAAAAGGAAGCAATAACATAAAGGAAGGATGAAATGACAATCAATGATTAGTTTCAAATTCAATGATGGGTAACTTGCAACATGTCAAGCAACAAGGCCTACCCAGTTGTAACCTTACAATGGATACAAATCCACTATGTGATTATAGTGCACATCTTATCTTGATCTCATTTTTTTCCTATTAAGTTCCTCTAATATCCCCTCTTTTAGATACATCAAGGATATTACATATTTATTCACTTCAACACATGGGTCACTCTAGAAGATTCACATATTCTAATGATTAGGAAAAATGAAATAGCTCCTAGGTTGAACCATAAGAATAGGATCAACAGTCAGGACCAAAATCATATAATAAGGTTCTATCATAGATATAGGTCCACGCATGTTCCAAGAGTCACCATGAAGAATCTTGAAAAACCACCTACAAGAATCACACATTACTTTACGAAAACAATGACCCTTGTGCAATCATGAAGACAAGTAAACAATCTAACAATTAACATAGTAAGAAAAAATGATGCAAGATTTTGAGGAACCACATATGCTCCTCCATCACAATACTAGGATTAAATTTCTCAAATGAATAACAATTGTATAGAACCTATCCAGTATGGCCTCAACTCAACACATAACCTTTAGAAGATATCAACTATAAGGTAGTCAACCCAATTGATTTCCTTTATATTTCTATTTATAGCACATTATTTATTTGTAGAGATCTTATTACTAAATTCATAATCAATTTTTTTAATCTCCTAAGAACTATTAATTATATATTTATTATTTAATTAACCTAGGTCAATTGTTAATTAATTAATTACAGTCTAATTAATTAAATAAGATTATAGCTCTAACAATGACTATTTGATTAAATCCCTTTCTTCTATTAATTTGAAAAATAGTCCTTCATTTTTTAATTAATTGATTTACCTAATCATCCTCTACTTATGAATTGAAATAAGTAATTTAATTCATTTGAGGACATGGCTCCTAATTTTAACCTCCACCTAACCATTTTCTAAATCACCTAGCTTGGGATTCTAACTTTACCCAACCACTTACACATATTAACTCTTATTTAATTAGTAAAACATCTTTGATTAACTAATCATACCTCTCCTCATTTTCTCTTCTACCACTTGCATTTTGATAAGAAACTTGTAACTAGAATTATTATCGTTTCCACATAACCCATAATAGATGTGAAACAAATAAACACATATAATCCACATGCAAGAGAATAGACAACATACCCACAAAAATGTGACACAAGACATGTCCTCAGGAACCCTCATTGAGTGAAAAAAACCAGCCTCCAAAATCATCCATCACCATGTATTATTCAGAAAAATACCATTGCAATACAACCATGGAAGCCTTAAAGCCGTAGCCACAACCAAACAATCCATGTGAACACGCATGAATCCACACATTCTATGTCGCACTTCAAACCTCCACAAATGTTCTCATTGGCTATCATGTATAACTTATCTTGCCTTGACTTTCTCACAACAACTACCCTTGTAGTTCTTCTTATAGTAGCAATCTCCCTCAAAACCACTAAATGCTATTACATAAACCATGTGCTACCAAACCCCTATGTTGACAATTTGGCTAGGTTAGATATTTTAATGTTGTCATTTATGGAAACATATCAATCATATAAAGCAAGAAAATCATAAAGAAAAAGTCATAGCATGTATACTTACAAAATTGTCTAAGTATTACTTAGTTTATCTCGTAGAACAAATAGAGTTTAGTAAGTTATCTTCACAGGCTTATCATGAGCATGTGTAAAGCTAGGTATGACTACTTGAAACTATGATGATGATGTATGCAAGTGTGTAAGAGAATACATACAATACACACATAGTTATGGTTAGTTTACTAGTTACAATAGTATACATAAAGAAATGGGCATTTTGGGTTAAGGAATTATTTTGTTTACGAACTAAATCAGGGCGAATCCTAGATGTTTACCCTAAATAGGAAAAAGATAATTTTGTATTTTGTAAAGTGTATAAAGACATAAAGGTTGACTGGGTAGATGATTTCTAATTAGAAAGGTATAAAGGAAAGATTGCAAACGTGAAGTCATTAAAAGAAGAAAAAGTAATATGAATTGTATTATAAATTTTTACGATGTGAATTCTAATGCATGATAAGAGGAATGTGAACTATGATAAAGTTTTGTATCTATCTCTTTGTATCAAAGAGCTATGTCGAGCATATTGCATGTTTGGGTAGTGGGCTCATCTTGCATACATTTTGTATTTGTATATAACAACTCCTAATAGGGTTGAGGCTTATAACAAGGTCGAGTCCTCTAACAAGGACCTTGACACTATTAAGATATAATAGACTTCTAGCAAGGTCAATATCTTTCACAAGATACTTTTGATTAGTGGATCATTTTTTGGGTACCATCCCCACTAGGGTTTTCCCTTGGCTAGGGTGATGTAGATCTCTCCCCCTACTATGTAACTTTGATGTGGTGTGGTCTTAGGTGTCTTATCTACACCCAATTAGGCTTGGAAGAGAACTTCACACCTTCACAAGATCCTGCAATCAAACATCAAAATAAGGTATCCTAGTAGAAGATTCAAAATCTTCTTCAAATCATTAGACTCTACTTAGTTTTCACATAAAATAGGAACCTTGATAATGGAAGGGGATGGAAAGGTTCCAAGACAACTCTCAAGTATCTGAGAGATCATACCAACAACTTTGGCTTTTAGGCTTTCCCAGCTTGTAGCCCTATAAGGTGAGTTTTTGGGACTTAGTTTGAAAAACTCCTAAAGGACCCCACAAAAAAGTAATATATTCAAATACCCTTTTCAGAGTTTTAGAAAACCCCACAAGTACAGGTTCCCAAACTATAGGGAAAGGCCTAAATGCTTAATGTTGTAATGGGTCTAATTAGGCCTAAAGGGCATAATTTCTTAAGGAAGTCCTCATGAGTTGAACTCCCTAGGCTAGCCACTAGTTGGAATTCTTAGAGGGATCCTTTAGAGAGCACTATCCACCATCAGATTGGGTTTTTCCATTCCTAAAGTGCTATTGTCACTTCATTCTTCTCTACGTTAAACCAAGCACATAAAGATGCTTGGCCTAGGGTTTGATGGGAAAAATAGAAAACACAATCCCCCTCTCCTAGGATCATGGAATCTTAAATTAAATTGACCCTACTTGTATTTCCCTGAGGAGCGAGGAATTCCCATGGTGGGAAAGCAAGTTAGGGCGTGATTTCACAAAACTTGACAATTTAGGAGGGTTTTAGTAAACTCGAGAGAGTTTTTCCAATAACTTTTGACTCTGATCTTCAAATCATTTCAAACCAATTGTACTAGTTCCTCAAATCATCCTAGACTTTAATTCAAACATTCATTTTCTTCCTTCAATTTGTACCAGTCTGTACATGCCTAGTTTATAGAAAAATGTGGGAAAATATGGAATTTTATTGATTTCAAATGCCAAATTACATTCTCTATCTTCCATCCATCTAAAAGGGATTTTTGAAAATATTTCCCAATGAATCCAACTAATTTTCAAAGATTGTGACCATTGGGAGGTAATTACATTAAGTTTAGCAACTTTTTGTTGCAAAGTGCAACTTTTTGCATTTCTTACAAAAGCTCACTTTTTCCCCTAAACTTAAGATCCTAAGGATCATTATTGACTTGAAACATGATTAAAATAAAGTTGAAGAACCTACCTAGACTTATCTAGACACATAGTCAAAGCCCAAGGTTTATAAAGATACCAAGGGTGACTAGGTCTTAGAAGTTGGCTTATAAAAACTCTTGAAATGAATAGATGACCCTTAGGCATGAAGGCCCTTGGTGACTCCTTTGAAGACCCCAAAAGAATAGATTCTTTGAAGGGTAGAGGGAGGTTCTCCTGCACCATACTCCCCTATTTTTAAAACTCAAGTTACACTTGAGAGAAATTTTTCAACAAAGGTTCCATGCTTGAGAATAAACTCTTCACTCATCCATATGGCATCAATGTCAAGAAGCCCCTTTCATTTAACCAAGTAGTCTTTATAGGTCTTCTTCCTAGTGTGTTTGACAATCTTGGAGTCAAGAATATTTTCCAACTATAATGGTTGGCTTGGTGGCAAGTATTTTATCCATTATATCTATGTATCTTTAGTATCCTGCAAAGAGTCATTAGATCCTGCATCACCCTTAAAAGGAGTGAGATCACAAATGTTAAAGATAGGATAAATAAAGATAGTTGGGGGTAAGGAAATTTCATATGCATTTTCCCCAAATTTATGAAGTATTTGACAAGGACCAATCTTTCTCATTTGTACTTTAGTGTTGCCCCAAGTTAGCCTTTCCTTGTTTAGGTATGCCCATACTTGATCTCCTTCTTTGAAAGTAACATGTCTTTTCTTCTTATCTACATGTGCCTTATACTTTGCAGTTCTTTGAGTTAAGTTATCTCTAACTTGGTCATGAATCTATTTGATCCATGTGGACAACTCCTCTCCTTATGCACTGACTTTGAAGTCAGTTGGTAACTCTCTCAACTCCATGACTCCTATGGGATGAAGTACATGGTTCACTTGGAATGGAGTATTCCCTATTGACATGTTCACTATGTCATTAAAAGAAATTTTTCCTTGAGGAAGGATAACATCCCAAGTCTATCCATATTGTTTTGTTAGACACCTTAAGAGGTTTCCTAGTGACCTATTTAAAACTTCAAACTGCCCATCTATTTGTCGATGGTATGCAGAACTGAAAGACAAGTTTGTCCCCAACTTTTTCCAGAGGGTTCTCCAAAAATGCCCCTGGAATTTCACATCTCTATCTGAGATAATGGATATTGGAAATCCATGAATCATGACCACTTCCTTAAAGAATAAGTTGGCTATATGTGAAGCATAATTAGAACTCTTACAAGGAACAAAGTGATCTATTTTACTATATCTGTCAACTATAACAAAGATGATATCAAATCCCTATTTAGTTATTGGAAGAACTAGGACAAAGCCCATACTCACACTATCCCATGGCTTTGTTGGAATTGGTAGTGGTTGGTAGAGACCCTGATTAGTCCTAACTCATTTGGCTTTTTGGAAAATAGTGTATGTCTCAACAAATTTTTTGACATTAGTAGGTAGCTTAGGCCAATGGTAGTTTCTTCTTAGGATTTCAAGTGTCTTATCAATTCCAAAGTGACCTCCTAGTGTGCCACAATGCTTCTCTCTAATCATATTTTCTCTCATGAAGAATTTTGAAATACAAAGTTGACCTTTTTTTAAAAAAAAGACCATTTTGCAATAAATATTCTAAATAGGTAGTATTATAAGCATCCAAGAGAGTAGAGAAAACCTTGTAGATATCACCAAAGTCTGAATCATCCTTATATAGGTGTTTGAGGGCATCAATTCCCATGATTTGTACCTACACTTCTTCAACCAAGATCACTCTCCTACTAAGAGCATTTGCCACCTTGTTGGGCATTCTTTTCTTATGTTTTATAGAAAATGTAGATGCTTGTAATTGTTCAACCCATTTCATGTACCTGCAACTTAAGTTGTCTTGGGTATGAAGAAAACTTAGTACATGATTGTTTGTGAAGACAATGAACTCCTTCGGAAGCAATTAGTGCCTCCATTTCTTGGCTGCTTAAACCATATATAGCATATGGGTCTAGGTCACAAGTGTTATACTTTTTCTTGGCCTCATTCAATTTTTCTAAGAAGAGATTCATTGGTTTTCCATCATGACTAAGAACTACACCTATGGCCAGATTTCTAGCATTTGTCTCTACTATGAAAAACTTGTTGAAGGTAGGTAGTTCCAAAATCGTATATTGTGCTACTCTTCCCTTCAAGTACTCAAAAGCTTCATCTATTTGGGTTGTCCATTGAAATCTAATTTTCCTATCACCTTTGATGGTATCATGTAGAGGTGCACAAATGTGACTATTAACAAATTTCTTATAGAACTTAGCCAATCCATGGAAATGTATGACCTCTCCTAGTGTTTTTGGTGTTGGCCAATTAAGGATAGCCTCTAGCTTTCCAAGATCCATCTTTAATGTACCCTTGGAGATGAAAAATCCTAGGAATGTCAATTCTTGTTCTGCGAATGCACTTTTTCCTAGGTTGATGGATAGTTTCTTTTCATGTATTCAATGGAGGACTTGTTCCAAGTGTCTCATATGTTCTTCCTTAGTCTCCTCGAAGATTAAAATATCATCTAAGTAGACCACTACAAAATTTCCAATGAAATCATGAAGCACTTCATTCATTAACCTCATGAAGGTGCTAGGAGCATTCCTAAGACCAAATGGCATTACAAGCCATTCGTACAATCCCTTAGTGGTTTTAAATGAAAAATTTCACTCATCTCTAGGGCTTATCCTTATCTGATGATAGCCTAAATTAAGGTCTATCTTAGAAAAATAGAATGCTCCTCCAAGTTGATCTAATAGGTCCTCTATTATGGGTATACAGAATCTATATCTGGTTGTTGTTTTGTTTACTTCCCTAGAGTTAGTGCATAGCCTCCATTTACCATATTCTTTAGGGTCCAAAACACTTGGGACTACACAAGGGCTAATACTCTTTTGCATGATTCCTTTTGTCAACAATTCACTAATTTGCCTTGAAACCTCTACATTTTGATCAGGAGTGATTTTTTAAGAAGATTTGTTGGGCAGGGAAGCACCTGGAATGAAATTTATTTGGTGGCATATGTCCCTCAACTATGGGAGTTCATTTGGTATGTCCCCTACAACTATTCCCTTATACTTTTTTAGAAGACAATCTACTTCCTTAGGTACCTCTTTGTGCATTATTTTCTCCTTTGGCTTAAGAACTAGCAGAAATCCTACCTCTGAATCTTGAATAGTGTTGATAATCTCTTGTTTTCTTACAAGCATGACTAGTTATTCCTTTGGCTTTTCTTGTTGAGGATTAGGAAGAGGGAGCATATTGTATTTGTGACCACCTTGGTTGATTTGATACTTTTTTGTGACTCCATCATGTTTGGCTTGTAGATCATACTACCATGGATGCCCTAACAAAAGGTGACAAATATCCATTTCTACAACATCACAAAGGACTCTATCCTTATAGTCTTTGATTGATAAATCTACCCAAGCCTATTCATTTATGAGGGTTTCTTGTCCTTTTGTCAACCAAGATACATGAGAGGGATTTGGGTGGGGTATTTTCTTGAATTTTAGTTTGTCTACCATTTCTCTAGATACAATTTTTTTAGTAGAACCATAATCAATTACTAATTTTCATATCTTTCCATGGCTCTTTCAATTGGTTCTAAAGAGTGTATTTCTTTGAGGAGTCTCCACTAGTATTGGTGCTTGAATCAAGGTTCTCTTCATCCTAAGGCAAGTCCCTTTTTCTCCAATACAATCTCTTACATTGTCAACATCATCCTCTTGCACAATATTTTGTCAACCAAGATACATGGGAGGGATTTGGGTGGGGTATTTTCTTCAATTTTAGTTTGTCTACCATTTCTATAGATACAAGATTTTTAGTGGAACCATAATCAATTACTAATATTCATACCTTTCCACGGCTCTTGCAATTGGTTCTATAGAGTTTCTTTCTTTGAGGAGGCTCCACTAGCATTGGTGCTTGAATCAAGGTTCTCTTCATCCTAAGGCAAGTCCCTTCTTCTCTAGTACAATCTCTTACATTATCAGCATCATCCTCTTGCACAAGATTGGTTCTTCTTTCACCTTGGTTGTTCTTGTTGTCCTTATCTGGACACCTATTTGTGTAATGACCCATCTAATTGTAGTTGTAGCATATGATCTACCCATTGTTTCTTCCTCCATTTGTACCTCTACCATTGTCTCTTCTCCCTCTATAACCACCTCTTGAAATACTTTCTCCTTGGGTGTTCTCTTTATTGGATTCTCCTTGTAGTCTATTTCTTTGTGTTCCTCTCCCTCCATAGTTTCCTTTTCCTCTATCATTCCTTCCTTTACCTCTACCACTTTGTTCATTTCTTCTTTTGAACTTTTCTTCAACCTTGAGTGCCAATTTATAACATTGATTTACTATGATAGGGTTTGTTAGACTAAGTTCATCTTGAATTTAAAGACTTATTCCTTTCATATACTTAGCAAGCTTTACACATTCTAGTTCAGCAAGCTTGGATTTCATCACCAATTTTAAAAATTCTTCAATAGAGCTAGAGACATCCATCTCTTTTTGTCTTAGACTCATCCTTTTCTTATGAAGTTGGACTTCATAATCTTTAGGGACATAGGTTTCCCTAAGTAAGTTCACCATTTTCTTCCATGTGATCACTAGATTCTTCTTATTTTTCGCCCTGTCATCCTCAGTGAAGTTTCACCATGTGAATACAGAGCCTTTGAGATTTGACTTATCAATCTTCTCCCTCTAATTTTCAGGAATGTCTTCACAAGAAAAGAAACTATTTAGGAAATCTACCTAATCCATTATAGCATCTAGGTCCATCTTCCCATTATATGTAGGTAAGTCAATCTTGGCATCCATGGTTCTCCTCTCTGTAGATTTTAGAGTCTTCACAAGAAGCCTCTAATCTATAAGCCATTCTTCTTCCTCATGCTCAAGGGGTTCCTTATCACTCCCTTTTCTAACTTCTTTAGAGTTTTCACCACTTTTTCTTATGAAGCTCTTCACTAAGATTTTCCATTTCTTGCCTCACTAATTATATTTCCTTGTTTATTTATTCATCTTGCTTCTATCTTTTCTCTCCAAGTTACTTTAGTATCTCTACATTGGTCACCCTTGTTGACAACCCTCCTTCATCTTCTCCATCCATGGTGTTGATATTAGAGTGGGGTTATCATTACACCAAAAGACTAATCTATCAATGCCTGATACAACCACTCAACTTATAGTACATAGGAGGCGATTAAGCCCTTGTCATAAACCACAAGGGGAGCACTAAATTTTTTTCCAACAATCTCCCCCTTAGCATTACCTAAGGGTCTAAGGATTTGAACATGTGACCAAGCTCTAATACCACTTACTAGAGTGGGGTTGTCATTGTACCAAAAGACTAATTTGTTAATACCTGATACAACTACTCAGTGTATAGTACACATGAGGTGGTTAATCCCTTGTCATAAACCTCGAGGGAACTGCTGAACAAATTTCCAACAATTGATATATCTTTACCCTAAGGATCTTAAACACTCTAATACCACTTGATGCAGAGCTCTCCGCTTAGTATGTAACTTTGATGTGGTGTGGCCTTATGTTTCTTCTCTACACCCAATTAGGTTTGGAAGATATATCTACACCTTCACAAGATCCTGCAATCAAACATCAAAATACACTATCCTCCTAGAAGATTCCAAGTCTTCTTCAAATCAATATACTCTACTTAGTTTTCACATAAAATAGGAACCTTAATAATGGAAGGGGATGGAAAGGTTCTTGGACAACTCTCAAGTCTTTAAAAGAATTGGTTTACAACCTTAAAAGGTATCTGAGAGATTAAAATAGAAACTCTAACTTTTAGGCCTTCCTGGCTTGTAGCCCTACAAGGTGAGTTTTTGGGAATTAGTTTGAAACCTTCCTAAAGGATGCCACAAACAAGCGATAGATTCAAATACCCTTTTAAGAGTTCTAGCAAACCCCACAAGTACAAACTGAAGAGAAAGACCTAAATGCTTAATGTTGCAATAGGCCTAATTAGGCCTAAAGGGCTTGATTTCTTAAGGAAGTCCTCACCAATTGAACTTCCTAGGCTTGAAAGACCACTAGCCAATATCAAGATTGGGTTTTTCCATCCTTGAAGTGCTACTATCATTTCATTCTTCTTTACGTTGAACCAAGCACATAAAGATGCTTGGCCTAGGGTTTTTTGGAAAAAATGGAAAACACATTCCCTTCCTCCCATGCTCTTAGAATCCTAAATTTCATTTGAACCTATTTTATTTCTGTGAGGAGCAAGGAATTATCATGGTGGGAAAGCGAGTTAGGGCATGATTTCACAAAACTTGCTAATTTAGGAAGGTTTTAGTGCACTCGAGAGAGTTTTGCCAATAACTTTTGATTCTAGTCTTCAAATCACTTCAAACCAATTGCACTAGTTCCTCAAATAATCCTAGACTTTAATTAGAATATTATTTTTCTTCCTTCATTCCATACCATTTTGTATATGCCTAGTTTATAGAAAAATGTGGGAAAAATAGGGAATTTTATTGATTTCAAATGCCAAATTACATTCTCTATCTTCCACCCACCTAAAAAGGATATTTGAAGAACTTTCCCAAAAAATCCAACCAATTTTCAAAGGTTATGACTGTTGGGAGGTAATTACATTAAGCTTAGCAACTTTTTTTTGCAAAGTGTAACTTTTTGCATTTATTGCAAAAACACACTTTTTCCCTAAGTTTGAGATCCTAAGGATAATTATTGACTTGAAATATGATTAAAAGAAAACCTAATAACCTACCTAGACTTATCTAGGCACAAAGCATACCAATTAACCTTACTCAAAGCCCAAGGGTGACTAGGCCTTACAAGTTGGCTTATAAAAACTCTTGAAATGAATAGATGACCCTTAGGTATGAAGGCCCTTGGTGACTCCTTTGAAGACCCTAGAAGGGTAGAATCTTTGAAGGGTAGAGGGAGGTTCTCCTGCACCACAAGGTTTACCTAGTTAACAAAATATGGTGTTATGAGTTCACTTATTGCATGGTTATGTTTATTTTTCACCATAGTTGGTTTTCTTTCATATGCAAGTTATAAGATTATTAATAATATCCAATTTTGGGCTAAAATTTGTGAATAACAGATTCATCCCTCCTCTTAGTATTTCCTATTTCTAACAATTGGTATTAGAGCACAGTTACCTAGAGATGGCTTAATAGATTGTGTAAGATCCCTATGGATATGGAAGAGTTACAAAAGAACCTAGAAGAATCTCTTAAGAAAATTGATATTCTAACTGAAGATAGAGATTCTTTGAAAGAAAAATATGAGGATGCTAAAGACTACATCAGAAAGTTGAAAGATAAGATAGATCATTGCAAATCCAAGAAAGATCCTAAAGATCATATTAAGGAAAGTGATGAAGTTTCAAGATTGAAGAAATAAAATGAGATCTTGAAGCACTAAGTTAAGATTATGGATCTAAATTTGAGCCTAAAGAATGATTATAATAAAATGGAATATAATTTGAAATTTGAGAATGTAAACTTGAGGTCCAATCTTACCAAAGTGACATCTGATCTTGAGTCTACCAAGTCACAGTGTGAAAAACTTGAGAAGTATAATACTATATTGTGAAAAGAGAGGTAACCCAACTTAAGAAACAACTTGAGAGATTATATTCTAGTAGTGAGAAGATTGGTGAACAAATGTCTTTTTAGAGACCTTCTTATGGTAAAACTGGCCTTGGATATTTCATTGGAGAGAATTCAGCTAAGAAATATGAAGCTAGAAAGAAACCTAATCCGAAAATTTATCACCCTATGCAAGATAAAGAAGATCTAAATAAGATTGATTCAGATCAATATGATAGCGCACCTAAGCAAGTTGAGAAACTTGAACAAGTTGATGAACCTAAGAAACATGAGAAATTTGAACCACCTAAATAAGTGAGATATGAATTCAAAGGTAGATATTATGCATGTAATGAAGTTGTTCATATGAAAAGGGATTGAATAGGTAAGTCATTTAAACCTATTCTTGATTTTTATTGTTATAATCTTCATCATTTTGTTCATAGATTTGTTAATTATAAGAAACCTAAGTTTGATAATAGTAATAGAAATAGTATAATTTTTAGAGGAACTAACCCTATAGGAAGAAGATGTGATGAAGGAAACAATGGAATGAGAAGCAAAATTGTGTGCTACACATGCAACAACTTTGGACATATTGCCATAAATTGCAAAGAACCTATTAACCAACCTAGATGTAGATTTGGAAATAATGCACTAGGATGATAGTTATATAATAACTTTGGTCATATAGAAAGATTTTATATTATGGACATGAGGAAAAATAAAAGGAATCCAAACTTCAGAAGTAAAATGAACAAGAATTCCAGAATGAATGATAACAATAGTGACAGCCAGAAAGATAGTATAAGAGAACATATAGAAGAGCTCAAAGAAGTATTTGTCAAAGACAAAGATCCATCAAGTTCACATGTGGTTCTGGAAGAGTGGTGAAATGAAACACTTGAAGCTAGATTGAAATCAATTGTAGTGACTGCTTCATCTTACTTGAATTAAGTACTTTTATAAAAATGAATGAGCATCTAAAAGGTAGAAGAGTTGTTAGAGAAAGGGTTAAGGTATGCACAATTAGTATGAAGTAGAATATGATGTTTTGAAGCTATTTTTAAGAGCACAAAGGTTTTGGAGTTTGTATGTGGATATTGTTGGTTAACAATCTATCTTCCTTTGATTTGGTTTATACCCTAACTCTCAATACACCCAATGTGGAGAAAGAAAAAGTTGTTAGTAACAGAATGAGTTAGTGTAGGTATTCTATCAAGGAATCTTGAATTGAAAGGTACAACTCCCTTATATGCTAAGATTTTTAATGAATATTCTTTTTAGTAGATCAATCAAATTTTAGCGGTGTGATCTTAACCAGAGAGTAGGAGATATATGGCCAAATTTTCCAAAGCTTTGAAACAACCTAGGTGAATCTCAGATAATGGCTCAAAAGGATCCATAGTTATGAATGCATTATGAGTCACCTTATGTTCCCTTGATACCTAAATGAAGCTTGTTTAACCTGCATAGTGCAAGATGTAACAATGCAAAACTAGCTAATAATGCATACTACATAAGAAGGAGGATAATTGACTTATCAATGCCCCAATCTCCTATGTTATTGAGGTTTCACAATAATTGTTTGTTTCTTACTTAGTAACTTAGATTAATAACTCCTGAACTCCCCACATAGCCATGAAGATGCAAATAACTAACTTGTATAAAATAGAGGAAATGAGATACACTGCAAATAAGGGACATAAATCTTATAACCATTGATAAGAAAGAAATAAAACCTAGTTCATTTACAATCCCATAGATTCATTAACAACACATTTCATTCCAACCACCATACAAGAACTAAAACTAGGCTAATATGAATGAAATAATTAAAATATGGATGCATAGTCTCACATAGTAGTCCCAGCTACAAGGGTTTGCCCAAATCCAAATTTTGTCGATCTTATTTACTTCTCAAAAATTTACATTTATAAGCCCTCTAGAGCTGGCCAGTTACATTTTATGATTACTCTACATAACATCTTTGAATCATTCTAATAATAAAATTGACTAGCTAGTCATCTGTTATAGAACTTTACCCTACAAGGAGAATGCCGAATATGGATATAATAGTAGAAAGTGAGAAAGAGACAAGAGGTGACACTTGTCATATTTTTGCAAAAAAGAGTGTAGTCTTTTGTTAGGGCATCATTTTTTTCTTTTGGGTTATAGCCTTGGCTCTGTATTCCTTCATTGCATTAGTTACACTTTTCAGCTCATGGGTACCTACAATAAGATTGTTGTCAGCTCTAATCATTCAATAATCATGCATTTCTTTCAATTCTTCAACTCTGGAAATCTTTGATTGGAGCTTCTCCACTACACGCTTCAAAACAAAATCCACTATTGAAAGTTTAGGAATCCTTGCCACCTAGAAGTTTGATGGATTAGTAGCCTTGTCAACAAATGCTAGGAACTTAGTCTTCATTCTTTCAATGTCTACCATCTAAGCATTACTAGTAACATATGATTCAATCTACAAAACTTTTAGATGTGCGAATATCTTATCCATGAATTTCTTCACTAGATCATATACATCTCTTAGCTCATTTTCAGACTTCATTGAGCTCTCAATTTTGAATTGCAACAATTTCTTTCGATGAAGCAATGGTTCTTGGCCTATCTTGAGTATGTTGTGGGTCATAACAACATGAGTCTTCATGTCAATCACCTCTTGCAATAAGAACAATTTCTCTATTGGGCTCTCTAATGCTTTATGCACTGAAGTCCAATGGCTTGACACTATTTCTCTCAATTTTTCAGTATCTAACAATAGATTTCCAAGGTTCTCAATGAGAGGGGGACCTTAGACCTATTAGAAATAGGGAATACTAAGAGGGGGGTGAATCAGTATTCTACAAACTCTTCTCACCAATTGGATATTATTAATTACTTTGAACCATGCATAAGAAAGTAAATAAGTAATGCTAAAAAATAAATTATAACCATGCATAAAGAGAACTCATAACACCATATTTTGTTAACTAGGGAAACCTTGGCCAAGGGAAAACCCTAGTGGGGATGATACCCACTAGATAATATATTGATATATGTGTTCCTTCTTAGAGGATGGACCTTGTTAGGAGTAAATGAGAAAATTCAGTATAGAGAGTCCCTATTAGGAGACTTTGAATCCCTGTTAAGAGATTCCAACCCTATTAGGAGTTGTAGTATAGTGGAAGTAAGAAGAGCTCACTACCCAAACATGCACTTCCAATTACAAGAAGAGCTCATTGCCCAAACAAGTAATTAGTCCTTAGGTATATAGATGTTGTATCTTCTTTCTTGACTTATATTTGACCTCATCTCAATCTCAGACCACAAAATCAAGTTGTCAAATTCTTTGCATATACCACTTCACAAAAATTTTGCATATCACTTTTCATATTACAATTGCACACTACTTCTCGCAAGATATCCTTTGTGTAAATCTCATGAATTTTCACAAATTTTTGCTAGGTTAGCTAAGACCACATTATACTTTTCCAACTTAGAGTAAACATCTAGGATTTTGGCCCTAATTGGTTAAGTAATTATTTTGTAAACAAAATAATTCCTTTCCCTTTAATTTCGTTCTTCTGTTTCACTTGGTAAATCATGAATATCTCTTTTCTATACTAATGTCAGAGGTTATATATGTCATCATCAACATGTATACTATCTCCATCTATCTTTGTTAGTCATAATAGGACGTCAGAAATATTTTACATACAAAAAAATGTACTATTGTAAACCAATTTCATACTTAGACAATTTTCTAAGTGCCAAAAGCTAAGTATCTTTATTACTGAGGTTTCCTACAAGTAAGTATATCACATGTGTTCCCATTAATGACAACAATTATATTTTACTACGTATATAGCCAATTTTCAACAATCTCCCCCTTTGGCATTTATGGAAACAAAGTAAGGAAAATTGGCTAAGTGACAAAGTCTTAACAAAAACTTACATACTTATACTATTACATTACAAATGCTCAATTACTAAATTTCTCCCCCTTTGGATGTGATTTCTAACTTAGTACACAATTTTCTTCTACAACTTCTCTTCCTTTAACATAAATGACAAAGGTCAAAAAATTCAAAAACTATCAAAAAGTTGTCTGTTTGTTGTAAAAACATTGTCTTGCTGCCTTAAGTTGTTAAAATCTTCATACAATCATCAAAATTTTCCTTCAAATTGTTTATACCTTTCTCCCATGTTTCATTTTCTACTTTGGTAGTAGTGAGCATTACACATAAGGCATATGATGCAATCTCAACTGCATTAAGATTGGAGTAGGTGAAGTTTTCATAAGTGTGTTTTGCTTTGACACATTCTTCCAATTGTCTTTCAATGACTGATATCTTAAAAGCAATAAAATCTCTAAATTTTAATAGTCATCTCAAAATTAGTTCTTTTTCAAGTTCTAGTTTCCTGATGTCTGTGTGAACATCAACAACTTGACCTTCCAATTTATCAACTCTGCAAGAGGGTTGTTGTATCTGACTAGTTAGAGCTTCCAGCTCACTCAGCTTCCCTTGAATCTTTCTATCCAAATCTTTGGTCAACTTATAAGATAAAGTAAAATTGATGTACAATACCTTGCCAAATTCTTGACATCTTCAAAGTTCCTTGATAGAAGTATCAAGACTCAAAAAGTCATTCTGAATATTCTGACAAATGGTGCTAAAAAGATTAGCATCATGTGAAATTTGAGCCTTAGACTCAGAAACATTCAAAAAATTTGTAAATTCATCATCAATTGATTTTATGACTACTTGTGCTCTATGTTCAGGGTCTACTTCAGTGTGCTTGGCTATGAGGGTGATGTGCAATCTATCAGTCACCTCCATTAATGCTCTTTGTATACTTTTGACCTTTTTGTTCTTCTCAAATAATTTTGTCAAGGATGAGATCAAGTTAGATTGATCATCATCATCACCTGTAAGATTTGCAAGAAATATAGGAGAGGATGAGCTAGATGCTTTCACCTCATCTTCCTTTAGTTTCTTCTCTATTGGCTTCTTTTATTTTCTCTCTTCTTCTTCCTTATCTTCTCTTTCTTTCTTTTCTCTTTCTTCCTTTTCTTTTTCTTCTTCTTTCCTCTTTTTATCTTCCTTCTACTTCTTTTCCTCTTCAATTAGTTTCTGCTTGGTTTCTTCAATCTTCTTCTAGTTGTCTTTTCTCTTCTTTAATCAGTCTCAAGTGGTCCTAAATATCTTTGGAGAGGGGCTCATGCTTATTGAATGGATCTTCATCAATGTTAATAGTAACATTTGTCTAATCAATTTGCATAGTATCACCACTTACTAATACTTTTGAAGTTTTCTCTACAATTGAAGGTTTTTCCTTTAACTCACTCATCATTTGATTAATGGTTGCTACATTTTCACTTCTAATAACATTCTTTTCTCCTCCCATGAATAAAAATGGCCTCATCTTACTTTGCAAGTAAGGTGCTAGTTTCTTCATCAAATTCTTGATTTCATCTACATCATCTATCTTGCAGATAGTCCTTAGCATTCACTTTCGAAGTTCCAACTCTTCATCATGAACTGGTGCCTTCTTAGCTACAAGTTTATCATAGATCTTTTGATTTATCATGCCTGTAATACTCTCAACTTTCAAGTTATTGAGAATTATATATCTCACAGTAGAGATGTCAATCTATTCTTTCTCCATATCATTGTACAAATTGTAAAACTTATTCATTTGTACAAAGTTCCCTTCATTAACAATGACTTTGTTAATTTTCTCTATCTTTTATTTCTAGGGTTGAATTCTTTTATCTACTGACTATTTGGAAACAATGACTTTTTCTGGCTATTTTTCTTCTTTTTCCTCTTCTTCTTCTTCATCACTAGAGTCTTCAATTGTCAACAATGTCTTCTTTCTTTTCTCTGGTCCAATAGATTGTTGTTTGACTCTTTTAGACTTGTGAGTATCTACTAACCTTTCAGACTTCCTCTTAGGTTTACTTGGCTGCTCAATTGATATAGCAGCATATGGAATGCTCTATATTGTAGGAGTTTCTACAATAGATACACCAGATGCTTGGCCAACTAACAAAGGTGTCACATACATTACACCTTGTTGACTAGTTTGTTTATCCAACTACTTGAGATTCTTCTTCTAACATACTAGCCTCAAATAATGCTTTCTTCATTACATATGAAATCTTCTTATGAGTTTCCTTTTCTAATGATGCTTGGTAAGTTGACTGGGTTATTTCCTCATACATTCCAAATTTGTATGATGCTTGATCTATATCAGATTTCAACATTAAATCAATAAAATTGATAGCTATATCATCGCTCAATTCATAACCTAGGGGCTCAAGAATTTTTTCTCAAGGTTCTATTGCTTCAATATAGGTTAGGTTAGTATCCACCATTAAACATATATCGTTCTTGAATCTATCAAAAATTGTAGGATAAATTATGAATCTCTATTTCATCTCATTCTGAAATGTACTCATAATCAAATTTTTGTTGTCCAATATTTTCTGTGCTAGATGCCTTCTCTACACATCTATTATCTTATCCATAGTGCATCATTTACTGCTCATAATATCAGTAACTGATAAAAATGGAAATCTCTTAAGTACATGAAAGAAAATATCAGAGACTAGAATTTGAATACACCATTCTTAGTTCTCTTAATTTTCTCTAAATTATCAAGAAGTTGTACTCTCAGAATCTTACTTAAATTCACTTGTTCTTTCTCAACACATATCTTATAAGCTGCATAAATGAAGCCTGTTGACAACTCATCATTCTTATAACTTACACAAATAGAATATGCAATAATTTTGTTCAAAAATCTTACATCATGTTGTCTAATGGTGCTAATCACCATTGATTTACCATTGTAAACTACCTTAGTATAACTTTCAACCTTTTTCTTAACTAGTTTCTCACCAATAGGTACACTACCTTGTTTGCTAAGACTAGTGACTTCATGAATAACGTCAGCAAAGATGATGACTACATTGTCTCCCATTTAAATCTTTCCATTATGAATTCTACTTAATATGATCTGTATCCTTCTTATGTATCAAGTTTGAGGTAAAAATGATATTTGACTAAGTCTAAGTCTTTTATATGCTCATATCTGGGCTTAATAGTCATATCATGGTTGAAAACAATTTCCATATCCTTGTTAATAAACTCACTTCCAATAGTTTCAAACTTACTACACAATTAGCTTCCTACATCTTCCAAGAAAACTATGTTGTTTGAAGTATTTGATAAGGCCAAATTAGGGTTTTCTGTAGTAGTTTCATAGGAACAACCTTTAATTTGGGTCTCTTGACATTTTCAAAATTTAGAACAACTGCCATATCCATGATTACACTGAATAAAAATTTATCGAAGAATTTATGTGCGAAGAACGATAAAATACCCTTTTTAGAGTAGGTTTTTTCTCGAAATCACTTGTTCCAAATTGCTTCTAGTTTCTCTAAGCTTTTGAGATGATTGTAATGTAGAAATAATCAAGTTCTTACTCTATTTATTCATCTGGAAGTTGCATTAAATGCATACATCACTCAATCAAAAAAATTGTTTATTTCGCTCTAAAATCAAATATCTTCTCAAGATCAATTTTTAGATCTTTGAATGCTATCTGAAGTTCACCATAGATTCATTTCATCATAAAAACACTTCACAAAACTTTTCTCCTCAAAATTTGTTGTAGAAACATAGATTTCATCTTTTGTCATAGAGTAAACTTTCTCTATTATAACAGTAATAGTTATTTCCTTCATAACTTGTTTCAATAAGCTCCAAATTGTAAGAAAGATTAACTACAGTCCAAACTCATTAAGATACAGATTCTCTCAACCTCGCTACTCATAGCTCAATCTCTAACTGAAGTTTCTAATTCTAGTGCAATGAACAAGCTTAATTCAATTTGGTTGAATCAAACTCAATTAATGAATTCAATTTTCCTATCTCAAGATAATCTAACTTTTCTTATGAAATATATAATCCATTTAGAAATTCCTCATTAAGTTCTTCTCAAAGTTCATAGACTACATTTGTTTTATTTTCATTATCTTTCTTAGTTTTAGAGTTACTTTCATGATTCCTTCTCTCATTTTCGAAGTTCCTCCCATTGTTGCTTCTATTTCTAAAGTTTCTTCCATTATTCCTTCTGTCATTTTCCAAGTTCCTTTCATTATTGCTTTTTTCCATTCTATAGTACTTTTCTTTTTGTCTAAGTTGTTGCATAACTGACATACAGGGGTTCTGCTTCTAGGATTTTTTTGATCAATAGGTGCTTGACAATTCTAGGCTTTTTTTCCAAAGTTGTTACACTTATAACATATGACTCTCTTCCTTTCTTTATATGGCCTACTTTCTTTTGATGTTCTTTCATTAGATCTTCTACTATTTGCAAGGTTAGTGTTTCCAGACATTCTACTATTTCTTCTACCATCATCATATTTAGGTTTCCTACAATAAATTTCATTATCACCAATACCATGACAATTATGACTAGTAAAATTTTGTAACATGATTAAATGATTTATTTTTACATTTTCTTTTCATATGACCTATTTCATTTTATGAAAAACATTTACCTCTAAATTTATACTTGGTTTCCTTAAGAGATTCCACTTTCTTAAGTTCATCCAATTTCTCAATTTCTTTCTCTTGTCCAACTTCTTTGGATTTATTAGAAGATTGACTAGATTCAATCTTATCATCAGATTTATCTTTTTCTTTTAGATCTAATTTACTATTAGGTTTCTTTCTAGACATGTTAAATAGATAACCAAGACCAGTCTTATCATAGGTAGGTCTTTGTCTTGACATAGATTCATCAAGCTTTTCTTTGCTAGTGTAAAGCATTTCAAGTTTTTGCTTGCACTGAGTTAGTTCACCTTTCACAATAGTATTGTACTTATGAAGTTCTTCATGATCTTCTTTCAATGTTTCAAATTCAGATGTCTTCTTCACTAGACTCGCTCTAAGATATGAATTTTCAATCTTCAAATCAGATTCAATTTTGCTAGAATCATTATTCAACCCCAACTTTAAATTGGTAATCTTCAATTCATGTTTCAAGATCTTGTACTCTATTTGTAGTTTTGAATATTCATCATCACTAGTAGATTTAGTAGATTCAGGGTTGGATTTTAGATGTTCAATCTTGTCCTTTAGTTGTCCAATGTATGCTTTGGAGTCTTCATATCTATCCTTCATCTTATCTCTTTCTTCACTAAGGAGATCAATTTGTTCAAGTGCCTCTTCAAGGTTCTTCATCCACTATTACATGTCCATGGAGATCTTATTTAGGTTGTTAAGCGTCTTCTGAGAAACTATGCTTTGATACCAATTGTTAGAAATAGGGCGCGGCGGGGGGGGGGGGCGTGGTGTGGTGGTGAATCGGTATTCTAAAAACTTTTGTTGCCAACTAGATATTATAAATTACTTTGAACCATGCATAAGAAAGTAAACAAGTAATTTTGAAAAATAATAATAACCGTGCATAAAGAGAAATCATAACACCATATTTTGTTAACTAGGGAAACCCTAGTGGGGATGATACCCACTAGATAATATACTGATATATATGTTCCTTGTTAGAGGATGGACCCTATTAGGAGTCAATGAGCAAATTCAATATAGAGAGTCATTGTTAAGAGACTTTGAATCCCTATTAGGAGATTCCAACCCTATCAGGAGTTGTAGTACATGGATGCAAGAAGAGCTCACCACCCAAACATGCACTTCCAATTACAAGAAGAGCTCATTGTCCAAACAAGTAATTAGTTATTAGGTATATAGATGATGTATCTTCTTTCTTGACTGATCTCTAACCTCAGCTCAATCTCGAATCATGAAATCAGGTTCACAAAAACTTTGCATATATCACTTCACAAAAAATTTGCATATCACTTTTCATATTACAATTTCACACTACTTCTCGCAAGATATCTTTTGTATAAATATCATGCTTTTTCACAAATTGGTTCTAGGTCAACTAAGACCACAATATACTTTTGAAATTTAGAGTAAACATCTAGGATGTCGGCCCTAATTGGTTAAGTAATTATTTTGTAAACAAAATAATTCCTTTCCCTTTAATTTCGCTATTGTATTTCACTTGGTAAATTGTG
Organism: Cupressus sempervirens; assembly: GCA_028749045.1. Taxonomy (NCBI): domain Eukaryota; kingdom Viridiplantae; phylum Streptophyta; class Pinopsida; order Cupressales; family Cupressaceae; genus Cupressus; species Cupressus sempervirens. The sequence continues at coordinate 33,028,349 of CM053786.1, read as the reverse complement.
AATATCTATTTTCTGTACTATCCATACTAATGTTTGAGGTTATATATGTCATCATCAACAGGTATACTATCTCCATCTATCTTCTCTATTCATAATATGACATCAGAAACATTTTATAAATAAAACACTGTACTATTGTAAACTAATTTCATACTTAGACAATTTTCTGAGTACCAAAAGCTAAGTATCTTTATTACTAAGGTTTTCTAGAAGTAAGTACATCATGTGTTGCCATTAATGACAACAATTACATCACTTCATAGATAGCCAATTTTCAATAGGACGTTCATCTCATCAATCCAAGAATGACATATTTTACCAAAATGCCTCTCCTATTATAACTTAAGTAGAAAATTGTGTTCTCCTCTGCACTTGGGTCAAATTTTCTTGTAGAGGTGCTTCCAAGTGCAGCTCTAATATAATCCATCAATTTCTTATTTTCAGCTTTGAGTACCTCTTTTTCTAACCTTAATTCTTCTATTCTATCCTCAATCTTCTCATTTGTTGATTTCTAGATGTTGACCATAGAATTGTTCGCTAGAATGCCTATGTCAACCATTCTTATCTTAAAATCATTAGTAGTTATCTCATGTAACTTTTCCTCCTTCTAAGGCTCTATAATTTCCACTAAAAAATGACCAATAGAGGAATTTGTGGCCAATGCTGCTATAGTCTTCTACTTATTTGCCTTCTTTGATGCTGGCTGAGTTGAAGTTTCTTGCATAATGAGGTCCTTAGATAGAGTAGCTTCCTCACATCTTCTATTTTTTTGATCAATAGTCTCTTCCAACCATGACTCAGTTGAAAGGACATTGATTATTGTCTACAAGGCTATACGATTAAAAATATTCCTTGCAACTAGAGGTGTTACGTTTCTTTGTCTGGTAGTAGGAAAGGAAGTTACCTTGGTAAGTAAGAGGGCTAGAGTGTCACCTTGCTAAGATGCATCCTACTCTTGACCATCCAATGGATTATTGTTACCATCAAGGTTGATGACTAGCACAGGGGAGGAGGTCTTAGCTATTGACTACTCCTTCTCCTTTACTTTTTCCTTGTCTTTCTCTTCATCTCTGACCTTTCTAGTGTCTAAAAGAGATCCTCCTCCATATGTTGGAGTGATTTTCAAACATTCTTTTTAGGAGGTTGAGCTCCTCCCCACCAATAGATTGTACTAGTCTAGCTAATGTTGATGTAGCAACAATTGTGGATGTAGCAATGGTAGATTGAGTTGTCCCAGGAGCTACTCCACCAATAGAACTTGTCATTCTAGCTCTCTTCTTCCTTGCTCTAGTCCACTCCACCCATTTTTCCATCCTCTTGATGATACCACACATCAAGACCTCCATTGTATTGATAAGAGGTCCTTTAGGAAGAGTTGACACTATAGGAGCATCCTTTATTTGCTCATAAGTTTAGGGATACATGTATGAGCCATCATCTATAAGATCACTAACATCAACCATATCATTATACAACTTAATTTCATCTATTATTAATCTAGACCAGTGCCTTTCTCTAGTTTGGTATTCATTATAACACCCATCCTAGTAGTCTTCAATATCCAGGACATGCCTATCAACATATCCTAACTTTTGATTATCTTTTATAAAGTTCACTGTGTTATCCTAGGGCCTCATTACCTCATAATCAATCAATTTAATTCTTCTCTCAAAACCCTTGATGAGATTTTGGGCATCAGATCTAGAGGCATAAGAGTAAGGTCCTACCACAATTGGAAAAGGAATCTCATCTATCCTTTTCACATTGGATCACAAGGTGTTCACTTCTATTATTTTCCTACACAACTCAAAAAGAATAACCTTATCTTTATGATACCTGGGAAGCCTCTTTGGGAAACCATCAAATACAACAATCCTCAAGTAGGAGAAAGATGGGAATTGGATGAAACAACATCCAAATTGGTTGACTGCTAATATGGCCTCTAGTGAGAACCTTTTCTCAGGGCATCCTTGCAATTCCCAGCATAGCCTCAATATGAAGGCATCATTTATCCTTTTATATGCCTCAAAACTCCTTTATAATTGTAGATGAGGGAAAAATTCATACACTTTGGTGTTCTCATCATACTCTTCAATACTAGGAAGACCTGACCAAAGATGATGTGTGGCTAAGGCATATATCAAATATGATGACATATAGAACTACCCAAATGCCTTAGCCAAATTCAGCCAAGATGCAAGCTCTTCACATATAATCTGATCCCAGTCAATCTATAGTCCCTCAATACAAATGGCCTGGACTAAGTAGACATGATACTCAATGAAATCTAAGATCTCCTAACTTCCTTTTAATCTTATCAATAGTGCCAAGATATCCATGATTTCTCTCTTTAAATTGGTTCTAAAAAGAGTCTCTAGAATCTTATTCATTTTGCAGCTAGGTGTTTGAAACCAAGTTTTCTGCATGTCCTCCCTCTTCAAATTCTTCTTCTCATTGAACATAGATGTAGAGGAGGAAAATTTGATGTCACAATATTCTTCATTGACTAGGATGTCAAATGTAGATTGCATCAATTCTTTGTTTACAGAAAGCATAATAGATTAATCAGGTAGCAATATCTTCTTTGTCTCTAGATTGTATCTTTCAATACATTCCTTTACCAATTCCAGCATTTCCACAACCATAGGGAACCTAGTAGCTTTGAATAATCCACTCTCTTTCAAATTTTGGGTAATTGGATGGATAAGCTAGGTATTGATTCTTATGTGCAGATCACCCAGGTCATAAAATTTGAAGGAAGTGTTAGAATAGTTTTTTAAATTACTCTCCAATCCAATCAGGAGATCATACCCTACAACTTTTATTTACAACTTTGATTTCCATTAGCTAATAATTTCACCAAGGAGACATATTTCTTTGATAAAATAGTCACTACAACATGAAGAACTTTGTTTGGGGAAAATCTGCTCATATAGACTCAGAAATTCGAACATTGGTGTCATGCAAATGAAATAACTCATAGCTAATGGTCATAATAGTTTTATTTTTAATAAATTAGATAGGTTAATAGATCTTTAAAATATTTTACTTCCACCCATATCATGGTTGATAAATCTCCTATAGGAGCAAGATTAGTTACTTATTGAATTAGTTGATTTTGGCTTAATGGAAATTACCCTTTTCACTTTGGAGTCAAGAATAAGGGTATGCATTACAATTATTTATGTGTGGGAAATGGAAGCATAAACTTACATTTACTTCATCTTGCCTTTTCCTTTGATTTGGGATTGTGACACAAGAAATACTCCTTCGGTGCCTTAAAGATCTTATTGCTTTCTTTTCCACACAAAGCTTTCCTTTGTATTTTAGCTCATTCTTTAGGGAAACCACGAAATGAAATTTCTTCCTTGAGGGCTTCAACTCTTATCTTCTTTAATCGGGTTTGCAGCTCCCAGACTACTCCATTGAAAAAAAAATTGTGGTATTTCAGAAAGCTTTTTGCATCTGGATTTAATATTTTCACATTTTTTTAAAATTTAAAATCTTCTAGAATAGAAACTCCATCCTTTCCTATTAGATAAAAGGCATCATCGAGGTATATAATTACTAAAGATTTGAAAAAATAAGAGCATTTGTTTTATTTTCCCAACATTACTTTGGAAATGAACTCGAATACATGCACTTCCAAAGGAGAGTGCCCAGATTGATGGAACTCTATTCTTCAACACAAAAACATATTGTGACTTTGGATTAGTACTGTGAGATTTCTATGGTGTTGTATCCTATTCTTGTGATCTCCTCATCATATGTCTACCTTTAAATACATATGGAGACATCAAGATATTTTTTTCTTCAAAATGATATTTTTCGGAGGCCACCACCAATGGGAACTCAATAACACTTGCTAGAATTTGAAAGAAACTCTATGCTAGTTGAAGGAACTAATTGTAGAGGAATAATAATCTCCCTTCTCATCAAGGATATTCTTTAAATAGAAATTGACCCATCCTAAATCACCTAAGATCCTAATGCAAGGGAAAAATAAGAATCCTGCATAGAGGTGTTGGGGAAAGAAAAGCATGAAAAACCAAGAAAATCTAAAAAGGAATGTCTTGGGGTGTGTGACGAGAAGCTAGCCACCTAGGGAATACCTAGACAAGGATTTAGGTGCAATGAGAATCAACCAAATTATACACTTAAAAGGCAAAGAATAGAATTTGGCAACAAACACACAAAAGAAAACAAGTCTCCTAGTTATCATAAATATTATTTTATTGATTGCATACTTACACAATTAATGGAGTATGTAAATGGAAGGTATTTAGGGATAAGAATCAATATTGTGAGCACCATTTGAGTGTGTGAAGAGTCAAGGAGCAAATTGAGAGTGATTCCAAGGTAATCAAAGTGACATTAAAGAAAATTCTCTAGCAAACCCTATTTCCACAAAGTAAAGGTATTTTATAGATTTCAAAAGTTTAAGATGTGAATTTGAGTTCAAAATTTGCAATAGACATGTGTAGATCTTTGATTCACAATGTTTAGGATGAGGCCAAACCAGAGTTTAAGATAAACACTATACAACCTTTAGAAGATGATCCCATGAAAACATTTTTGTTTAGTCTAGATGAATTATTTTATTTGAAAAATATTAGCATTTACCTTGAGAGTAAGTTTAAAATAGTAGGAGAAGGAAATGTGGGAAAAGAATGTGTCATGTTTGCAACCAAGATATGAGCTTGAAGAGTGGATATGAGTTCAAAAGATGAGGAAGAGAAAAAGAGAAATGAAGAAGCTAAGAATAAGAAGATACAATAAGAAATAGGGATAAAAGAAGAAGAAAAGAAAAGAAAGGAAGAAGAAGAGAAGAGGAGAGTAGAAGAAGAGAAGAGAAGAGAAGAAGAAAGAAGAAGAGAATGAGAAGACATCAGAATAAAAGAGAAAAGAGGACAGAGAGAAGAAGAGAAAGGAGGATGAAGAGAAGAAGAAAAAGAAGGAAGAAGAAAAAAAGACAAGTGTGCCTAGTTCTTCTAGGACACGCCTTGCACTAGTGGCCTTAACAAGATCTAATGATGATGATTGGACAGAATTGATCTCATCACATAACAAGATCATTGAGAAGAATAAGAAAGTGAAGAGTCTGCAAATTTCATTGATGGAGTGACAAATAAAATACAAAATACCACATCAATGCAAATGATAGAGGTAGATCCATAGGACATAGAAAAAGATGTAATCAAAGATTTTGATCTAAAGTTCACAAATTTGTCAGATATATAAACATCTAAGGTACAAACTCTGCATAATGCAAAGATATTCAGGAAAGTTTGTGACAATATAAGAGGAAACTTGAAGAGTCTTGATGAAAAGGTCAAGGAACTGAGATAGTGTCTGATATAAGGAAAATTGGTATATGGGAAGTGTGTTGGAGCACACACACTTATCAAGGGCATATTGGATGAATTGAGCACCAAATTTAGTGAGTTAGAGGCAACTTGGAAATGTGGTACATAATCCCTCAGCTAAGATCATTGATCTTGAGAGAAAAATTAGCATTAATGATGACATCAAGCTTTTGGAGCTACAGAAGGAGATGAAGTTAGAGAGATTTTCATTGTTAAGTGAACACCTTGCATTGAAAATTGATCTTGTATAAAGACTATTGGAGAAATTCTTGACAATAAAGGCATCTTATGACAAGTTTTCCTTTACAAATTTAGATGCAATAAAGATAGGATCCTATGCTCTATGTGCAGTTTTAAGTGTGGCAAATGTAGTTAAGGACAAATGGGACATGGAGTTCACCATGTTCAAGCAAACTTTTGATTCTTGCAGATCACCAGTTAGTGGCAACCTTGAAGGTGAGGACAACATAAGTATTGACATCTTTTTCATTGATGTCAAAGGGGGAGAGATAAGGAAAATTGTACACACACACACACACACACACACACACATACACACACACACACATATACATACATACATACATACATATATATATATGTATGTATGTATGTATGTATGTATGTATGTATGTATGTATGTATGTATGTATGTATACACACACACACACACACATATATATATATATGTATATATATATGTATATATATATACATACATATCTGTATATATATTACATATATTATATATATATATATATATATATATATATGTATATGTATATGTATATGTATATGTATACATATACATATGTATGTATATATGTGTGTGTGTGTGTGTGTGTGTGTGTGTGTGTGTGTGTGTAAAATGGGGAGAGATAAAGAAAATTGCATATAAGGAAGATATAAGGTATAAGCAAAGGGGAAGTTATAATGCAATAAAGAGATACAAGTAAAGATGGTAAATATGTAATGATCCATAGTTTTGAAACTTTAAAATTTTGTCAAGGCCAATTTTGAGAAGTTTTATTTTTGGAACTTAGCCAATTTTCCTTATGTTTCCATCAATGCTAAAGGGGGAGATTGTTAAAAATTTGGCTAGGTAAGATATTTTTATGTTTTCATTTATGGAAACATGTTAGTCATATGAAGTGGGTAGATCATGAAGATGAAATCATGACATGTATACTTAGAAAATTGTCCAAGTGTTACTTAGTTTATCTGCAAAACAAATAGAGTTTTGGTAAGATGGCTTCTTAGGCTTATCATGGACACATGAAAAGTGAGGTATGACTAATTGACACTATGATTATGATGATGTATGCAAGTGCACTAGACATTACAGATTGTACAAATAGAGTTATGGTCAATTAACTAGTTACAATAGTATACAAACATAATAGGTCATGATAAAGAAATGACCATTTTGGGTTAAGGAATTATTTTTTATATGAAATAATTACTTAACTAATTAGGAATGGCATCCTATATGTTTACCCTAAGTGTTCAAAAGCTAATTTTTTATTTTGTAGAGTGTATAAAGACATAAAGTCCAAATCGACAGATAATTTATATTTTTGTATCGATCTCTTTGTATTGAAGAACTATATCAAGGGAAGTGGTCTCATCTTGCATACATTTTGTATTTGTATATAAAAAATCCTAAGAGGATTGAGGCTTCTAACAAGTACTGAGACATTATATAGATTTAATAGACTCCTAACAGGGTCAATATCTTTCGCAAGATACTTTTGATTAGTGGATCATTTTGTGGGTACCATTCCTATTGGGGTTTTTCCTTGGCTAGGGTTTCCCTAGTTAACAAAATATGGTGTTATGAGTTCACTTATTGCATGGTTATGTTTATTGTTCAACATAGTTAGTTTTCTTTCATATGCAAGTTATAAGATTATTAGTAATATCCAATTTTGGGCTAAAGTTTGTGAAATATTGATCACCCCAAACCACCCCCCCACCCTCTCAATATTTCCTATTTCTAAAACCCTATTAACCCACATTTAATATTGGGCATTTATTTATTTTACCCTAATATTAAATGATTACCTCAAATATTATCATTACAACTCATCAAGAATATTCCATGGGAATCTCTACATGTTGTGCATTCATCTAGGTGCAACATATACATAATAAAATAAAATGATACAATAAATAACATTATGTAATCTCTGCAACACAAATAATCTCAACATATTTGCCTAAATCTTCTACTTTCCTACTAATCATCCCTAATCTTAGTGTGATTTGTTCCTAAATATTTGCACAATCTTAATCCAAGGATTAAGAAATCTAAATGAAACCCAAATTAACTTCATGTCACTTCAATTCCAATCCCAATCCTCTTCTCACTTGTCAACCTCAAATGTCCTTAAATTCTCAATCAAATTCCTTGTACCTTTTTCCTCTTCAAGGAATTTTTATTCCTTCTTCCCATTTTTCCAAATCCCTCCTATGTCTCAAAATGGTCACATTTCTCAAGGACTTACCTTTGGAATTTTAGACAAGCTATGTCTTATCTTCCAACCCCAAATTTCCTCTAATCCCTCACATGGTGATACTTTTCACCATATTGTGGATTTAAGAAAACAAATTCTATGTGTTTCTGTCAAAATGCATCCTAGGCCTTCCTCATACTTGCATCTTGACCATTTATTTTCCTCCCTTCAACTCTATAAATTGAAGAATCATTTCCTCCAAATCCATCCACCTTTCAAGTATTTGTATCATGTCATGTTTCATCCAAAAATCATCAATTTCATCTTTATAATCCCATAACTACTTTAAACCCTTGAAGCTTTGACCACACATATCAACCCAAGCATTGGAAAAATATACATATCAAAGGAGGTTACTTGGCTTATGAAATTTTCATCCTCTATATGGTGTTTGGTCCCTTTATGCCTTATCTTATATGTCTCATACTTTAGTCTAGTCTGCATGTTTTATTAATCTATTGCATTCATATTTAATTACACTATTTAATTACATGAACTATTAAATATAACTAATTAGTTTTTCTTAACTCTTCTAGAACAATTTATTACCCATTTTAGCCTCATCACAAGCTTACTTAAGAGGAAATGTTAAACAAGTAATGAATAACTCCAATGCCTAGAGTTATTCCCCCACCCTCCCCCTTCCCCATCCCCTTATAGACTTGAGGTCATAAGAGTATCATTCAGTGAAGAAAAGATTATGTTTTGTGCTTTCAAATAGGAAAAAGTTACAAGTAAAGGCATCTCAAAGGATTCCTACACAAAAAATCTCAAGGTTTCATCAAATCAACATAGAGGTTAGGTTGGTTTTTCAACCCTATTTTACCTTGGTTTGCAGGAAACCCATGTGGATATTTTTTTTAAAAATTTCATATAATAGTTTCAACATTGAGTTTCATATACTCAAGGGATCAAGCAATATCTTATGGTCATACAAAATCCTTTACCCCTAATGCTCAAATACCATTATCAAAATATATGGTAGATCTTGTTGTTGCATCAAGACAAGGATAAAATGACATTAATGAACTTATTACACCTATTGCCACTACAATGGAATTCCCAAATGATCAATGACTACATACATTTTGGTGTAATCTAAATATAATGTTATGTCCAATATTTCCATTCTACAAGTATTTAATATGTCATAAGCCTTGCAACATATGGGTTTCCTTTCACCACAATTCTTAAACAAACATACAATCATCCAACATAGTAATCATACCCTTTCTTAGTTCCTATGATAATTTCTCTATCAATTTTATTACTTAAGAGGTCAACAATTATCATGTAGTCATAATTTATTGACAATGATACAAATATTATTTCAATGTCTCTCTAAGTCTTCAAGTGGCATCCCACTTAAACAATGTTCAAAGATATCAAGTATCATAAAAATATATGATTGTCATGCCTAATATTGTTACTTCAATTACTTTTGATTCTAATGGATATGCCAATGCTCATAAACTTCCATGAAACATGATCAATGTTTGAGTCACACTTGAGGTAATTGGGAATGCTAGACTTATGTCTTTATATGAGAAAAACACTTCACAATATTAGTGGTCATAATATTCTTAACATTCTAGTTTCATCTTCCTTGTTCTATAACACATTATTCCTATAATACTTAGTTCCTAGACTAAATAACATTTTGCAATTGGAATTTATAATTAAATGCTAGTTGCAATTGTAGATGCTATCATGGTAATATACATAAGGAGTCAGCTACTTCTTTATAACATCTTCACTCCCTTCTTTTAAGAATGAAAGGTTACAAGTATGGTTTATGGAAATAAGTAGTATACCTATATTATATTGCCACATTTTTTTATTGATTTAACATTGTAGCATTAAGGCTGCGTAGCAATCTTCTACTCTTTAAAAGACATAATATGATTAAACCTTCTCTAAGTATTAGCCATACTATAATCATACTCAAGTAAAAACACTATAGTTATTAATTCATCATTTGAAGATATATACTCAATAGCTTTTGTAATATTAAATTGTAAAACTTTAAATTTCATTTATCCTAATTTTAAAAGTACATATTTATCTATTGCATGCCTAATTGGTCTTAAAGGCAACATGCCTTATAAGTACTTAATACCTGTTATTGCTAAGATATAATTTTATCTATGTTTGGAAAAATATTGTTCTTACAAGTCCATATCATGACATATAGTATTTTCTTAGTTTAATTTTGTTATAAATAACTAATAATTTTGTAATATGCATGTATGTAGATTTTAATTTCTAACATTGACCAATTTATATAAAGTCAAAATCATGACTACTTATCTATATGTATATGCATAATAGTAAACAAGAAAAAGGAACATCCATTAAATATATCTACCCATAAATATAGACTTTAAACTATTTTAAATAACACCTATTTATTTACTATAATACTAATGTTTTAGGTAAAACTAAGATTGGTCTTCCAAAATGTTAAAATTGAATCACATAGTTATTTTCTAAGCAATTTCATGAATGTTATCACACAAAGGAAGATAAAAAAATAATTTTTAATACAAGAATATCCTATGAAGATATCCATAGCCAATACAAGGACAATTTACGAGGGAACATCATAAAAGAAATTTTGATGAGGTAAGAATACACAAGAATGGAAATCCACAATAAAAAGAGAAAATTGAAGAAATTTCAAATAGATTAACACATTTTTATTTTGATCCCTTAACCCCAGACCGCTAGTCTTATAGAGGTCATTAAACTCCTTCAATTAAATTCAATAATATTGACTCATCTTATAAAGGTCATTAAAATTATTCAATGGAATTCAACAATATTAACTCACCTATATTCTTTCTTTACAACAATCTCTAATCTTAATCAACAAGGTCATTAAACTCATTCAATTGAATTCAATATTGACTTACCTTACAAAGGTCATTAAACTTCTTCAATTGAATTCAACAGTGTTGACTCGCCTATAGTCTTTATTTACAACAATCTTTAATCTTGTTCAACAAGGTCATTAAACTCCTTCAATTGAATTCAATTATATTGACTCACCTTATAAAGGTCATTAAAATTCTTCAATTGAATTCAACAATATTGACTCACCTATAGTCTTTCTTTACAACAGTCTTTAATCTTGTACAACAAGGTCATTAAACTCCTTCAATAAAATTCAATAATATTGACTCGCTTGTAATCTTTGTTCACAACAATCTCTATTCTTGTTCAACAAGATCCTTTAACTCCTTTAATTAAATTCAATAATATTGACTCACTTATAGTCTTTCTTTACAAAAATCTCTATTTTGTTCTCATGAAATTGTTTCATTTGTGTTGAGGTTTTCTCTATAGGCAGAGATCACCACTCACCATCTAAATTTCTCTTCTTTCTCGATAGGGTTTCACTCCATCACCACTCATTTGGACTCTCCTATCAATTAGTTTAAATTTAGTTCATACGCCCACTACTCCATCACCACTATTTTGCCTATCTTTCATAATATTGTGGAAACAAGGAAGAACATCTCTGGGAAGAAAATATTGCAAGTTGAGCACATTCTATAAAGTGCAATATTGTGAAGGATGATAGCATTAAATCACAAAATATTTTCAACTTACTTACAAGACATGTTTTGTGGATAATTCTTCATTCTTTTCCTTGACTTTTCTTCAATCACACATCCAAGTAAAACATTGCATAAATTATTAAAGGGTGCCTCTATTTTCACCATATTCTCATTGTCCATTTCACCTTCATGTCTAATTTTTATGGTTTTCCTTGGTTGTCTAACCTTTCACTTGTCATTGTTGTTTTCTTGTGAGTTTATAAACCGTCTTGACCAATCTATTTCATGCCTCCTCTCATCACATTTCTTATTCTAAATTTCCTATTGAACATGTAAATTGGATATTAACAAAGATTGTATATTCTTCTTTTTCATCTACTAGTTTCCTTTGTCAAATTTGTAATAGATAATCTCCAAGGCGTGCTAGCACAATTGCTGACTAGGTTGTTCTAGAAATAGTCTCCTCTAGACCCTAAACTTACTTCTAGGGCCTCACAAGTCTTGACAAACCTGGCCTAAGACTTCCCTAACTCAAATCTATGAGTGAGTTCCTTTGTGCTTCACCTTGAGGGATAACTATCAATATGGTTTTTCAAGCCTTCACTCTTCCTTGGTTGATCCCAAAAGAAATTTCATCAAATGATCATCACCAGTGTTGTAGGGGGTGTATCCATCATTAAACCACTTACTTGACTCCCAAAAAACTCCATTTGAACATGGAATTTAGGGCTTTCCTATTGATTTTAGGATTTTCTTTGGTTTTGGCCTAATAGGCATAATTGGTCAATTAGCCCTTGTTAGTGGGTTTTTCCCAATTCTTGCTAAAATCCTCCAAATAACCCCAGAAACAAAATAAATATTTGGATACCCTTTTCAAAGACTTTAAGGATTTTAATGGTATTAACTCCCTAAGTCATTCTTCTAGTGGGTTCCTAAAATATAGGGGTAATAGGGCTAATAGGGATATCTCACTCCTAGGTGTCTGTAAGACCTCTAGGCTTTCAAAACTGTACTTGGTTCAATGCCCTCACTCTTTCCCCTATACAAACACATTGATTTTTCACTTTTATGCACCTAGTTGGGTTTGTTGATCTCATCTAGGGCATGAGGTTAAAAAAATTTTCTTTAGAGATCCTCCTTTTATACACATAACCTCCAATGGATTCCCTAAAATATTCCTCTTAGCTATAATTATTTGTGTAGTAGAGAACTATGTGGGAGCCATAAAACCAAAAATTACAACTGTTGCCCCAACAAACTATCTATTTACAAAATAATTTCTAAACCAACTATAATGAACTCAAATAAACTTGAATATTGAATAGAAAATGCTTGAATATATATACTCTACACAAATCCAACACTAACTTAGTAAAATAAATCCATAAAAATACGTTTACTCTCAATGTAAGATGATTGTCACTTCCAAACCAGAGTTTTCGACTCTATTCACATCAAAAACTCTACTACTTAACACACTACCTCAAGAAATGGGGTCCTAGAAGATTAAATATGCCCTACCCTTGATTTTAAACCATCATGGAAACTATCCATAATGATGCGTTGAAGAGAATCCAATCTTGTTGTTTGTTGTCATGCAATTTTCAAAAATTGCAAATTGTTGTCAAGCAACATTATGACAACTTTTTGCTATAATCATGTTAAGGGTCTCAAATTGACCTAGAATGATGTAAAAACATCCTAGGACCTATACTAGGCATATTTCTACCCTTTCCTAAGCCTCAAAAGATTTTTGACCTACATTTCTCACTTTAGGTCTAATCTAGCATTAACATCATTTAAAGAAACAATTAACTAGGTTGGATTGATCTTAGTCTAATCCATATAGGAACACACAAAAAAGACCTTCTAAGGTCAAAAAAACATCAATGACTTGGCTAAGGTTAGTACAAGCCAAAATTAAACAAATTTGAGGAATAAGCCTAGGTGATCCTACACCATCCTCCCCAAATGACAAGATTTCAATCTATCCTTGGATCAAGTAAGTTGGCATGTACTCCCAACTTCTTGAATTAAGTCTCCTTGATCCAACTAGCCTCTACATCTTCTTGTCTATGCCATTTTACTAGATGCTCATAGTAAGTTCTATGTCTAGTCTTCTTGTATAGCCAGGGCTCTTCTACTTAAGGCATCCTACTACATTATTCTACAGTCCCTTCTTGTGTTTAATGTTGAAAGTGTAGGCCTATAGATACTCCACCCATTTCTTATATTTATGATTGATCTTGTCTTGTGATTTTAAGAAACTCAATGTGTGATTGTTTGAAAAGACCACAAATTCCTTTGGAAGCAAGTTGTGCCTCCATTTCCTTAGTGCTTGAAATAGAGCATACATATCTAGGTCATAAGAAGAGTAATTCTTCTTAGCATCCCTTAAAATTTCACTATGAAAAGCCACTAGTCTTCCCTCTTGGCTTAAAACAACATTTCATCACACTTAACTATGAACAAATTTTCAAAGCTTGGTAAAACCAGGATTGGTTGAGTGGTAATCTTCTTTTCCAAAAACTCAAATCCATGGTTAGCTTTCTCATTCCAAAAAAATTTAGTCTCCATTCCTCCTTTTATAGTATCAAGCATAGGAGCACAAATAACACTGAACTGCTTAATGAACTTCCTATAATATTGAGCTAAACTATGAAAGCTTCTTACCTCTGTTGTAGTCTTTTGGGTTGGCTAGTTAAGAATAGATTCCACTTTGCTTGGATCCATCTTTAGGTTGCCTTGGGATAACATAAACCCAAGGTACATTAGCTCTACATTCATTAGCTCACACTTCTCCAAGTTTATCATTAGTTTCTCATCATATAGTTTCTTGAAAACAATTTGTAGATGACTAAGATATTCTTAGATTTAGCCTTGCTAAAAATAAGTATATCATATAGATATACTACCACAAACTTTCCTATGTAGTCTTTTAGGACTTCATTCATAAGTCTCATGAATGTAGATGGGGAATTAGATAGCCCAAATGACATTACAAGCCATTCATGTAGACCTGATGTAGTTTTGAAGGTTTTCTTCCATTCATCTCCCTCATTGATCCTAATTTGATGTTATCCACTCTTTAGATCAATCTCAATAAAGTATTTGGCTTCTCCTAGATAGTCCATTAGGTCCTCTATCCTAGGGATAGGGAACCTATACCTAATGGTTATCCTATTTGTAGCTCTAGAGTTAGTACATATCCTCCAAGTTCTTCCCTTTTTGGGTGCTAAGATAGTGGGAACAACACAAGGGCTTGTTTTTTTCCTAATGATTCCTTGGCTTAGGAGTGCTTGTATTTGTTTGGGAATTTCCGCATTTTGTTGAGGGGTCATTTTATAGTCTTCCTTGTTACGAAGGGTAGCTCCTGGGATGAAATCAATTTGATGACTAACAACTCTCTTAGGAGGGAAGGGTTGATAGTTGACCATCACTAACTATTCCTTCATACCTCTATAACAACTCTTGCACTTCCTTTGGAAATTCTACCTTCTTGTCTATCTTGACTATTCTTTCTTCTTTTAGCTTTAATACAAGTGAAGATCCTACTCCCTCACCTTCCTCCAAAGTTTCCATGAACTCCTTTTCACTAAACATCATAACATTGGGACTTGATGACTTCATTTCTCCATCCTCTAGCACTGACTGTATCTTGAAAGTCATACTATCCTTCTTGAAAGAATAAGAATTCCTTACTCTATCATGCATGGCATGTCTATCAAATTGCTATGGTTTACCTAGTAGTATGTGACATGCATCTATAGGTAGGACATCATACAATACTTTGTCTTTGTAATTCCCAATGGGTAACTTTGCCCATGCTTGTTCATTCACTAAGACATGTTGCCCTTTGTTTAACCAAGTGACCTTGTATGAGTTTCTATGGAAAATCTTTGTGAATTTCAATTTGTTCACTGTCTCCTCTAACATTATATTGTTAGTAGAGCCTAATTCTATGATGACTCTATAAACTTTGCCCATCATTTTGCATTTCACTCTAAATAGTGAACTTCTTTACCTAGGTTCCTCTTTTACTAGATCCTTGATTAGTGTCCTCATCATCAAGTTTTCTCCTTCTTCAAACACTAGGGGTACCTTAGGGTGTTTACCTCCACCACTAGCCTCTTCTTGAACATAGTTTACCCTCTTATCACCTCTAAGAGAAGTAGAGCCTTTCTCTAGACATCTATATGCAAGGTGTCCCATTTGGTTGCAGTGGTAACATTTCATAGTTGCAAAGTAAGAACCTCTACCTTGACCATTGTTTCTTCCTCTCCAAGTGTTGTTAGAGTTCCTTCCCTTATTAGAATTGCTTCTATTTGAACTTCCTTCTTTTTGCTCAATAAGCTTGTTCTCTCCTTGAACCTTAGTCTCAGAAGTTCTACCACCATATCCACCTCTTTTTCCTTTATTGTCTCTTCCTTTTCCTCTACCTCTAGTAGTGCTTCAATCTTTCTTTTTCCTTAGCTTTTCTTCAACCTTTACTACTACTTAGTGGCATTTCTAAACTATGTCAAGAGTTAAAAGACTCATCCCATCTTGTATAGTCCACTTAAGACCATTAAAATACCTTGCTACTTTCACTTTTTCATCTTCTGCAACTCTTGACCTCATACACAATCTTTGAAACTCCTAGTATAAGAGTTCACATCCAAGCCTTTCTATCTAAAACTTTGTGTCCTTTTATGCAACTATATTTCATAAGCCTTAGGCACATAAGAATCTCTGATCTTTGTAACCATAGCCTTCCATGTGGTAATGAGCTTCTTTTCTTCCTTATCACTCTAATCTTGGATAAACTTCCACCAAGTGAGTGGAGACACTCTGAATCTGGCCTTTATTTTTTTAACCTTATGAGCTTCAGTTATGCCATCACATTCAAAGTGATCTTCTAGTCCTTCTATTTAATTTAGGACTACTTTATGTTCCATCTTACCACTAAAGATTGTAATTTCTTCTACAACTTTGCCACTTAAGGTCTTTGATGCTTTAAGGAATGACTCTTCCATAAGAAAAAAGTCTATTTTGGGGACCTCATCCTCAACTGTAACCTCCTTATTCTTTTATTCTTTATTTTTTTCTTCAATCTTGTCCTTGACTTCTTCAGTCTTCTCCTCCATTTCATCCACTTTTTATTCCAATTGAGCTATCTTGGCTTTAAGAAATCTATTATCCTCTTCTTTCTCATCTACCTTCTTAGCAAGTTCTACATTAGTAGCCATTGTGGACTCGCTAACTAATTCTTCTCCTCTTGAAAACACTCACCACAAGCCTAATCTTAACTAGGCTCTGACACCAATCTTATAGATAATCTCCAAGGTGTGCTTGCAAAAATGCTAACTAGGCTATTCTATACCCAATCTCCTCTAGACCATAAACTTACTTCTAGGGCTTCACAAGTCTTGAAAAATCTGGCCTAATACTTCCCTAACTCAACTCTATGAGTGGGTTCCTTTGTGCTTCACCTTAAGGGATAACTATCAATAGGGTGTTTCAAGTCTTCACTCTTCCTTTGTTGATTCCTAAAGAAATTTCATCAAATGATCTTCACCAGTGCTATAGGGGCTATATCCATCATTAAAAAACTCAATAGACTCCCAAACAACTCCATTTGAACAAGGCATCTATGGTTTTCCTATTGAGTTTAGGATTTGCTTTGGTTTTGGCCTAATTAGTTTATTAGCCCTAGTTAGTGGATTTTTCCAATTCTTTCTCAAAAAATCCAAGTAACCCTAGAAAAAATAAAATTTGGATAACCTTTTCAGAGACCTTAAGGAATTTTGTGGTCTTAAGTCCCTAAGTCATCCGTACAGTGGGTCCCTAAATATAAGGCTTAAATTGTGTCGATTTCTCATTTCTACTTGGAAATATTACTTAATGGATTGGAAAAGTCCCAATCTCACTCCTAGGTGTCTGTAGGATCTCTAGGCTTCCAAAACCATACTTGGTTCAATTCCCTCACTCTTTTCCCTACACAAATACATTGATATTGCACTATCATGCACCTAGTTGGGCTTACTGATCTCACCTAGGGTATGAGGTTAAAAATAGCTAAACTTTATTTTAGAGATCCTCCTTTCACACAAATAACCTCCAATGGCTTCCATAAAATATTCCTTTGAGTCATAATTATTTGTACGGTAGAGAACTATGAGGGAGCCATAAAACCAAAAATTGCCAACTATTGCCCCAACAAACTATGTATTTACAAAATAATTTCTAAACCTACTCTAATGATCTCAAATAAACATGAATATTGATAATAAAATTATTGAATCTATCTACTCTATGAAAATCCAACACTAACTTGGAAAAATCAATCCATAAAGACACATTTACTATCAATGCAAGATGACTGTCACTTCCAAAACAGAGTTCTCAGTTCTATTCTCATCAAAATCTCCACTACTTCAAACACTACCTCAGGAAATGGGATCCTAGAAGATTAAATGTGCCCTACCCTTGATTTTAGGCCATTATGGAAACTACCCATAATGATGCCTCAAAGAGAATCTAATCTTGTTGTTTGTTGTCATATAATTTTCAAAAATTGCAAAATGTTGTCAAGCAACATTGTTACAACTTTTTGCTATAATCATGCTAAAGGTCTCAAATCAACCTAGAATGATGTAAAAACCTCCTAGGACCTATGTTAGTCATATTTCTACCCTTTCCCAAGCCTCACAAGCTTTTAGACCTACATTTCCCAGTTTAGGCCTAATCTAGCACTAACAACATTTAAAACAACAATCAACTAGGTTGGATTGATCTTAGTCTAATCCACCTAGGAACACACAAACAAGACCTTCTAAGGTCAAAAAAACATCATTGACTTGGCCAAGGTTAGTGCAAGCCAAAATTGAACAAATTTGAGGAATAAGCCTAGGTTCTCTTACACCAATTTTTCATTACAATTGCAATGAACCCATTTGTGAATGTCTTGCAAAAGTTCATTGATGACCACAATATCAGCCCATATTTTCACCCATGATGTTCTCTATGAACAATCTAACCCAATTAATGAGTTCCCAGACCTTCACATTTATGTTCCTTTATCATTTTGATTATTTCATTGTCTTTTTTTTCTCTTGTGCACTATTTAGCATGGCTATCATTGATAGAAATTTGAGATATAGGTGTTCCAAAAGCATGTGTCAAGGAGAAAATGCATTGTTGAGAAGATTGGATGTCAGAATAAATCACTATAGAGACAAAATTTTAAAGATAAGAACTAAATGGAAAAGAGAATGTTGTAATTAAAGAAGAAGATTTATAGTTTATCATTTACAATATCTTCAACTAACACAAGGAAAAAAACAATGTTTGAAAATAAAGATTGTTGTTTTCCAATTTGTAAAATTGCTATTAGAAAAATTGAAGGGTCAAGTACTTAATGAAGTCAAGGCATTTGAAGGAGACAATATGTGTGAAAAAAATCAAAAGTAAACTGTGCATATTTTTTTTGATGGAGGGCTCAAACCTATGAGGCATCCCAATGAGGCATGAAGCCTATGAGCTACCAACTAGCGAAGGCCACTAGGGAGGGTCAAATGTACATTTAACAAAGATTTTTTATACACAAAAAAAAAATTAGGCTAGTATATTATTGATAATAATGTGTTTGTTACATGGAAATTTACATATCATATGTGATTTTAGCATTTTAATGCAAAATTAGAAGTCAAGATTATATATGAGAATAAAAAAATACAAGAGAAAAAATTATAATTGAAGTTATAAAGTGTTCATAAAAAAATCATAAACTGTATTAAATTCATATTCTAATGACTAGTTGTCTCTCTCGTTATCTAATACTATTTTTAGCATAAGTAACTAACATAGATAAATTCTATGGATTTGCCTTTGTAATAACCTATTTTGGAAATTAATATCTACTTAAACAACATAAAATATGAATATTGAGTGGTTAATTAGTATGTTACATATTAAATGTTGGAGGAAAATTTTGAAGTAGAAAAGTAACTATCATTATTGAACTTTGCATCTATTGGTGAAAATGAAAGATTCTTTAAGAATCCATCACAAATCAAGACTCCCACATTATAAGAAATGATGTCGAGCTCATATTCCAAAGACCTACTCTCATATTAAATTGTTAAAATGATCTATAAATAAATAATCCTCCATTGAAAAACAAAAATCAAATAAAATATTACCCAAATTCCAATATATCTCCAATCTTATCATTTAATTACCAATTATACTATATTCATACTTCAAAATGCAAAACATAATAATACAATCTGTAAAAGGTGAAATGTGCCAAAAGTGTGAAATTGTTGAAGGACAGTAACAATCAAGAGGTTAAGATGTTTGAAGTATCCTGATGGGCCTCTAAAAGGCCATTGTGTTAAGACCTTTTTATCTTGTTTTTAAACAATTATTTTGTAGAAACAGTCATGACTTTATCATTTTAAGAAAATAAACTTATGTTTCTATGTATATGCTATATATATGTTAAGATATGAAGTAGAAGTATGGATAGTTCAAATATGCTATATTTTCTTGAGTCAATGGTCAAAAATGGTATAATGAAGTGATGTTGCATGCTGATAAATATTTCATCATTCATGCTATGTCTTGGGTAGTTTTCTTCCTGTAGCCATAAGATTTGCAAGATGGGTAATTTGAACTTTACACCTTTGATGAAATAAATATATGTATGTGGAAGTGGTTTGTGCATTGAATTCTTTTTAGGTACTTGTTGTGGATATTCAAGGGTCAATACCTTAGTGTTAAAGTCAGAGCCAACCAGATTGTTCAATCATTGCAAGTGGAGCAAATCATTATATGCTTTTTGTTGAAACAACACATGAATGTAGCTTCTAGAACCTGCTATATTCTTGGAGGATTTATTCATGGTTAATGGAGATTTTCTTTCAAAATTTATGATTCTATAATTGATCCTCATTAATGGAGTAATCGTAGAGTTAGGAAGTAGTTTAAGTTTCCTTTAAATAACATCTATTGTGGCTTTACATTTAGTTTTTAGGAAGAAGAAGATAAGTTGATTTTCATTGCAGTAGAGTGTTATTCAATTTTTAATTAAGTGTAATTCCTTCACCATGAATGAATGGAATAAGTAGTTCAAGTTTATTTCTCTTATCTTGATTGTCTTTTCTGTTCACTCATCCAAGGGGGCCCACTTGGTGAGTGAACTATTCTGTTAGAATAGATTTCATTTATGTATTTGTTTCCTTGTAAGATAGAATTATGTTTCTCCTACATTCATTGATAATAGAATCACTGAATTGTTCCTGTAGCATAGGTGAATAGATAGGTTTACTGTTGCAGCATTACTTTCAAGCTTTAAGTTAAGTCAGTGTTTCAATTGCTAGCATAGAATTCCTTCAACATTTCCTTTGCATTAGTTATAATGACTTAAGTCAGAATTAGAGCATAGACTTTGTAGTCATCCTCTCAAGTTTACACTTCCAAGTTGACAAATTAAATGAAGTTAGTGTACTATTTTAAGTAAAACACATGATAATATCTAACCATGGAATCACTATGAAATGATGTCCAATCCTTTGTTATTAAGGTAATAAGCTAATCAAACATTTTTAGCACTTTTGTCAAGGAGGTGCTAATCTAGTTCAACCTTGAAGTCATTATGTTAGTTTAAATTCTATGTTAGTTTGCATGAATATAAGAAGAGACCTCCTTGGGAGATTTCTTCCCCGTAATATTCAGGAAGATATTTTTAATCGTAAGCCTAAAAAACTCACAACAAGAACAAAGAAGAAATACCTTTTGAAAATCCATTTTATGTTGCTCAAGAATGAATATCCTCATCCTTTTATGAATGCTTGAATTTGAATAATCTCTTTGTTGAACCTAAATACCAAGATAATCCACTTGCCCTTGTTATCTATCAATCACGGTTGCCATGTCCTCCTCCAAGAATGGCTTAGCCTCAGCCTACATTTCCCTTTCCTATCCCTCCTCAACAAGGTAATCAAAACTTCAAGAACATACATTTTGTTGCACTTCCAAAGTTTTATGGCCTAATTACTGAAGAGCCTGAAACCTTCCTATTTAAGTTTGATATTCTTTGCAGAAGTTATGACTATACAATTGATGATCACAAGATAAATTTGTTTCTTTCCATCTTAAAGGAATTTTCTCTAAGATGGTTCATGGGGTTAGGTGCCAACACTATAGCAAATTGGCCTACAATGAGAAACTTGTTTCTAACAAAGTGTAAAGAATACTACAAAGGTCAAGATTTGAAAGGGGATGACATTTTCAAAATGTCCTAAAAGGATGATGAAACCTTGGAAGACTATGTTTCATGATTCATGTTCAACCTACAATGCCTACCAAGTATGTGCCACATACTCTTGCATATATTTTATTTTACTCACTCTTTATTTAGAAATTTGTGTTGTTTAAACTTATTTCTCTTACATAGTTGGGGGGGAATGTTCATATTTAAAAAAAAATTCAAATCACATGTAAAATTTAAAAGCTATTGTCTTATGAGATGTATGTCATCACATATTGATGACCTATCCTTCTATGATTTTTCCATTAAGGGAGTTAAGGACATTAAAGTTGATCTTAACCTTTAATGATAATTGGCAACATGTTCGGTGTGATAGACCTATATACAAGTGAAAATTATGAGACTAGATCCAAGGAAGGATATCATGATATTGCATACATTAAAAATATTTATGAAGCATGAACTGATGGTACGTTGTTTTCTCTATCTAGTGCCATAATATTGTAAATTTTGTTAACTCACCATTGTTGTTCATAAAGTTTTGTTGGGTGACGGGGCCAATTGCAAAATGTTCCAAAGTAGGGGATGGTTATATTACTACCTCAATCTCAAGAGGTTTGATGAGGAGGTTTCTCTTCAATTTCTAAACACCCTGCAGGATGGCTTTTTAATGGTTAAGGGCCTCAAAATTGAATTTACAAAAGATGTGGTAGCCAAAGTCACTAGATTACCCTAGGTAGGAGAAAATTGGGCAAAAGATTTTGACTTATGAATGGCTAAAGATCAATTCAGTGTGCATTTTGATCCTCAGTTGGACATTGACAAGAAGTA
Source organism: Cupressus sempervirens (assembly GCA_028749045.1). Classification (NCBI taxonomy): domain Eukaryota; kingdom Viridiplantae; phylum Streptophyta; class Pinopsida; order Cupressales; family Cupressaceae; genus Cupressus; species Cupressus sempervirens. Next base: position 33,005,818 of record CM053786.1, on the reverse strand, counting down.
GGGTACCTCCACATTATCATTGCCTTTGGATTTTATCCAGCCAGCAGTATTTGTCATTTAATAATTCACTTGCGAAGGTCATTACAAATACCTACATGCCCTACATTTCAAGATTTTTCTCACTTGTAGTAAGATTATCAACACATAAATCTTCCCAATTTCCTATTTAATATTATGTAGAAGTAAGATTCTTTAGTGCAATTAGGAAAGGATTAGTTTGTCTCCCATCATTTCTTGATAAAATTAGTTGTGGAAAGAGAATTAAACAAACAATCAATTGGGACATGGGAACAATTTTTGCAATTCAAAGAGGTAGAGCCTAGGTTGGTCGTCCCTAGAGGCCAAGGGGTTGGATGAAGGGAGAAGACATATATTGGTTTTTGTAAGGTTATTCCTAGGACTTAAAATGTTCTTGAAGCTTCTCCCTCTAGCTCTAGACCAACTAAGAAGAGAATTTATAAAGTTTATGCCTCCATTTCTAGAAAAAAAGAAAAGAAAAAGTAGAGAAGTTGCTAGTGTCCCCAAGACCCATCATTTGTTAAGACTAGGTCTACTATTAGGGAAGGAAAAGGTAAATTTGTGAAACCTGAGAAAGAAAAATTAGAACAAAATAATGATGAAAGTAATGTTAATGAAACCTTGGACTTGCAAGAAGAGGAAGTTTCAAAAATACCTCATGAAGCACCTACTGTAGAAATGTCTGCAAGCAAGAGGAAATGAAAGAATCATTCATGCTTGTCTACACCTACAAGGAAAAGTGTGAGGCTTTTTGAAGGAAATAAGGTTATTGAAGTCTTTTTTCTAGTGGTTAACCTAGAATCTTTTGAGGTTGAGAAGGAGTCCTCTTTGGAGGAAAATTTGCAACAAAACATAGCCACTAACAATGAGTGCATTAACTAGTGTCTACAACCTAAAGTTGACCTAAGTGTTAACTATGTGATTATTGAATGAAATGATAGTTCCTTTTCTCATGAGACCAAAATTTCAACACTCTAGATAGACATTTCTAGATTGGATTTCTATCTAGGAAACCCAATTGGAGCTAGTAAAGATGCTTAGTTAGAGAACAAGCCTTTGAAAATTAGGAATAGCACTCCTCTTGAGATGTTGAGACAACTATTGTTTCTTCAAGAAAAAGGTGGACATAGATGCTACATGAGCTAAAGATTAGAGAACCCCACTCTCCTCAAAATTTAACTCTTGCTACTATTAGGACTCCATGGTATATTTATTTGGGAAGGAATCGATGCAAATATTAGCTTCCATTAAAGTATGAACCCCTTATTCTCCTACACCCACTACTAGCAGTAAGCAAAAATGTAGAGGATCATAGTATGATAGCAAAAGTTTGGTGATGGAAAAGGCTCAAGGAAAATTATGGGTACTTTGACTATGTTAAGAATGAGCTAGGGTGAGGAGAGCCAATGATTGGAGAGTTCGGGCCAGAATTATAAACTTCATGGTTGCTAGGTACCAGCAATAGCTTAGTTGGGGTGAATGATGGGCATCTAAAAGGCCATTGTTTTAAAACCTTTTTATCTTATTTTTAAGTAGTTATCTTGTAGAAACAGTCATGAAAACTTATGTTTTTGTGTGTGTGTGTGTGTGTGTGTGTGTGTGTGTGTGTGTATGTTAAGACATAAAGTAGAAGTATGAATAGTTCAAATATGCCACATTTGCTTGAATCTGTGGTCAAAAATGGTATAATGAAGTGATGTTGCATGCTGATAAATGTTTCCTCATTCATGATATTTCATGGGTAGTTTTCCTCTTATAGCCATAGGATTTGCAAGAGTGGTTATTTGAACTTTGCACCTTTTCTAATATTGTTGATGAAATAAATATATGTATGTGGAAATGGTGTGTGCATCAAATGCTTTTCAAGTACTTGTCATGGATATTCACAGCTCATTATTAAAGTTAGAGCCAACTGGATTGTTGAATCATCATGAGTAGAGAAAATCATTATATCCTTTCTGTTGGAACAACATACGAATGTAGCTTCCACAACCTGTTATATTCCTAGAGGATTTATTCATGGTTAATGGCGATTCTATTTCAAACTTTATGAGTCTGTAATTGATCCTCATTAATGGAGTGATCATAGAGTTAGGAATTAGTTGTAATTTGATTTTAATAATGTTTGTTGTAGCTTTAAGTGAAGTTTTTGGGAAGAAGATAAGTTAATTTTCATAGCAGCAGAGTGTGATTCATTTTTTAATCAAGTGTAATTCCTTCACCATGAATGAATGGAATAAGTAGTTCGAGTTTATTTCTCTTATCTTGATTGTCTTTTCTATTCACTCAGCCAAGGGGAGCCACTTGGTGAGTGAACTATTTTGTTAGAATAGATTTCATTTCCTTGTTTGTCTCCTTGCAAGATAGAGTTTTGTTGCTCCTACAATCATTGATAATAGAATCAATGAATTATTCATGTAGCATAGGTAAATAGATAGGTTTACTATTGTAGCATTACTTTCAAGCTTTAAGTTAAGCTATTGTTTTAGTTGCTAGCATAGAATTCCTTAGCATTTCCTTTGCATTAGTTGTAATGAATTAAAGGAGAATTAGATCATAGACTTTGCAGTCATCCTCTCAAGTTTACGCTTCTGGGTTGACAAATTAAATGAAGTCAGCATACTATTATAAGTAAAACACATGATTTTTTTTACTATGGAATCACTCTGAAAGGATGTCCAATCCTTTGATATTAAGGTAATAAGATGACGAGATATATCCTCTAAAAAAGCTTAATAAGTAGTAATATTCCCACATAGAATCTTTAAAAAATATAACAATTTATCCTCCTATAAAATAATATTATATTGATTGCTAGGTCTTAGAGATTTCCCTAGAAGTATACCATTCCCATGGTTACTAGGTTGACAATATGCCCAAGCTAATTGTCTAGGGAATTTGTGTTACTGTTGTCCATGATCAAAATTAAAGATAACCGAGATGTGATTTATATATGTTTCTTCATCATTTTGTCATCCCCACTCACTCAATGGTCTTGGACAATCATTTTTTCTGGTCATTATAATCATGCTTTTTTAAGAACTAAGTAATTTATATGGCTTGATTGCCTTTTGTTAGAGAAGGCAGATCCCAATCTATAGGGGTCAAATTCCTTAAAAATTTGTTGGAGCCCTAGTGAATGAATAGATAACCCTTAATCTTAATATGAGTTACCATCATGGCATAAAAGAGTTCATGTTTATGAATAGTGGAGTATCCTTTCTCATTCAATTCTTCTGAAAGACAACCTCCCAAAATTTATTTAATGATCCTTCTCATGTGAAAAATTATGTACCTTCTTAATAATCTCAATCGAGCTGCATCTTTGTGTTTTCTTTGGCCTCCTATCTTTCATACATCTTCAAACACTTTCATACCATCACACGAGCAGCTTCAACATGGATGTTTCAAAAAAAAACATAACAATGTCTATTTCATCTAATTTTTTTTTCCATCAAATCATTTTCTTTGAGTTTGATGATAGATCATTGAATATGATCTAAAATATTGATGCAAATAAACTTTACACAATAAAATCTAAAAACACACAACATAAATGCACTTCATCCATAAAAAATCTTAACCTTTTGTTTTCCAATAACTTTCAAATAATTTTCACATCATCCCATTTAACAGTTTATCACTATTTGTTTGACAAGGGCACCTAATGTGGCAACATTTCTAGATTTCTACATGAAAAGGAATTTGTGACATATTCTCCCAACTCTATTATTGTATGTTCTCTTCAAGCTCCATTATCAATATGTTGATGAAGTTGATTGCTTCATCCAAGCACCCAACTTGACCAACAAGAGCAACCATACAATTATAGTGCTCAATGGTAGGAAAAAGGTTATAATCTTGAGTCATGCAACTAAAATAATGCATGTTATCATCTACTAGTATTGCATGGCAATAAGCATGCAAAACACCAACAAAGGTGATATTGTTTGGCTTTGTGCCAGACTATTGCATTTCATGACTTGCAGTACTTCCTTAGTATAGCCATGCTTGGAATATCCAAAAATCATTGTAGTCCATGATACCACATTTATAATACTCATTGTGTCAAATAATTTCCATTCATCTTTAATGTAGCCACACTTACCATACATGTCTATGAGACCATTCTATACAAATATATCAAATGGAAGTCTACCACTAACTACTCTCTCATGCATTTCCTTCTCTATGTGGAGAGTTTTCAAGTTAGCACATGCGCAAAGAAGACTTGCCAAGGTGACATGATTAGTCCTTACATCTCTCAATTGCATTTCATGATAAACCTTTATGACTTCACAAAGTTTCCAACTATGTACATAGCCTACAATCATTGTAGTACATGATACTACATTTCTAGTAGTCATCTTTTCAAACATATTCCATGCATCTTTAATGGAACCACATTTAGCATACACACCCATGAGACTATTCAACACAAAGATATCAAATGGAAGTCTGCATTTGACAGCTCTCCGATGAATCTCCTTCCCCTTGTAGAGAGCTACCAAGTTAGCACATGCGCTAAGAGACATGAAAATGTCACATGGTTAGCCCTCACATTTCTCAACTACATTTCTCTATAGAAAGTTAAGGATTCACAAAATTTCCTATTATACCCATACCCTACAATCATGGTATTCCATAAACCCACATTCTGAATTGGCATTTTTACAAAGAGACCTAAAGCCTTATCCATACGTCCTACATGAGCATATGCACTAATCATGACACTCCATGAATATTCATTTTTTTCAAGCATTATCTCAAAGAGCTCCATTGCTTCATCCACATCCCCAATGTTTTCATATCCTGCAACTATAGTAGTCCATGAAACCACATTTTGTTTAGACATTTCATCAAACACTTCACACACATTCTCAAAATACCCACATCTTGCATACATGTCAACAAGAGCACAACAGACAAACACATCAGATTAAAAACCCCTCTTTATTATATGTCCATGCATATGGTTCCCTTCTTAAAATGCTACCAAATTGGTGCAAATTGGTAGGATAGTTGTGAAGGTAAAGTGATCCAGATGAATTCCATTCCCTTGCATTTTGAAAAAATTCCAAAAGCCTCTTCCTCAACGCCATGCTTTGAATAAGCCTCAATCATGTTAGTTCAAGAAGCCACATTACTCACATCCATAATATCCAATACTGATCTAGCATCTTGCAGACTCCCAAACTTGGCATACAAAACAAGAAGTTTGTGAGACAGAAAAACATTTGTGTTGAATCATGTTTCTATTAGATGGTCTTGGACTCTCTTTGCATTTAGTAAGGACCTTTTGCAAAGGAAAAGTTATAGAAGGGATGCATATGTAGAGTAACTAAGCTTAAGTTTTTTGTGGTTTGTATCATGGAGAACATCTAGTGCTTCTTTCAGTAACCCTTGCCTACAAAGTGTTGCCAACTGACCACAACTAGCATTTGAGGTTCCACTAGTGTTCAAGTTTGCTTATCATATGGTGGTAGTACTAAAGGAGAAAGTCTTGGCACCCTACAATTGAACCATGAGCTCAATAATGTGATTCTTCTATTGAAGAATCGTTAATTAATGTGTTGAGGCCCTAGAGAATTTGAGTTCAAATTGGTGGTTTTTCTTCATTTTTTCAAATAGTGATACTATTTTCATCCATAAGTTTATGTGGACATTTATGCTCACATGTTAAAAAATACACACTTAATTGTAAGTAGCAATTACACCTTGGTGGGCACTAAGTACATAGAAGATATATTTAATATTAATTATGGAAATACTTATATAGGGGGGTGAGGTAGATAGAGAGAAATGGCATTACTCTTTGTGAAGAACTCTATCTACCTCTCTCCAACTCTCTCTATAACTCTATACAAATCTTTATAACTTATTTTTATCTCTCTCTCTCTCTCTCTCTCTCTCTCTCTCTCTCTATATATATATATATATATATATATATATATATATATATATATATATATATTTCTATCTTTTTCTAGTCATATCTTTGTAGCTCTATCTACATATCTCTATCTCTTTCTATCACTCTCTATCTATCTTCATCTCTCTACACCTCTATCTATTTATGGCATTTCCTCTTTACTATCTCATTAAGTTCATCTCTCCTACTCTATTTCACTCTTTAATTCTCCTATCAATACTCTTTCCACATATCAATATCTATATCACTCCCTCCCTCTCTCATTCAATCCATCTCTACTACTTTGTATATGCATCTCTATTTCTCTTTGTACATATCCCCTAAACTACTCTCTATATTTCATTATGTATATATCTTTCTCTACATCTATCTCCCTATTTTATATGTCTCTATATAAATTTCTTATCATGTATTTCTAAGATATTGATGTGGTTGAATACAAATATACTTTTATATGTTAGTCTTTCTAACCTTAAAATTATTATTGGCTAATTTGGTATAAAAAAAAAAAAACTCAAATATTTGTGAAACTTGTTAAATTATTTATTTGTTAAATTAAGTGTACCAATGGAATGTGTTATTTGGAAGATGTATTGATCTTGTTGCGACTCTTAGGTTACATGCAAGTTGTAACATTGGAATTATTGCAGTAATATTAAGTTATGTTGGTGTGTCACCATTATTTATTGTCTCAAGTCATATATACATTATGAAATACAAAAATGATAAAGGGGAGTGCAATAATGTTCTCACCTTCACAACTTTGTATCCATTCCCTTATCCTCTCCATTTCCTTACAACTTTCATAGTTTCTCAATAAATATGGTCTTGTTGTCAAAGGGTTTGAAAACTCTAAACTACTTGCAATGGGTATGGTTAGTAGTTTGAGCATTATTTCTTAGAGAGAGATATTGCATCAATACCAAAATTGGTTGGTGGATAGATAGAAGGTTGAAATTCTGATTTGTCAAAAAAGTGAGAGAGAAGGTAAAGATTTTTGGAATTTGCAATTTGTTTTTCTCAAAGGTTGATCTTGATCAATTGTTATTCTTTTTGATCAATTGATGTTATGATTTTAATATTTTTTGTTTCCCTATTTTCTATATTTGTGTGTGTTTTGGTGAGGATTCTCAAGGGTTTAGAGTAGAGAGGAGGGTAGATCATCTTGCACAATGATAATATCAAGGGTTTTGTTGAAGTCATATATACCTAGGTCTTTCTTTAAGGACATTGTCAATGGTGACATTTTTCTTGTGTTTGAACACTAGCCTAGGTTTGAAGTATCATATTGATAAGTATTAAAAAGTGTGATAAAACCATGGTAAGCAATGATGTTTGTATGACCTTTCATGCAAATATTAGGATTTCTATACCAACTCTATAGATTACACCTAACCACCATCTCCTCTAGAAAGGGCTCTAGTTCTCAATGGTAATCCAAGCTAAATTTGGATTTTCAAATGTATTATAGGATTGCACATTCAAAGAAAAATATTTTTCAAATGCAAAAATGTACATTAGATCCTCTAATTTTGTTGCTTTGAGACAATTTTGGGGAAGTTGGGAGAAACAAAATATCAACCTTTATTCATGATGTGACCAAGAAATCTAACATATCAATGATTAATTTTAATTGTTAGTCCCTGCCTTATATAAGGTAGGGAACTAATGATTTTAGTATACCCCCTCCCTATTTAATTTTTATGAGTAATCATATGTCATATCTACAATTCTGAAAGGTTAGATTTAAAAATTAATTACCTAATGTTAATTGCTGATTTCTAATTGGTCCATAGAAATTTTTTGTCATGCCCAAATTTTCAGGACAGAACACAACTAATAATTTTTATTTATTTATTTATTATTATTATTATTTATTATTTATTATAATATTTTAAAGATAAGCTTAGGGGTTGACATATTGACAAATGCATGTTGCAACAAGGTTATTGATAGCTACATACCCAGTATGCATCTTACTCAAGATCTACAAAGTAACTACTTCATTCGTTAAGTGTAAATCATCTTGATGCTTGTACCTTAACAAGGGTTAGGAGGTTTGTTGATGTATCCATTTTTGGTGTTTAAGCTAGGCTAGGTTTTGATAAATGGCTAGGCTATTCTATGAACATACTGTCATAACACTTACCAGTCTAAAATCACTATCTTACTTGAAGGTAGCGTCCTAATGGTTAGTTTAAAATTATTAATAGACTATGCATATTCAATGTCATTTTTACTAATGCAATGTTACTACAAGGTTTGAAATGAAAATTTTAACTAGGCCTAAGGTACTAAGATTTTTGGTTCTTTCCTAGTTGAGCTCTTGAACCAATTTTACTTATTATATATATATATATATATATCTATATATATATATATATATATATATATATACATAGTGGCTCGTCCACTTTTGCCAAAAGAAAAAGATTACAAATAGTTATAATTAAGGTATTTGTAAGACATGTTAGGATTTGATGTGCAACCCTTGATAGGCGGTTAGAGTTTGATGTGTCATTCCATTCCATATCTAGTACTATAATGACCAATGTCAATACCATCATGGAGGGTCTATTGACAAATTGATTTACTATCGCTAGCATTTATTAAGCTTTAGCTCCTCTGTATAACATATTGATGAAAGATTAATTTAAAGAGATGATCATATCATTGGTGCTTTCGCCCTAATTATACGAATAAATAACTATTTATTATCAAGTGTGTACCACTAGTACAAAAACAACAATATATTACTAAATAAACTAGTAAAAATTGTAGATATGTGACTAATTTTGATCTTGTGACCAATGGTAGTTTATTGCCAGACATTTATCTCCCAAACAAATTTATGACTAAACTATTTTGATCATTGATTAGGTCATTGATTTAGTCATTTATTGTGGTTACTTGGTAGTTTATATGGTAGTTGATTTGGTAATTTTGGTAGTTTATTTGGTAATATATTTGGTAGTTTTTTGGGTAGTATATATTGTAGTATATTTAGTAATTGATTTGGTAGTATATTTGGTAGTTGATTTGGTAGTTTTTGGTTAGTATATTTGGTAGTTTATTTAATCATTAATTTAGTCATATTAGGGCACGATGGAATTGAACCACCATCCTCCTACTTATAAATCAGGTGCTCTTCCATTGAGCTAGTACCCTTTAAATAATAATCCAAAAAATTGACAAATTTGTCTTCCCATCATTAGATATACCATAATCATGGTCATTGTAACATGATATAATCTTCTCAAAGAACACAAATTTTAGTTACTGTGAAAAACAACAATCTAAATCTTTATCAATAACAATTCAACAATTTTAAATTCTTTTGTTCAAACATTTTAAAATTATATTTCATGTCAATTACACTTCTCTACATTCTTGTAGTAATAGACTCTATGTAATATAATTTGAAGCACTTTGACCACACACAAGTATTGTTTCTTGTGCTAACTTCTCAGAAAAAGATACAAATGATCATGCAATTTATGTCAAGCAAATAGACCTTTGCATTAAATAAAAACAGCCCATTAAAAAATCACATCTATTAAAAACTATGAAATACTCACTTTTTAACATATGAGGTGCCAAATGATCAAATATTTCCTATTCCTTATGCTCTGGTAGGTGCTAAAAGTGTTCATTACACCTAATGTTGAAATTTATTTAATCTTAGTCTAAAAACAACATAAAAATAGAAATTTGATAAAAATAAGGCACGTGAAAAAAATGGTTTTTTTTTTTTTTTTTTATCAATGATCTATAATTAAGTTATTCCTAGTAATTGGGAAAGTAGTGCCAATTCATAAATGTAACAAAAAACTAAATAATATGTACATTTGAAGCAAAACATGGATACTTAGATTATTGAAGCAAAAAGAACTTGTTAGATTTAGAGGAAATGAGCACAAGAAATAGATGCAAAACTAATAGAAACACAAGATACAATCAAGAAGTTGATGGATGAGTTGAAAGAAAATGGAGAAGTATTAGAATACATGCAAAAAATGGCAGTCATTGGATGAACATTGTGTTGTTCCAATGCATTTTCTGACAGAATATTCAACAATGCAATGGACATCACTAGCAAGGCACTTTCCCAAGTAGAACACTAGTGGTAAAGATTATTAGTCATCTATAATCATGAAGAGTGAAGAAAACACATTATCTTTAAAGGGACTTCACCATGGAATATTTGGATAAACTACAAATGAAGTTGGAGATGTATTGCCTGCATTAAAAATAAATTAGAATAATTAGTGCCTCTCCATAGAGGATGACTTTTTGTTATCCTTAATTGAGAAGGGGTGTGTTGGAGATGATGCAGGTGATCAAGGTCAAACTTTTATGCACGTGGCTATAAGTATTGTTATATCATGATATGTTTCTATTTCAATGAAGGTTCCTTGTCCAAAGATTGATAACATGATAGTTAATGTGTGTTTCCAAGATGTAAGTTCTTTTCAAAAGAAGAATCTTGATTTTTTCTTCATCAAAACACATTGGATATAACTTTTACAGTACAATGTGGTTCATGGGTGGGTGGTTTAGTCTAGAGAGAGGGACAACCATCTCCAAGTTTAGAGTTTGATGCTTCTCTAGATACTGAAGACAAACCAATGGAAACCAAGAAAAGTATGGTGAAAGTGAGAAATGAAGAGAAATAAAAAGGTTTGGCCTCCTTTCTCAAAATATGTAATGCATCATTTTGTACCCAAGATAGAGAAATAAAGACATGGGAATCTCAATCTTCAAATACTAATCCAAAAGTCAATCCCTAGTCTAATTGTGAGTATAAAGCTCATACAGTGAATATCCAAAGAGAACTACATTATAGTTAACTTGTATGATTAAAAAATAGTTAAACATCATGTCCAACAATTATAAGGTACAAGAACGTTACTTTAGAGGTAAATTTGTAGAATCTTTTGTATAATTGACTCCAAATTTAAATTTATATGATTCGTATAAAATTGAAAATAAAGAAAAAAAAATTCAGCATGTCTAAAGTAGGGAAATCTCCTATAGTCATTATAAAATGGATGTCAATAATTAAAATTAAAACACCTCATTTGATACTATAACACTTTCTATAATGTTTCATTGGTAATATGATTGGGATTCCCTTCCTAGCTATCAAGAGGCATGTATTGTGCCATTATGGCTCTAATTTTAGTATCCACATATGATTTCCAAACAAGGAGAAGAGAAAAAATTGTATATCACTTCTAAAGCACATTACACACATAAAAAGGAAGCATTACCTTGACATTTGGTACTAGAATGACAAAAATGCAAAAGAGTAAGCAGGGTGGGTGTTCAATTAGAAAATAATTGCTTGGGATGATAAATTTAATAAAATGACTCCAAGAATTAAATACATACCCTGAATGCATCTAGCTAGAATTTGGCATCTTGTAAGTGATCCTCTGCTTCTCGTTGAGAAATAATTGGGTTTGCTTCTAAGAGATATGTCCTCATCATATCTCTCAAATAGTTCCATGTGACATCCACCTTGAATTTTTTCTTTGTCTCTATTTCTAAAGATCAACAACAACTTGCATGAAAAAATAAACAGTCATGTAAATGACTTTGTAGCTGCCAATAGAAATTCAAGGGCCTAAATGAACAAAATTAAATCTCATCTACTGTAACAAAATAATATTGTCTCATTCAAAGGTTTGAAAAATATTGTGGTCATTGCGTAAAATTCTAAATCTATTTACTACAATATACCCATGACCTCTGCATGCTTCTCTGTAGACACTAAGAAACTGTAATGGGTTCACAATTTTTACTTCTTCAATTTTAGGGAGTTGATTTCTCTAAATGGTAGCTTGGTTCTACTCTTCCCTATGTATTTTCAAGATTTTTTTAGGTTACACAAAATTAATAAATACAGCAGCTAACTGATTAAATTAAGGTTGCATACTTCTTATATTAGTGCTACCTTGAATAAAAAAATGCTCTACATATTTTGTAACTAGTAGTTATGAACTAATATTATGTGGCTGGCACTATATGGAAGCTTCTTACATCCATGTGAGATCATTATAACTTTTACAATATAGATGGATATTGGTGTAACATGGTTTGGCCTACTCTCATTGTTCAATTGATTTTCAATTATCTTAAAAAATATTACACTGACATTTTGCAGTTAACAAAGCTCTAACTTTAATATCTTCATTAATAACTATTTTAGTTCACCAACAAATTGTGTGTGTTTTGACCAAAAAAAATTGGGTTATACACATACAATTCTATTTTCTTAGGAGTGAGTTGCCAAGTTATAGAGGCTTATACATAAACATACCTATAACACAATACATAGGCTTAAAGAGGTACATATCATTAGAGAAAGTGAGTGTATTCATCTTTTTGTGTATACTTGTGAATATATTATCTTTCTGATTTATAATTGCTAATCTATTTGAATAATATTTTTTAAAATTACAATAAAAAACTTTTTTTTATAAAAAAAATATTATAAACTGTGGAAATCTAATACCACTAATTATCGCTATCAGCCTCATCTTAACTAGACAATCATACTAGAAAATCTATATCATAAGCTCATAGATAAGGATAAGCTTTGATTTAGGTTATTGGGATGTGGAAAGAAGCACGTTATGGTAATCCAATGGTCTTTCAAATTTAAACTAAAGGGCCACAAATTTAAGATCATCTCTTTCTTGGAAAGCTTAGGTCTACAGATCTAATAGAATAGAAATGCTTTAGTTTTAAAACCATGTTGTGACAGCAGCCTCATCTGGATTTGAGGCATTGACATCTCTAAGTCATGAAGATCATCATCTAGGGTCTATTCACATGATATCAATGCCTTACCATGAGTCTCCCTAGATGAATCCCACTTCTTCATCTTATATTGAGTTGTTATGGTCATCCTTATTTTTAATAGATTTATCACATTCATCATGCACATTTTTCTCTTTGTGAATTTCATTTTAAACATGTGTTTAAATAGTTATAGTTTCAATGAGAAATCAAATAGTTCATCTCTTTAGAGAAGGTAGGCAATTAATGATAATTTTTAGTTTTTTGATTTAACTGTATTTGAATATTGCATAACTCTTGATTGAGCAGTATTTGTAGGTAATAAGTATGAAGAAAATATGTCCTTCAAAATTGTATTTTTTTTGTTTTCATGGTTAAATAAAATACAAGACAGATTTTTAAGTTCAGATTTTCCATTACTTGATAATTTTCTGATCAGATGAAACTTGTCTCAAAAGCATCTTCATATGGTGAAACAAACCTAGACATTACAGGTTTACCACAACATAATGTTACAAAGTTACACAGGTTACATGATCATTTAACCAACATCTTGTTTTGAAGTAGCTAATAATTATAGACTTAATAGCTAGTTATTGTGAAACATTAGATAAAAAATGCATAAATTAATAAACTAACTTTGTATGATTTATCATATACCATGCTTAAATTTTTGAGAGTTTAAGTCTTCAGATTGTAGAATTGAGGTATCAATTTTATGGATTCTATTGTAATGAGACTCACTACCAATTAAACTACAGGCATCCACTTTACTCTCACGATGTAGCAAATATTGGATCAAGTTTCACACACAGAGTTATTTCTTTAAAACCATTAAGCTACTTGATGGAGTAGGCATTTGCAGTTTCTCACTGCAAATTATTTATAACTTAAAGCCTTTGTAGTTCTATTTTCTAAACTATTGAATAATTATTGTATTCAGATTTATTTTCTTTTATCTAGAAGTAGGATCATTTTCACCTATTTCTCCAAAGATAGGATGCAATCTTTCTTGTTCAGAATCATATATACTTCCATGCCATCCTCCCATTGATTTATTGGAAGAGGTAGATAGTGCCTGATCCCATGAATCTCTATTGTTAGTATTACTTTGGATCCTTGATTTTCTAGAGATATTGAAGGTAAGGAACAAGGAATTATTTTTTCAATTGACATTTTTAATAGAAATTGAGTTTTAAGCATTTCATTGCTGATAATTTTTAAAATTTTGTACTGCAGGTTGTTCCAAATCAAACAACACAACCTTACTTTGGAAAAGTATTCTGTTCTTTGAAGGCTATGTATTCTTTACCAATTCTCAACCCATCCAAGAGTGATTTTGGGGTAACATTCTTTCTTATTTTAGTGGCTTGATTCTAATAATTATTTATTTTGTTAAAGCTCTAAGAAATTGTCATTAGAAATATTGAACCGCTTAATGGTGTATTATGTACTTTAGTTTTCTAGGTGAGTAGTGTTTGCATCCTTGTGGCATTAGATAGCTTCTTTGAAAATATGAGTTGCAATTCTCTAAACAAAGCTATAATGAAAATAAGCAAGAGCACAAAAAAAGATTGAGCATGGATAATAAAATAAGCATCGAAGGTGAAGATCACCATAAAAGGTGTAATTTGTGGTGGAAATGATACAATGCTTGGTATAATTGATACCAGTTGCATTCAAAAGCATTGTCCGCTTCTAGCAGACAACGATGATGATCAGTTTGGGTCATTTCATTGATATATCTTATCAAAAACATTTGAAATCTACTCTAGATATGCCTCACGAAAGTGACACAAATCAATCATATTCTAAATTACTATATCAGTTTATAACCAGTAAATATGGACAAAGTGACAAAGAAATTGTATATTTGTCTGTACCATCAGTAGTCCAATCAGAAATTCAGCTTGGTTTGATGAATAATCAACACAGTCCCAATGCAAACCAGTTAGTTGATAAAATAATTGAACATCTAGAAGGCTCTTCTAAGGAATTTCTTTGCAGAAGGGATTAGAATTCATAATCTTGTTGTTTGCATCAAAGTTATCATCCCATCTTGGAGTACATACAAAGTCAGATTATGATACAAGACCAAGGAAGAAACATAAGGCTATAGATGACACTAAAATACATTCAGAAAAAATTGACAACTGTGATGTATCATGGTGAACTTGAAAATCTTGCAAATGATATGGACATGAAGAATGCTAAGGAGATGAGCATTTAGAAAAACTAATATTAGACTCTTATAGTTTACTGTTTGAGAATCAGGCATCACACCAAGTTGAGGCATAGTTTGCAAGAACTAATATGATGACTAAAGATTTTGGAAACCATGCATTGGACAAGGATATTGTACTTTATTTAGGGAGAGAGAAACCAGGAAAGATAGAGTCAATATATTATGACAATAACAAGAGTACTGCATTGCAACAACAGACTTCAAAATATTTATTAAAAGCAAATTTTGGTGTGAAAAATCTTGCAGATGCAAGTCATTATGAGATAGTTGCTAGGAATCTTGAAGATCTTGGAAAAGAGTATTAATATCCCATTTGTGCCTTTCCAAGGTGACAATCAGTGTCCTAATCATGATAATGATGTTGATTTCATATTGCAAGATAAAGGTAAAACTTCCTCATATGTGGATGATTGTGGCAAATCTGCTGACAACATGCCACAAAATAGTGTAATATAGTCAATGATTAAAAAAGCATAATGAT
Organism: Cupressus sempervirens; assembly: GCA_028749045.1. NCBI lineage: Eukaryota > Viridiplantae > Streptophyta > Pinopsida > Cupressales > Cupressaceae > Cupressus > Cupressus sempervirens. Next base: position 32,990,335 of record CM053786.1, on the reverse strand, counting down.
TATGTTAGCCAGATAGATGAAAATTTAAATAAATGTGCATACTTAAATGAAATAGTTGAAAATGTTGGTAGGTCAAAAAAAAATTGGAAGTTAAATCAAAGAAAGAAGACATGTACATACAATAGTTGTTGATATTAAATGTACAGATAGTGTCAGCAACATAGATGAAAAACATGTTATAGATGTTTGTATGGAAGGGAGAGTTGAGCTTGCCACATATTCTATGCATAGTCCAATGGTGATACCTCAAAAAAAACATAAGTTCTCTTTAGAGGGCTTTGCTGAACGTTTTATCTTCTATCGATTTCTCTTCCCACCTCTAGAGTCAATGATATCAACAAAAAGAATTCAAAGAACACCATATATAGTAGAAAATAAAATAAACCTTAATAGGGTTAAAGGGTTTCCACAAGTCACAAAGCACAACTCTATTTGGGAAAATCGAAGAAGAAATTTGATTTCTAATCATTGAAAGTGGCTTCACTTCTCCAATTTTTTGATCACTCTTACCATTGTAACTAAAAATTCATTGTACTAACGATTAAGTTAATTTGGTGTGCCAATTTTTTGGATTACAAAATGTCTTGTGATATATTGAAGAGGAATGGAGGAATATCTGTACAAATAACAGTCAGATCTTTCTATCAAATAGGTTTCTACTATGTGTATCCTTCACATGCATACAAGGTTTGGACTTGTGTTCAGGAATTAACAACTTTCATTTTTTTGCAATTTTGAGTATTTGTGTCAAAGTCATCATAAAATGGCACCGCACTAGTAAATTTTTCAGTTTGATGGGATTTGTGCTACTTGCATCTTATAAGTGAAGGATTCAATTTATGTATAAAAGTTTTGCAGTTACTGTTAAAGAAGGCATAAAATTTAAATGTCATTAACACAAAACTTATATTTTAGTGACATGCCAATAAATGTGCACATTGCTAAAATATTGATTTGAGAACTATTTATTGTTTATCGTTTGAATGAAAATTACTTCTAAATGTTCTTGAAAGCTTTTTTTCAGAAGTGCAATTTATTCAATTATGTCATATCTGGTCCCTCACATCAAGAAAACAAAACCAAGAAATAATTTTGGTGATATTCTCCAATAATTAAGTCTGATAACCCTGGGAATTAAAGAAGAGAGCACCTACACAATCATACAAACTTTAGTAAATGAATACAATACAATCTCAGAGGTAGATCTTCAATAGGAACATTTGAATGCATTAATATGAAAAATGAGGAAAACTAATTTTAAGGAATAGAGATAAAGAAAAATGTCTAGCGATTGCTTCAATTATTCTATTATATCAGACAAAAAATTGCTACCTGTTCGGCTTGATTCTCTTGCAGGTCTGAGGGAAGTCGTGTAGACCAAGGTACTGATAGATGCGAATGTGAGGATCCTCATGTTTATTCAATGTTCTCATGCATGCCATACTAACTAGTGGAACAAGATGATGATTTTTCATGCTTCATTTTTTATACAATCCATTGCATTATGATTTTCCTTTTTTGCCATTAAACATTTGAGTATGTTTTAATCACATTCCTTCTATAATCGAGTGAATGAAATGCCATAACATACGCAGCAATTATGCTTGTCCAGTCATGTAATTTTTTAAAATCCCAAAATTGCCCATTTTATGACATATGAATGATTGATTTATAGGATGTATGACTAGAACATTTTGGTTTTGTGATTAGGGTTCCCGTGTGTCCAATCACGACATCGTCGATGGGGAGGAGCGCTGGAAATGATGAATATATTTTAATACTTGATACGATGATGGAGGTCTCAAAATTGAATCTATGGGTTTGATTGATCCTAATTACATTGCACACACAGCAAATTCTCCTGCCTCTGACTATGGAAGAGAATGGGGAAGAGAAGGTATTGATGTCATCAATTCAAAGCTCCCCAGTGTGGGTCAATCTTGGGACACCATGAGACTCTAAAAGTGAAATTATGGATGAATCTAGGGCTTTAGAGGAGGAAGGGTTGTGCTAGAAGTGGTGGAAGAAATTGTTTTTGAAGTGTTGATGGATTCAAACTTGCAGCCTATTTAACCCTACTGTAGCTTTACTGAATGGTTGAGGGCACCTGTGGATTTGTGGAAGACTAGATTTGGTCATGTGAGGACCTTGTGATTGATTTAGATGGTGGCCACTGTTATGGGGTTTTTTATACTTGGGCAAAGATGATACCGTGCCAGGAGCCGAAACAAGAAACTTAGAGTTCAAATTATCATTGATGATAGAGAATCGCTCAAACTGATGTTCCAAGCAATTCATTTAAAGAGATATTTTTGACTATGAGAAGGATTGAAGTTGTCAAAGTTTAGGTTTTATTTAGGGTTTTCTAGGATATGGTGAAGTCGCGTTTATCTTTAATGTATGTTAATGACAGGATCATGTAAGGAAAAGTGTTTTATATAGCATGGTCGCTTTATCTTCCTTAGGAAAATGTTCTTATGACATGATTGCTTGTAGAGCCTGCGCTTCCCTTTGAGAGTAGGAAGATCTATTTGCTCATGGGTTGGAGTTGAATGAATCTACTTGACTTCAATTTTATTGTCATGTTGTAATAATATACATAATATTTGAATTTGGTAGGTCTTAGATTCTACAAGTAATAAATGTTTTATTTTGTACAAATGAATAACGATTATGCACTTTCATTATGAGAAGTCTACTTATTCTCTATGTTTTATAAACTATTTTTCAATTTTAGGAGATTATATTTTTATATTATTTTTCACTAATTTTAAAACTTTAGATTTTTTAGAAAATTAAAATAATTATATTAATTTTAATTTAATTTATAAGTTTTCATTTAAAAAATAAAAAATAATACAATATTTTTATCAATAAAAAAAATAGTAAAAGATAATTAGAGTTAGTACTATTTAGGAATATAAAAAATAAAAATCATATAAATATATTGACTCAAAATTTTAAAAATAATATCAATGTATCACGTTATCAACTAAAAAAAGATATTAATTTTCATGGAACTTTTGCAATTATTATATTTAAAATAATATTCAATGTTTGATTTGGGATTAAGGTTGTGAACAAGGTTTACTTTTAGGATTACAATTATGATTATTGACAAGGGCTTGTATTATGTATTATGGTCAAAATCATGTGTAGCTTAAGGTTAGGGTTTAGACTAGATAATGTTTATATACTATTATTAGGGTTAGGATTGAATTTATAGTGTGGATAATGTTCTTTTATATGTTTGTGATAAATTTTATTAGTAAGGTTTAAGATTTAACATGACAATTATAATTTACATCATAACAAGTTTTGTTATTAAAGTTAGGGTATAGTGTTCTCTATTTGTATCTCATTATCTCCAATTCTATATCTTATTCCTTCCATCCCTCTAACACAACTACTCCATAAAGTCCTTTTACATACTTTCTTACTTAAAAAATCATTCAATTAATATAATTGTTTAAAAATAATATTAAAGCTTATTTGAGCCACCAAAGCCTCCCAAATATCATTTTTCCTTTGTATTAGTTAAAATATTAAATTAAAAATTTTTCTTATTTATAGACATTTTGCATGAACATTTTATAGAGATGAAATTTCAATGTTACTTGGCTATGTTCTAAGTGATAAAAATAAATTTAATTTTAAAAAATCTTTAAAGACCAAATTTTCCATGTAGTATGGGTACTTAGTATGATTATTTTAGAAACATTACAAATCTATAGATATTTTTCTTAGTTTTATTTTCATTGTTCATTCAAATTTTTGTTTAAGTGAAAAAGAAATGAATAAAATATAAAATAAATAATTAAGTAGTTGTAAACCTTATTAAAGATTACAAATCTTGTTATATATTTTTTATAAATATATTTTTCGTGCAAGCTAATATTTAGAAAAGATAAAAATGAAATATTAATCTAGATAAAAGAGATTAATAAAAAATATTTTAATAAAATTAATTAAGTTATGCATTGAGATAACAGAGGATTTTGTTCATTGCCTATCTTCACCTTTTCTTCTCCAAAGAAAAAAATAATATTTTGTGTCATATCTTGATAGAAAATGACCATTTCCTTGTAGTAAGATGAAATATTCTATATTATAACTAAATCTCACCTATATTTTTTAATTTATAAATAAAATTTAAGCAGTTCATAAAAAGATTTTGAGGGGGTTTGAGTGTAGATTGGGCTGATTTTGAGTTTATTTCAAGTTTAATATCAATTGACATGACATTCGAGGAAGTTAACTAATAACAATATGCTGATAGGACAAAATCTCTATCGATCAACAATAAAAGTTATAAAAAAGTTAAAGAACATATTAATATGATAAAAAAGTCATCAATCATTCATTTAATCATTTGTTTGAGTGACTAATTATTAGTGATTAATTATTTAGTCATTTATTTAATCATTTATTTAGTCTCTTATCTTTTTCTAACCTTGTGATTTTATCAAATGATCAAATTAGTCATTTATTTAGTTAACTATACTTATAAATTGCAAAATATTACAAGAATTTGATCACTTTTAGTCTTGTGACTAATTTTTTTAGTCTTGTGACTAATGTTTTAGTCACATTATCATTTATTTGCCAAAATTCTACTAGTGTACCCATCGAGTTCTTACATACAAACCCCAATATATGAAATCCTTAAGTCAATTAAGCACATCATATAACATATAACAACTCAATATGTTACATTTCAAATTCACTCTTATGTTTCTCACTACAAGGTAAATTAAATCATTGAAAGAAATAAGTTATACCTATCTAATTTAACATTCTTATAGTTTAATTAGGCAAGTGCAACCCAAGATCACAACATATAAAAATGCATTTAACACAATATTTGATTTTCTGATTTATAACATTCGGTACTTGTATATACCTTGTATTAGAATGTGTCTATATACACACATATATACCCAAAATGAAACTCTATAAAAATTGTTTTCATACATCACACATCCATATAATAATCACCAAATATTATATATTATATTTATATTATTATATTTATAATTTATCAATATTGTATAATTCAATTAATATTTAGCTATGCATCAATACCAATCAACTAAACTGAAATTACATGCATCTAATAATTGTAAAATCTACTAAAAATAATAAGTCTGTACTATTAGGAATAAGGTGTCTCAACCTTCGATAATTCCTATTCTTATTATTTGTTTTGTAAAATGTATTTCTTGCAAATAATTTTGATGTGTCGACATCTTGAATTGTGTATAAGGAGATCATGGCTAAAACGGTTATGACAGATTCCTATGACACATAAGAGCTATGTTAAGAAGATTCAATGACAAGTTAAGACATGTGGCAACTAATAATTTTGAGTACTGTACACTCTACCTCAATAGTGGGGTTCAGGGCATTGCCCTAAAAAAATTTTGGGGTTCCTATTTTTTTAGAGAATGGTAAAACCCTAATATAGTTTACCTTTGGGAGTAGCCCTAAAGTGAAGCGCATGTTATAATCATTTTTAGGGTTGCGAAGAGGTGGATGTGAAAAAGTGTATTGTTGGTATTGTGAGTTACCACTAGAGTCTTCTGTTGTAGCTGTTGAACTTGCATTGCAAGTGTATTGTAGCCTTTTTTGTTGAAGATAATACATTGTGTAGGTTTTGGAGGGGTGGAGTTGTTTTATTGAAAGGTTTTTCCCCACCGGTAAATCTTTGTGTTATGTGTTTCTTTCTCTGTCTATTTTCTTTATGCTTGCTTGGCTAAAATATTGTTGTTTACATGATATTGAATCTATAAGTGTAAAATATTTTAATAGGATTTGTACCCTGCTTCTCTTAAGAGATTAATGTAGGAAGTTGTTTCTGCACCTGAGTTTCCTTACATGTACTCTACTTATCACTTTATCACTAACTAGCTAACTACTTACATTATCCTAACTACTGCTTAATTACTACTCTCGATTTAATCCCATCTATTTTCCAATTAACCTAAGTAACCACCAACTTATCTACTAATCATTAAACATTAATAAAATGATCATTACTACACAACAATTTCCTTGAGATTCCCGAAACCTAATCACACAGAATTTTTTTCATAACACTTCATCCCCCACACCCCCAAAACACTATATCCCATGAAAATGTATCTTACCTCCCACTTGATTTTACTACCCCCCAAGTTGACTCAATCCACTCACGTGGAAGTCCCATTCAAATCATTTCCAATGCACGCAAGTAGAGGGGGCATGAGGAACAAGGACAAAAAGGGTGGTCGGTGTGATGGGACCATTCTACCTCAAGAAGAGTATGGTTCCTATTCCCTTGGCCGCCCAGTGTACATGGTATGTGGTATGGGTAGTTAGGATAGGTCTTAATAAAGTATTTTATTATTATTAATTTTTTTGTACAAGTGGGTTATCATTGACTATGGTGCATCCCCAAAAAAAGCAATGGGTTTCCAAGTTATTACATGTGGTACTTTCAACATTATAATTTATTTAGATGTCACTATCCTTGGTTTCTTCCATGTCACTTCTTAAGACCATGTGATAATTTTATATTATTATGCTATGAAATAGAATCTTATGGATATTCCCCAATTACTTTAATGGGTCTGTATTCTTTTTGTTTGACAAAGATATTATCTTTCATTCTCATAAATTCCTAGCACTATTTCTTTGTAGCTCTACTCATTCATATTTCTCTTGATGTTGTTTTTTTTCTACTAACTCTAACTCTTACCAATACACAACTCTTACCAATACACAACTCTTACCAATACCATTATGATCATGCAAATAATTTGAATAGCATAATAAATCTATTAAGAGCTATTGAACCTTACTTGAAAGGGGATGCACCTAATGTCTTGAAAATTTTATCTTTCCTTAGAATGCTATACTTGCAACTTAATAAGAATGTAATGTATATGGATTAAATTCCATCACATATCTACTTGTATCATACTTTATATCATAATGAAATTATTTACCTAAGAAGGTTAGTTCATTACATTTCAGCTAGTTAAGAGCATTACTTGCGTTCTCTTACTGTCACATGTACATTATTATCATCGAACCAAATTCACTATGATACATTATGAAACTACTCACAATTTAAAGCATATTGAGGATGCAAGATTACATAACTTTTCATGAATCGATAATGAAATAATTTCAAACATGCACTTTTATTTCACATGAATATTGAGTATAATTTTCTTAACACCTTTCATAAATCAAATGGGCATACTCCAAACATACTACTATTGATTTCAATGGACATTGAATACTATTGAATATCTATTTAAAATGATTCCATGCCACATTCCAACTATACTTACAATAATGTTTTAAACTTGCAATCTCATTACATCCAAATACATACCAATGAAATAATGGAACAATTACATATGATTCTTTCACAATTTCTTCATTTCTACCATGCAATCATGTATCACAACAACATGAAAAAGATGGAGACTTCTCCATCACAAATGCAATGCACAATGACAAGTTTCCTTTCCATGATATTGCTACCCATGAGCAATCCAATCCTTCTTCTATGAAGTCATTGAGCACAATCTTGCAAATACTTTAAAAAAATGATAACCATGGAGGCTCACCTCCCATCCTAGGCTTCTAAGAAGCCACCCATCGAGTCGAGGAAACAAGGCTCAAATAGGTTGCATTCAAGCAATAAAAATGAATAAACATAATATTACAACACATATAACTCCCTTCAAGGTTTAACACAATGATTCACCATTGGAATCATGAAAATAATGGGTGAAGGTGTGCTTTTCAAATAGGAGACTTCCCATATCAACCAATATCTACAATAACAATTGTCATGCCCTTTTGAGGATTTCACAAATAAAAAAATTGCATGCCCTTTTAGGGCTTTCACAATCATCCTCCAAACACACTACCATCAGCTATAGCTTCCTTGGAGTTCACACTCCAAAAACTTCATTTCCACACCATACTTCCCTTATCACCCAAAGAAAGATATAAATGATTATGGCATACAACGAAGCCCATACTCCAATGTTCTCAACTAAAATATCAACTCCAACTAACCCCTTCACCCAAGGTATCTCTTCCCTCCCAAGGGTGAGTGAAGCCTTCATACCCATTAACATTCATACACGCAAATAGAAGGAAAATTATGTAAGAGAGATCCATCACAAAAATGGTACATACCAACATTCTCAACACAAACACATGACATGAATTTCATCATAATATGAACAAGAACAACACCATTGAGCAAGTTGGAGACTGAATTGACTAAATGGTGAGGGGAGAAGAGTAGAGCAAAAATTTGAATTGGTCTTTGGGCAGGAATCTAGAGAAAATGGGAATTGGGGAACAGTTGCAGATGTAGAGCGTGAAAAGGAGGGGCAAGATCTTGATGCCTCAAAGAATGGGGACCCACATGAACTATAGCCACACCCAGGTGAAAAGAGTCTTCCTATTCCTAGGTCTTTAGGAGGAGGGACCCCAAGGGCTTGGGGTCATTGGTCAAATCTCTTTGGGGTTAAGCAAATAGGTAAGTCGACCTTTCCCAAAATCATCGATAAATTTGATAAGGAGAAGGGAATCTTTGCTCTGGAAGTTCCCAAAGAAATTATCAACCATAATATCCTGAGTATGGCGACTACCCTGGTGAGAAAATTCATTGGCCCTAGATCCAACATGGATCTAGTAAGGATCTTTTCCAGGGACAAATGGGAGCTGAAAGGGCATGTTGAGGTAATGGTCATGGCTAAGGGTTTTTATGACTTTTGAGTTCTCTTTCTTAGAGGACTACTCCAGAATCCTGTGTGTAGGATTCTGGTCTTTGAGTAAGGCTACTCTCATCCTCCAAAAGTGGACTTCTAACTTGGACCTGAACAACGACTTCCTTACCTAGGCCTCAGTCTAGATTAGGTTGCTAGGACTACCTTTAGAATATTGGCATGAGGATGTTTTTGATGGTATAGCTAGATCCTTTGGAGAAATTTTTTCTATTCATCTTGTCATTGCAGTAAAGAAAAGGCTCACATATGCTATAATATGTGTTGGGGTGACCAAGGGATAGGATATGCCCCAAGTGATTGAATTCTAGTCTCATTTGGGAAGAAGGGTTCAGCAGATTGGCTATGAAATTGTCCCTTTTGTTTATTTCCATTAAAAAAGGTAGGCCATAAAGAGAGTACCTTCCAAATATTCAAAGGGAAAGGAAAGTATGGAAAAGCCCAAACCAAAGTAGGCATGAACAAAGCTAATGCAAGCAAAAAAGTATGGATGGAGAAAAATGCTAATAACAAGACCATAGGGGTTGCAACAGGGAAAGATAGCAGGGACAAGGTAGTGGTTAAAGATAGCCCTTCAGTTGTCTTAGCTCATGGGAACACAAATATAGGGGGTGTAGTAGGAAATGATAGGAAGGATTAGCCTAATAATAGAGATAATGTTTAGGAGAAGCCGATCTGCCCTCTTCATTCAAAGTTGGTCGAGAAGGGGGGGATTTCCTCTCCTAAGAAGAATGGTCTAAACGAGGCTTTGAATACAAAGGAGATGGAACATGATTTATCTTTTGTCCCAAATTCCTCGGTGGGATCTGGTGGAGAGTTGTTAGATCCTCCTCTTTCCCAAGAATCTAACACTAGCCTAGTCAATAGGATATCCCCTAAGATTGTGAACCGAATCCTTGAAAGACTTTCGGCCATGACCTCGGGGCACCTTTCTAGATTGTAAGCTCTTTTTGATAACTATAAAGAGGAATATGAGGCTCCTTGGATTTTTGTCAAGCATAGAAAGAAGAATATCCTTGCTCCTTCACCTACCTCTCCAGCAACCACTAGGAGCAGGGTGAAAGATGATATTGGAAACAAATCCAACAATTCAAGAAGGAAGAATAAGAACCAACTTAGAAAGGAAGAAAAAAGAAGGAATATTATGGATGGGATGCAAAGAGCCATCCAAGAATCATGCTCATTAATCAAATCATGAAGATCATTTCATAGAACATTTGCAGACTCAATGGAATCCACAAATAGGAGATAGTTAAGAATATGGTAAGGGACCATAGGCTAGATGTTTTTTTAATCTAGGAAACCAAAATGAAAAAGGATAAGACAGAGATGATTTCTTTTGGTAAAAGTATGAGAAATTCTACCACGGACTTGGAAGGTGCTTCAAGATGTCTTCTCACTATCTGGAAGGACTCTCTGGAGGCTACCATCCTTTATAATGAAGGTATCATTCTGCTTATGAACTTTTCTAACCCTCTAGATTAGACTAGGTGGGTTTTGTTGAATCTTTATGCTCCCAACACCTAGAATAGTAGGACTTTTTGGGTCAAAATTTGGGATATGGATTTTAACTTAGGTGATACCAAATGCATTGTTATGGGATATTTTAATACTCCTATCCTAGCTTCGAATAAGTTAGCAGGGCTTCTACCTGATGTTGAAAGCAGAAAACACTTGACTGATTTGATTAGGGATCTAGCTCTTCTTGATGTGGACCTTGGTGGCTGCAAGTTCACTTGGTCCAATAGGAGAATTGGCCAAGCTTGCATTTAGGTTAGATTAGACAGAGCTCTCATTTCTTTGGATTGGCTAGGCAGCTTCCACTATAAGCTTTTTGCTCTTGTGCGGCTTGGTTCAGACCATTCCCCTATCTCCCTTACCCTGGACAAAATCAATAGGAAGAAGGCTTTTCCCTTCAGATTTGAGAAAATGTAGACGTCACATCCCAATTTTCATAATAAAATTAAAGTTTGGTGGGATATTTTGGTGGATGGGATTGTGATGTATAAGGTTGTTAAGAAACTTAGATATGTTAAATCTGAGATCTGCAAGTGGGACAAATTTGACTTTGGCAACATATTCTAGGACAAAGAAAAGATTCTGGGGAACTTGGTAGAGGTTGAGAATGGTATCTAGATGTAGGGATATGATGATATCTCTCTCAATGCTAAGAAAGAAATCCTAATTGAGCTTCACAACATTATTGGGAAGCAGGAGATATTTTGGAGGCAAAGGTCTAGAGCTATCTAGCTTAAGGAAGGTGACAAAAATTCAACATTCTTCCACTTGTCAACTGTGAAACACAGGGTAGCCAACAGAATCGGGAATGAGACTTTTAATGATGATAATTTGATTGCTAAGGAGGCCGTAAGGTATTTCTCTGTGATGCTCTCTAAAGACCTCAACTTGGTTATGGAGGATCAAATTGATGTTATCAACTCCATCTCTAAAATCATTGGTAATGATCAGAATTGGGACTTACTAGGCATCCCCAAGTATGAGGAAATTAAAAAGATTGTTTTTGATCTCTCGGCTAAAAAGGCCCTTGGCCCTGATGGCTTCCCCACCTTCTTCTTTTAGTAGTACTGGGATATCATTCATGATGATATTGTTCAAGCTGTCCAAGAATTTTTCGGTGCTAGAGACCTTTTGAAAGAAGTTAATGCTACCTTTCTGGTTCTCATTCCTAAGCTTGTTGGGGTGTATACCTTTGGTTATTTTAGGCCCACTAGTCTCTGTGATTCCTTTTATAATATTTTTGTGAAAGTTCTTTCCAATATACTTATCAACATCTTGCCAGCTATTATTTCTCCCTAACAGTCGAGCTTTGTCCTTGGTAGATAAATTCTAGATTCCATTATGGAAGTCCATGAGGTTATATATACTTTGGAAGAAGGGAAACATGAAATTTTTCTTCTGAAGTTGGATCTCTCTAAGGCTTATGATCGGGTGGACTGGGGGTTTCTAGGCAGTATTCTTGATGCTTTTGGATTCAACTCTAAAGTGAGGAAGTTGTTCTCCCAACTGGTTTCTACTCATACCTTTGTTGTCCTAATGAATGGAACCCCCTCTAAATTTTTTAAACCCTCCAAGGGTCTCCTCCAGGGAGATCCTTTATCCCCCATCCTCTTTATCATTCTAGCTAAAGGCCTTCATAGGCTCATTCACTCTAGTAGGAGGAGAGGGGATCTGGTGGGTTTGAAACCTTCCTCTGGCCCTTCAGGTTTTAGTCACCAATAGTTTGTTAATGATACTATTATGAGGGGTGAATCATCTGTGAAGGAAGCTAGATCTATAAAAAAAATCTTGGACACTTACTCTAGGGCCTCTAGTAAGCTCATTAACTAGGACAAAAGCTCAGTCTTTTTCTTCAATACCCGAGCTAGAAGGGAGAAGAAGATTGCTCATATTTTGGGGTGTGATGTTGGTAAGCTCCCATCTACTTAATTAGGGCTTCCCTTGGGGCTTAAGCCTCCTGACTCTTTCTGAGACAATCTTGTGGATAAATTCAATAGGAAGCTAGCTGGATGGAAAGGTATTACTTTAACCCAGTAGGGAAAAGTTATTTTGATTATATCTACTCTTCAAAACTTACCCACTTATGCCCTTAGCCTTTTTTCTATCCCTTCTAAGGTGGCAGTCTGCCTTGAAGCTATTCAAAGGAGCTTCATGTGGTTGGGGTTTGATGACAATAAGAAATACCCCTTGCTGGCCTAGGAATCTATCTAAAAATCTAAGAAGCATGGAGGTTTGGGGATCCACAAGCTAAAAAAATTCAACACTGCCCTTCAAGCTAAACAGATTCAGAGAATTTTCAACAACATTGGTGAATGGAGAGATATTTTGTTGTCAAAATATTCTAACAACCTTTATCTTAAATAGTTCATCAATAGAGGGACTCACCCCTATGGCTCCTTCATCTGGAATGGTCTGATGTGATCTAAGAACTTAGCTTTTAGAAAAGCCAAGTGGTCTATGGGCAATGGTGAAGATATCAACTTTTGGCTAGATGATTGGCTTAGCTCTGGTCCTCTTTGGGATAATGAGGATTTCAATAGATGGACCAATGTTTGCATTGAAAGATATGGGAGCAAGGTGAGTGACTATAGATCCCACAATAGGTGGATTGACCTATCTAAGGTTTTAGAGGCCCCAAAGCTGCTAATGGACTTGGTCAAACATATTCCTTTACCTCACAATCAAGATGCTATTGCTTGGGGGGAAATAGTGAATGGTCTTTATTTTGTGGCTTTCGGCTATGAGTCTCTACATTTATAGTACTAGATCCTAGTCTGGGCTATAGCTTGTTTCCCTAGCCTTACTCTAAAGATTAACTTCTTCTTCTATACCCTTCTCCAAAACTGCATCCTCACTATGGATAACCTCACCAAAAGAGGTAACATGATGCCCAATAGGTGTATTTTATGTAAAAATAATAGCGAGAGAGTTGATCATCTGTTCTTACATTGCCCCCTTTTTTTTTATCTATTTGGTCTCTTCTCCTATCTTTTTTCAATTTATTATGGTGTTTCCCCTCCAACATACTGGAGCTCTTTGTTCAATGGCATTCTGGGTTGGATGTTAAGGACTCCAAGACTTTTTGGCTGTGGGCCTTACCCCATGTTTGCTAGGGAGTGTGGAAAGAGAGGAACAACCACATCTTTAGGGATAAGGAGTTGAATGCGAATGTGGTTTTCCACAAATGTTTTAATGCTCTATTGGAAAATTACACCAATTCTAAGGGTCTCATCCCCACTCTTAATTCTAAGGTCTAAGATAAAAGAGAGGGATGTTGTTGGTCTCTCCCACCTAAGGGCTAGTTCAAAGCCAATTTTGATGGGGCTAGTAAAAGCAACCCGAGAAAAGCTAGGGTGGGTGGCATCATAAGAAATGAGCATGGAAAGGGTATTGCAGCCTTCGCTACCCCCATTGGGAGCCAAACCAATCATTATGCTAAGGCCATTGAGGCTTATCAAACTATCAAGTTAGATAAGCAAATGGGAGTTAATTTTCTCTGGTTGGAAGGAGACTCTAACAATATTATTGATTCTCTCAATGGTAGAAATAAGTTGACATGGACGATGACCAATATCATTGGGGAATGCATCTAGGATCTCCATACTTTTGAAAAAACTTATGTGGCACATGAGTACTACAAGGCCAACATTGTGGTAGATAGGTTGGTAAATTGGGGTGTTAAGCATAACGAGGTGGCCAAGTGGATGGATGGAAATGACATCAAGTCAGAAGTTAATGAATTCATTGAGAGGGATCATATCCTAGGTAGATTGAGAATAATTAAATACCATAATGAAAGTTAGTTGTCTATGGGTCGAGATTAGTACTAACGTGTGTGAACTTAATATGGTAATCAATATTTTATGGGGAATACATAGAGTTAATGTGTGGAAGTAGGATATTTCTCATACTTTCCATATCTACAAAATCCATCGACCCATGTCAAGTACCATGAAAGGGAATAAAATTCATAAGGAGGAAAAAAATGGTAAGAAAATGAGGGGAGCCAAAGATTTGCAAGTTTAGAAGGCTTTTGGTTATAGAGACAATGGTGAGGAGAACACCATGGTGGGGGAACATCACAGAAGGGAGCTAGAGGATGAGACATAGAAGTGGAAGAGAAGAACTAAGGTCTGGAACATCTTGAAGAAGGGTGAAATCACAAGCTATATTGAATACCTTTATAGATGGAAGCCCTCAATTACCAAAAGCATGGTCAAAAAATAGAATGAGGGCATGGTTGAAATTGATGGGGTGGAGTTCTCAATCATGGAAGAAATCATCTCACATGTCATAGGCATCTCTATTATTGGCAAGAAATCCTACAGAGACCAGAAGGTTTCTAGGTAGGCGGTCATAGAATTCATGAAAATCAAGAGGAGAAATAGGAGCTGGTGAAGAAAGGCACCCACTACCTCCTGAGATCAATCAAGCCTCTATGGAGATTTGTGCTTCGGGCCATCATCAAATACATCACCCTCGACACTAGGTTTGACCACATTTGCACATACCATTTTGTGTTGATCAACCATTTTAGGTACGGGGAAAAAATTTCTATTCCCTTTTACTTCTATTCATCCATGAATGATAATATAAATGAGTATCAATAAAAGAAAACAAGGTACCCAACACTCCATGAGGGGCTACTACTATTAATCTATGAATATTTCAAAGCTAGGACTATTAGTAAATATGTCAAAGATAGGAAAGAGGGTAAGAAAATTAAAGGGGACTCTAATGAGTTTGAGGAGATTTACTCACCTTTGGATATAGAGGAAAGTCTCAAAATGCACATGGACTTTGAGGACTCAGAGATTCCATAGTAGAGCTTGGGGAAAAAACTTGCACTATTGATAGTAAGGATAAGAATGTGCGCCTTGAGCCCACAAAGGATATTGACACCTCTTTGGATAGGGGTTATAATGAATGGGATGAAGGGATGGACACAAGAGGTGAAATCATAGAGGCAGAGGAGAATATTAGGGAGGTGGAAGGCAAGGAGCGAAGGAAGAGAAAAAGAAACATAACTATCAAAGTGTTGACCAATAGAGAGAAGCAGGCTAATAGGACTAGAAAGCACAAAAGGAAAAGCTTGGATGACAAAAAGGATAGACAAGAGGAGGAAAGTGAGAAGGTGGAGGAGGATCCCATTGACAAGCCAAAGTTGGAACCTACATAGGGCTATGATGATGTGGGCACTACCACCTATAGATGCTCGATTATAGGGAAGGATAGGAAGGTGGTATGGAGGAACTTTAACCATGCCTCGACCAATTTAGGTATCAAAAGGGAACTTACTAGAACCCAAGTTAGAGAAAATGAAGAGGGCAGAATCTAGCTGGAGCAGCTTATTGATCTAGCCCTGGTTATCCTCAGTGACATAGCCAACGAGAATCTAGATATGAATGTTTTGAACAACATGAAAAATAGTATGGTGGATAGCTACCAAACTACTAAGTGGCTATACCATGAAATCCTTGACCTCAAACATAGACTGAGCACTCTGGAAAGAGAGACATATAGCCTTAAGAATAGGGTCAACAAGGATGAACAAAGTATGTACAAAAGAGTGAATTTAGTGAATACCAGAACCCTTGAGATGGACAAGACTATGCAAGGCATAGCTGAGTAGAACATTAACATTCTCAAGGACAATGAAAATATCAAGAAGTTCATTCACTATGTGGACGACCAAAATATCTGTAGGGAGCAAGATCCAGACATCAATGTTAAGGACAAGACTCTTGATGAAGGAGCCAGGAAACAAACCAGATCAAGCACTAGGAAAAAAGATACTCCAACCCCTGATTAGGAGCTTTTGGAGATGAAAGAGGTAGTTGGCAAGTTGTCTAAGCTCAAGATCAATGCTGTTGAGATGCTTAGAGACATTGTTTGAATCCCCCTCACCTTTTGTGGGCTGCCCTGGCTTTTTGGCGTCTCTCCTTGGCTTTTTCCTGTGTATTTCTTTTTTTAGGGAGATGCCTTTTCTTTTTCTTTCTAGCTCTTAGTAGCCTTTAACACTTTACTATAGATTGTTTTATCTATGTTTGGGGTTTCAGGGCCCTTTTAAAGCCTATTTTCCTTAATCAAAAACATCATTGAGCAAATGCAATGGGAGTTATGGCATGGTCACCAACCTTGGTTCAAAGTAAAAGAAAAAATAAAGTTGATGTAGAGCTCCCTTCTCCTTAATCCTTCCTCCTTCCAAACCCTAATTATCTCTAAACTTAAAGAGTGGGTGAACACCCCACTATTTTGTCCAAGTCCCCTAAAAAGACTCTTGCACTATCTCTTTTTGGAAAAAACATCAAGCCACTATCTCTTACAACTTTGTCCCTACCAAATTTTCTACTTTGACCAAGTGTAAAGATGGGGATGAACTCATGGGATAACTCAATTTTAGAATTGGTGGAAGGATGCATTGGTTAAGGGGCCCCCTAAGCTAGCTAAGTACCTAAATGGTCAAATTTAGGCCCGTAACATGTTATGCTAACATATGGGTAGCTTATTTTCACAAAAATAGCATTTTGGGACCACCTATTGACCCTCTAAAATCCTTGCCAAGTTTGAATTCGAAATTTCCCTTGATGGTGACCCATCCTACCTTTCTCCAAGTGGATTTTCATAAATCTTTTTAAGGGCAATTAGTTTAAGGTTAAGTGAAACCATGACTTAAACCATAGGTGACATGTCATCAACACATAAACAATTTACAAGTGTCAAGTGACACATTAAAAAACATCACACATCATCATGACATTTCCCTAATGTATTTATGAGATTAAATTTACCACACACATGCAAACTTACATTGATGAAATAAACACATCACAACGAGGCTTTTGAATCTTCCAAAGATTCGCCTTGGCTAAATTGTGTCTACATAAGTTTGGACCTTGTTTCCTCAATTAAATTCCATGGTTCAATTGTCTACACACTAAATTTGAACATCAATAGCCCAATGAAAAAAAATCATATAAAATGCATGTATTTAGGTGCATGACAATTTCATATTAAATAATTTTCCTTAGCATCATACTCAAATTTTATTTTCTAATCATTTTCATATAAAGCATTTAAAACATTAAAATGTCAGAATCTGCATATCAACATTAATATCTAATCACATGATCCAATTAACATTCTGAACCACATCATAATCCAAATCTTATCATAATGATGAAATACTAAATCTATAATTGTTAATCAACCAACATGAAAATTAGTTCTGAATACATATCGTAGGTGGAAATCACCAAAATGTAAACATCATAACTAGTATCCTTTTATTTAATTAAACATAGTGTGATTACTAATAGTATCTTATTATCATTATGAGATAAGACATCATAAGTTATATCAATTATGTCAGGAAATCAGGATGTTTACATAGTCATGTCTCAAAGTTTCAAAATAAATCATTGAATAAATCCATTACATTTTATTGGGCCATAAATTTTATCCTTATGAACATCAACATATCCACCTAATACTATTTGCTCAAAAAATGACTTAATGCAAAACATCATAATGAGTTCTACCATGTAAACCCTTATCCAATTCAATAATAATTTTCATCTATGACTATTAGTAATATGCACAAGAGACAGAAACATGACATCTCATCTCCCTACTCTTCCTAGCTCTAATCATATTCATGTTATTAGGATTTATAATAGGGTACTAGGGAATGGGCCTTACATTTTGTTGGGGTTTTATTGATTTTTCATGTATAAGAAAATGGAGGATTTTTTTTTGGAAAAGACAAAGTAATAGATAAGATGCATTTATTATGCATCTGAAATGTTGGAGAAAAAAATTAGTGGACTAAATTAAGAAATGAATAGCAAAGAAATGAGTAGAATATTTTGATTTGATGACATAGCGGTAACAAGTAGACTTGTAGATTTGAATACCTTTGATAGTGCGCATACAACAAGCCATTGGGTGCTTGTTCTTTTTGAATTACATCTATCAATAATATAAATGAAAACTTCAAATCTTCTTCATCATTGACAATGGATGTTTGTGCCTATTCTCCTTTTATTCTATGCACCCATTGTTTTATGTGATGCACCAAATTCCAAAGTCAATTGCAATCTGATTAATGAGAACAACTTCTGTAATTTTTTTCCTTTTATTTTGTCATTTTGGTATTAATTAAAGAAAAAACATGGGAATAGGTCAAAGACTATTAACTTAAAAATTTATGTCAAGGGAATGTCTTCTATTGATATTATTTAAAATTTTAAATAAAATTATGCTTTCTTATATTTTTTCATTTGAATTCTTTAGATGGTTTCTTTAGATGATTGTTTAATTTGATAGCATTCCATATATCATTTGTGAAGATTTGGTAATTTAAGTTCAACACATTTTAAGGTGATGGCAACTATTGTTGAGAAAATATTCACATAGTTGAATATATTTATTTTTATAAAAAAAAATCTTGTCATTCTTTAAAAAAAAAAACCTAGTTAAAATAAGAGCTCCTCACCATGTCCTTACAATTTAAAAATAGTTTTTAAAAAAAACTATTAATGTAAATTATTTATATATGTATTTTTATATTTATAATGCATATTTTAATTTATAGAAACAATATATATTAACAAGGAGTATTGCTAAGTTTAGTTTTTAATAAATTTTATTTTTAATATTATATTTTTTTTACATTACTAAATTCACAATTTAACTTTTTGAAATATTTATGTCTAATTAAATTTATTATTCATATCATGTAAATAATTTAAATTTTGGTTTAATTTAATGCATAGAGATTTTAAATATAATTAATAAATACAAAAGAATAATCATATTATATGTTGTATACATGTTGGAGCAGAGCTTTGGGTCTACTTTTCTAAAAGGCGGGGACTCCTACTCGTCAAGAGCTCTTGTTTATTTTATCAAATTATGTAGATGTTTTTTGTATTGATAGTTTGAGTCACACTCCATAAACCTTCATTCTCTCCTACAACTGCTTTATCTCATCTTATCAAAGTTTTTTGCACTAGCATTTTAGATCACATTCCATGAACTATCATTTTGTCCGTTAGCCACTTTATCTCATCTTGGTGATGGTTCACATAGTAAACAAACTTTGAAATATAAAATATGTGCACAACCAATTTCATTAGCTTGAAGATTGAAAATTTAATATATAAAATATTGTATATTTTTTTAAAAAAATTTAAATGATAACTAACAATGATAATATGTTTAAATTTATAATCTATAAAACTGGTTTAAATTTATAGAATACTAAATGAAAAATAATATTTTATATTAATTAAAAAATATTAAAATTGAAGTACTCATTAAAAAGATTTTTTTTAAAATTATAATATCTCTGCAATAATAAATAACATCTTCGTTTTCTAAAATAAAAAATAAAAAATCATCTTTAATGAAAATTTAAAAATACAAAAACTTAAACTATCAATCATAATATCTTCAAATTTATAAAATAATCAATTTAAGTTCATATTTATATGGACTATTTGGTAGTTGGTGCTTCATATATGCATTTTTAGGCTGTAAATTTGCAAAGGCTTGTTGACTTCTATGATGTCTTTTAGTGGTGAATATTTGTAATTTTGCAAATTTAAAAAAAAAAAATTGATAGTAATTTGGCTAATAATTTAAGATTTAATGCAACTTAAATCGCCACATTTTTATTAAATTTAGTTCTAAAATATTTAAAATCGCTCAATAATTTAATTTATTAAAAATTTAAAACTCAAAGATTCGCCATAATATTGGATACATGATTAGCTTTGATTCACCTAAATATTATATATTACTAAAGAAATTAAAATTAATTCACCAATGATTATCATAATTATTAATTACTTTAGGGGTATATTACCAATATTTAGTTTTCACTATTGAATTAAAATAGAATGTAATTATCCTCATAATTTCCATGAGATAAAACATAATCAATCTTGATTTGTAATAATATTTCATGACGATTAGTGAACTTCCTATTATTATTGAGATATGCCAATATTTTTGCCTCAAAAATTATGATTCCAAAATAATCGCCAATGTAAATAATATTTAAACAAAAATTGAGAGATTTGCCGATTAAAATAATTTGGTTTTTCAAAATAATGAAAGATTCGCCAATAACTTATATTTTTTCTAGGAGGGATTTCATAAAGTTTACCCTAGACTGACTTCAAAGATTCTTTTGGTGACTTCAGAGATTCTTCTTATGTTTCCTGCATAACACGACACCCAGCAACTATGTGAGCTAACACTGACATGGGTTACAAGTTTAGCAAAGGCCACCACATTGTATAGATTTATCATCATTTAAGCAAGTCTTCGCCTATTCAAATGAAATCCTTGTTTTGCAAGCTTTGTTTGTTTGTGACGCCAATTTAAACTTAAAGTTTCTTTAATCTATTTTATGAATGAGAAAGGAGAGAGGAATCTTTTGTCCTCACATTGTTAAAATTATGTCACATATGTGGTAATTGGGTGGCATGTTGGAGCTTCAAATACATGGATGATCCTCCTTGATTTCAGTATTCCACGTGTGACATACATGGGCACCAAATTTGATAAGTTGTTTTGGATAGTTCTTGAGGCCCATTTTAAAATTGGGGACAAGGAACTTAAAATCCCAAATTCATGTTAAGATAGCCTTCAAATTCACATGCCCAAAAAATTCTTGTATTTCCTCATACATGTATGTTGAAACGATAGATCTTGGGCCAAGGAAGTTGGCATTGAAACTACTAAAGGTTTGGCTAGGGAGAGAAAGAATGGGGAGCAACTTGCATACATGAAAGGCAGAATGTGCATCCCAATGGTGCTAGTGGCATTATCTATACATACCCTAGCAAGAGAAAAAAAAAGACCTAATCAAGACTCCATGATCATGTGGGAGGTAACCAAAAAATCTAACAAAATTAGCTAGAAAAACATTTAACAATCTTATATATTAGTAGTTTTTTTTGTTGTCGTTCAATTCTACATGTCTGTATGTATAAGTGGAACAATCCAAGCTCATACAAGATGAGTTTTAGTTACTCCTACAAGGATCAATATAGGTAAAGAATGGGATATGCTTGGCATTTAAAAAATTGACCTGAAATGAATGATGGCCAATAGCCAATCTTTATATGTTTTCAATTTCACTAAAGATGAATGTTATAGTAAAATATGAATGTAGATATATGCAGATTGTTGAGCTCACATTTCAATTGCTCCAACTTATAAAATTCGTTGGGAATGTGTAGGGGAAAGTGGATGGGGTTAATGTTAATGTTCTTTGGATTAGGATAAAAGAGTCAAGGACGCTAACATTTTGAACACTAAAATTGCAAAATCATTTCTCTGATTTTGGTGACATATACAGCCGAGGAGCTAGCCTTTTCAAACCCTAGATTTTTTGAATGATTCTTTATTTTTGGTGACAAAAGATATTTCAAGCCTTGAAGTTATTGTTGGAAATGAGAATGAAGTAACTGAGAGGGGGAGGGGGTGAATTAGTTACTACAAAAACATTTCACAGTCCCTTAAATGTCTAAAAGTTTGATCTATTTTACAGATTACTGAAACTTGATATTGCAACAAATAATAACAATCATTAAGAACTAATATCAAAACAATTCAACAAACTCAAACACTAGAGACACCAGATTTAATGTGGAAACCCAATATGGGAAAAACCACCAATGTAACTAGTTACTGTTTTTCACTCTTCTGAAGTGAGCCCTCTTAGGAGCCAACCCTGTTAAAGGTTACAAAACACACTGTTAGGTGTGACCCTATTAGAGGATTTAATCACCCTGTTAGGAGTGGCCTTGCTAGAGGTCTTTAGAACAATTCAACTGAACTGTCACCTTGTTAGAGGATTTACAATAGGGTTGTTAAACCCACTCTATTAAGAGATTTTGAGTTCACTGTTACAATGGTTAGAAAGCAACAATGAAGTGACCTGATATAATGTGCAACTTATCTTTTGTTGATTGCAGATCTCTGTTATGCTTGACTAGATCCTTACTGATCACATACAACTTTGCAGCTCCTTCAATGCATCTGATCCTTCATCACACTTCTTCAACATTCGCTCTTATGTTCAATATTCACTCATTCCATATCCATACATTCACACTCTTATGCATCCAAATTCTTACATCTCACGAATTCACAACTTGATCTTTCATATATACCTTACAGATTATCTTAGTCGGCTCTAATCACTGACCAAATACAATAGTCAGCTAGAAATAATTAAAATTACAAACTAACAAATCCCTTTACTGGCCGACACTTCTTGGTTAATACTGTTCAGAAAATAATTCCTATGTTAACCGACTGAGCCCGGTTAGTACAGAGAATTCCGTGAAATCCTTCAGTCGTCGAGTGAACTCGGTAAGCACTGAGTTCCCTGTGATGACCGAGTGAGCTCGGTGAAACTGACTCCACTTTGATGACCGAGTAAGCTCGATGAAAATTGACTTCTCCATCTTTCCTTCGATGATCGAGTGAGCTCGTTGAAAACTGACTTCTCCATCCTTCCTTCGATGATTGAGTGAGCTCGGTGAAAACTGACTTCTCCATCTTTCCTTCGATGATCGAGTGAGCTCGGTGAAAAATTGATTTTTCCATCTTTCCTTCGATGACTGAGTGAGCTCGGTTATTACTGTCTGTTTTATTTTCTTCAATGACCGAGTGAGCTCGGTTATCATTGTTTGAACTCGGTTAACTGAGATTAAAGACTGATATGACATTTTGTGTGACATCAAGGAAAACACTATCCAAAAATCTCCCTCTTTGGCATTGATGGCAACACAACATGTCATAACAGAATGAAATTTTGAAAACAAGATAACAGACTTCTCCCTCTTTCACTAGTCTCCTTCTTTTAAGGAGCTTCATAGCAGATTTTTTTTAAGTCTCATAAATTTCAGAAGGATATGATAGTAAATCTCTCCCTCTTTGACAACACATGCCAAAGACAATAGAAGTAAAGTGAATTGAAATGTACCTATAGTACTGATTCATATGCAATGATTTCTAATTAAACTGCATCAACAGATAGATCTTCAATCTGGTATGCATTGATGCATCACTAAAGCTTCCTTTAGTGAACTTCAGATAGAGGAATGACCCCTAACTTACCTCTAAGATATAAAAATGCATCCTTAGACAAGGGCTTTGTGAATATATCAGCAATTTGTTCCTTTGTGTGGACATATTCCAATCTGATCTCCTTGTCTTGCACCAATTCTCTGACAAAATGATATTTGATTGCAATATGCTTGGTCTTGGAATGCATCACTGGATTCTTGGATATATTGATTGCACTTGTATTATCAGAGAACATAACAACTAGTTCTTTGATTTCCATCTTCATTCCTTGCAATAGTTGCTTAAACCAAACAATATTAGAACAATTCATTGTTGCAGCAACATACTCTGCCTCTGTTGTAGATTGGAATGTACAATTTTGCTTTTTGCTTGTCCAAGAAACCAATCTCTTTCCAAGAAAGAATGCTCCTCCACTTGTGCTTTTTTGTCATCAAGGTTCCCTGCCCAATCAGCATCAGTAAAAACTTTCAAATCCAAATTACCTCCAAATTTGTACCATAGCCCATAATCTTCGGTTCCTTTCAAATATCTTATTATTCTCTTGATTGCCATCAGGTGAGTTTCTCTTGGTTTTGCTGAAAATCTTGCAACAATACCAACTGCGAGAGCAATATCTGGCCTGGTATGAACTACATACTGCAATTTTCCAATCATAGATCTATACAATGTTTAATCTACCTCTTTGGATTCATCATCTTTTGTAAGTTTCAATCCAGTACATATAGGAGTTCCAACAGGTTTACAGTCCTCCATACCAAACTTTTTAAATATCTTCTTGATGTATTTTGACTGAGTGATGAAGATGCCATTCTTATTTTGTTCGATTTGAAGACCAACAAAGAATTTTATCTCACCAAACATAGACATTTCAAACTCCTTGTTCATTTGTTCTGAAAATTCTTTGCAAAGATCATCATGCCCTGTAAAAAAAGTATCATCTACAAATATTTCTGCCAAGACAATCTTATTATCTGGACCTTCATTTATATACAAGCTACTATTATCATTAGTTCTTTGAAAACCAATCTAAATAAGATAATTATGCAATCTTTCATACCATGCTCTAGGAGCTTGTTTCAAACCATACAGTGCCTTGTGTAATTTGCAGACCATGTTCCTTTTATCTAGATCAACAAAACCTTCAAGTTGTTCAATGTAAACTTCTTCATCCAGTATTCCATTGAGGAATGTTGACTTAACATCCATTTGATAAACTTTGAATCCTTTGTGAGCAGCATATGCAAGTAAGGTTCTGACTCCTTCCAGTCTTGTAACAGGAGCAAAAGTTTCTCCATAATCTATACCTTCTTCTTGTGAGTATCCTTTGCATACCAATCTAGCTTTGTTTCTGGATACCTTACCATCTTCAGTCAACTTGTTTCTGAATACCCACTTGGTTCCAATTATATTCTTGTCTTTAGGCCTGGGTACAAGAGTCCATGTCTTGTTTTTCTCTATCTATTCTATTTTCTCATTCATTGCCTCAATCCAACTATCATTTGCCAGTGCATCCTTAATACTTCTAGGTTCAAAATCAGCAAGTAAACAAGTATTTTTCAACTTACTTCTTGTTAGGGTTCCTTCAGATTTGTCTCCAATGATCTGATCTGGTGCATGATGTCTTCTGACATATTTTTCTAATACAGGTTCCTTGCCTCTTGAATGAATTTCATTGTTATCCTTCTATACTTCAGATTCTTGTTGTTCTGGCTTGGTAGATATTGGCTCGGTTGATTTAGACTCGGTAGACACTTGCTCGGTAGTGTCTGAAAGTTGTTGAGGCTCGGTTTGAACTATTTGCAACTTGGTTACTGAAGACTCAGAAGTTGAGGATTCTTGAGTGAACGGTATACTTGGTATAGTATCTAGTTCAATGTAAACAAATCTCTTGTAGTCTTCAGGAACCTTTTTGCTTTCTTCTTCTAATTTTTTTGCAAACTCATCAATTTTCACATGTGCACTTTCTATGACCTTTTGAGTGGATAGATTTAAACATCTATATGCTTTGCTTTTGCAAGAATATCCCAAAAATATTCCTTCATCACTTTTTATGTCAAATTTTCCTTTTCTAGATTTTTTCAAAATATAACATTTGCTTCCAAATACTTTTAGATAACTTACATTGGGTTTGTGGCCATACCATAATTCATAGGGAGTCTTGAATGAATCCTTTTTCAGCTGTACTCGGTTTAATGTATGAACTGCAGTGCTGATGGCTTCCTTCCAGTATTTGATAGCAATGTTCTTTTCTATCATCAGGGTTCTTGCACAATCCATAATGGATCTGTTTCTTTTTCATCTATTCCATTTTGTTCTGGAGTTCCTGGTGTTGAAACCTATCTTTTAATACCTCTTTCAATGCAGAAGTTATTGAATTCATGTGAAATGAATTCACCACATCTATCTGACCTTAAACATTTCAGTCTTTTCCCTGTTTCTTTTTCTACTCTTGCCAAATACCATTTGAATTTCTCAAATGCTTCTGATTTATTTCTTAGATACATGACAGTCATCATTCTTGAGTAATCATCAACAAAGAGAATGAAAAATTTCTCTCCAGTATAGCTTTCTATTCCAATAGGTCCACATAAATCAGTATGCACAATTTCTAATATATCTTCAGATTGATAGTTTTTACCTTTAAAACTAGTCCTTCCCATTTTACCAATCTGACAGTTCTTGCATAGACCAACCTCAGGTTTCTTAATGTTAGGAATGCCTCTTACTTTCTTGAATTTTCTTATTTTTATCAAACTATCAAAATTGACATGACACAACCTTTTATGCCATAACCAACTCTCTTCAATTTGAGCAATAAAATATGAGCATTCACCAAGTTCTAGATAGAATAAGTTACCTTTAGTTTGGGTGCCAGATCCTATTAGCTTTCCTTGCTCATTCAACAGTCTTGCCTTTCCATGCATGAATTCCACCTTGAATCCAGTATTGAGTAACTGTGCCACACTTAGCAAATTATGTTTGAGACCTTCAACCCAATAGGCATTATTACAAACAAGTTCTTTGGTTAGACAGATTCTTCCTCTTCCTTTTATGAAACGAGGTTCATTATTACCATCATAATCTTCAAACTGATCAAACTTAGTTTTATCACCAGTCATATGATGTGAGCAACCACTATCTATAATCCATGTATCATTCTTACTTATATGAGAGATAAGAGCAATTTTATCTTCTTCATCATTGTCAGAATCATCTTTAACAGCAATATAAACAATTTCCTCCTCACTATTATCAGAATCTTTAGAATTTTCAGCCATGAAACATGATTTCTTACCTTTGTTCTTGAATGATTTGAAATCTTTCTTGCCATTCCATTTATGATCCTTCTTTTCATCATTGTTCTGCTTGTTCGGGCACCTAGCTGCAATATGACCAATTTCTTCACATGAAAAACATATTAGAGGAACTTTACCTTTATATTTTCCTCTGCCTCTGGAGTATTTTCTTGCTAGAAGAGCTTCAATTACTTCAAGATCACTGTCTGAGCTTAGATCTGATTCATCTTCACTTTCTGACTGAAGTTTCTTTTTGCTTTTCTCCTGGAGTGAAAGTTTGGCCTCAAATTTTGATTCCATGTTCTTGGAAGCTGGAACATAGTTGTCAAAGTTATCTAGTTCAAATGCAGTTAATCTCCCAACTATGGCCTCAAGATTTATCTAATGATTTGCTTCACATCTTCTTTCCTGAATTGCAAACACTCTGATTGCATAAACAGGAAGCAAGGTTCTGAGAACTTTTCTTACAACTGTTTCTCCTTTGATGTCACCACCAGCTGCCCTGATTGCACTTACACATGCTTTAACTCTTTCAACATACTTTGCAATGTTTTCATCCTCTCTCATCCTCATTTGATCAAATTGTCCTCTTAGACTTTCTGCTTTTTCTCTTCTCACATTGTCATCCCCTCCATAGATTTCTTTTAGCTTGTTCCACATGTCAAAGGCGGTTTTGTAGTCCTTAATGTCATCAAATTCTTCATAGCTAAGAGCAGATGCTATGTCTATCATCATGTTGTTGTGAGTTTTCTTTTTAGCAATATCATTGATTGACAATGTGCCAGAAGGTTCTTCATATTTTTCTTCAAGGTATTTCAGTCCAGTATTACCAACAGTAGCCAGATGAAGTTTCATTAGTTCTTGCCATGCTAAGAAGTTATCTCTATTAAGTTTTGGAATTTCTCTTTTGTAAGACATCCTGATCTTTTGCTTAGATCCTTGAAATCTTCTCCTACAAGTACCAAAAGCTCTGATACCAATTGTTGGAAATGAGAATGAAGTAACTGAGAGGGGGAGGGGGTGAATCAGTTACTACAAAAACATTTCACAGTCCCTTAGATGTCTAAAAGTTTGATCTATTTTATAGATTACTGAAACTTGATATTGCAGCAAATAATAACAATCATTAAGAACTGATATCAAAACAATTCAGCAAACTCAAACACTAGAGACACTAGATTTAACGTGGAAACCCAATATGGGAAAAACCACCAATGTAACTAGTTACTGTTTTTCACTCTTCTGAAGTGAGCCCTCTTAGGAGCCAACCCTGTTAAAGGTTACAAAACACACTGTTAGGTGTGACCCTGTTAGAGGATTTAATCACCCTGTTAGGAGTGGCCTTGCTAGAGGTCTTTAGAACAATTCAACTGAACTGTCACCTTGTTAGAGGATTTACAATAGGGTTGTTAAATCCACTCTGTTAAGAGATTTTGAGTTCACTGTTACAATGGTTAGAAAGCAACAATGAAGTGACCTGATATAATGTGCAACTTATCTTTTGTTGATTGCAGATCTCTGTTATGCTTGACTAGATCCTTACTGATCACATACAACTTTGCAGCTCCTTCAATGCATCTGATCCTTCATCACACTTCTTCAACATTCGCTCTTATGTTCAATATTCACTCATTCCATATCCATACATTCACACTCTTATGCATCCAAATTCTTACATCTCACGAATTCACAACTTGATCTTTCATATATACCTTACAGATTATCTTAGTCGGCTCTAATCACTGACCAAATACAATAGTTGGCTAGAAATAATTAAAATTACAAACTAACAAATCCCTTTACTGGCCGACACTGCTTGGTTAATACTGTTCAGAAAATAATTCCTGTGTTAACTGACTGAGCCCAGTTAGTACAGAGAATTTCGTGAAATCCTTCAGTTGCCGAGTGAACTCGATAAGCACTGAGTTCCCTGTGATGACCGAGTGAGCTCGGTGAAATTGACTCCACTTTGATGACCGAGTAAGCTTGGTGAAAACTGACTTCTCCATATTTCCTTCGATGACCGAGTGAGCTCGGTGAAAACTGACTTCTCCATCTTTCCTTCGATGACCGAGTGAGCTCGGTGAAAACTGACTTCTCCATCTTTCCTTCGATGACCGAGTGAGCTCAGTGAAAAACTGATTTTTCCATCTTTCCTTCGATGACCGAGTGAGCTCGGTTATTACTGTCTTTTTTATTTTCTTCGATGACTGAGTGAGCTCGGTTATCATTGTCTGAACTCGGTTAACTAAGATTAAAGACTGATATGACATTTTGTGTGACATCAAGGACAACACTATCCAACAGTTATATGTTTTCTGGTGTATCAATTCTCAATTTTTGGTGACACATCTAGAAATCCCCCTTGGCTCTGGTGTTGGCAATATTGATCCAATGAATATTTTCATAGAGGGAATATGGGAAGATGATATCGTAAATGCTTTTCCCAGTGTATGTGATTCATACATAGGTGGAAATGCTTTGAATTATCAAAATAGAGGAGGTAAGAATTTATTGCCAGAAGCCTAACAGATAAGCATAAAGAGCAATGATGTGGACATACAAGTTGCATGTCTGCTAGGGAAAAGAAGTAGTAAAATCATCCATCCCATCTAATGGATCTAATGACATCTCATAATTATTATATGTTTACGAAATAAAGATTATTATTAATAAATAATAATAATACTCATACTATTACATAATAAACTATAAGGATTATTTCATTATAATAAATGTTAGATATCTAATAAAGATTATTCCTAATATGGAAGATCATTTAATATATTTATATTTCTAATTTGTTGTACTGATGTCTCTATATTACCTAATATTTTTGTTGTCTATATAAATTATTAACTAAATATAGAGTGAGATTTTTAATAATATGAGGGTATGTAATATATGGTAATTGGTACTATTGCAAATTAAGTTATATTTTCAATGTTTAAAATAATTAGATTTAAATTAATATTACAATTATGATTTTAGTTGATACTTGTTACATTTTGCAAACATTATTTATTTTTAAAAACTTAAAAATTATGACTTATGAAGTACTAATAGTTATTTCAAATTATCCCTCAAGTACAAATTAGATAACTAAAAAATAAATATAGCAATTGTAAAAAAATATCTTCACAGTGTGACATGTGTTTACAACCTTTATTCCATCTTATTTTGTATATCTCTATAAATGTTACTATTATTTATTATTTATATGATAGGTAATATTTATGTTTTAAAAATATGTTTATATTTCAAAAGAAGAATTTATCATTTTTAAATATTTTTCAATTATTTCTAAACATGGAGTTTAATTATCTTACGAACATATCAAACATTGTATAATTAATTAAGAAAAACAATTGAAATATTTAATCTTTTAATATTCAATGATTAAAAGAAAGTGAAATTTATTTATGAGTCAATCTATTTGAGAATAAATTATATCAATAATTTTATCTATTTAATTTTTTTATGTTTACTATTATTTAACTATTATTGTATATAATTTTAAGCTCAAACTTCCTATGTATACTAGTCTCTAATGTCATGGTTATGATTAGGATTAGATTTAGAGTTTGTGTTATGATCTTGTTTGGGATTAGTATTTAATGTTTGGGTCATTATAGGATTAGAGTTAGAATTAGGGTTAGGGTTAAATTTGTTACAAGCTAGGGTTGTTGTTGCACCAGCAGATTGACTTGTTAATGCTCAATGCAACCACTAGACTTATAGAAAACAGGAGGCAATTAAGCCATGTCACGAATCTTGAAGGGGGAAATTGGTAGTTAGTCCAACAATTTCCCCCTCAGTGTTACCTGAGGAGATTTGAACTAGTGACCAAGCTTTGATACCACTTTTTACAAGCTAGGGTTGCCATTGCACCAAGAGATTGACCTGTTAATGCCTAATACAACCACTAGAACTATAGAACACATGAGGCTTCTTACCAGATCACACCTCCATCAGTGTCTTACCAACAAGAGCTGATGTAGGAGATCTGTTAACCAGATAGCAAGTAGTGGCCACAGCTTCGGCCCAAAACCTTTGTTCTAAACCAACTCCACTAAGCATACTCCTAGCCTTCTCCATCAGTGTCCTGTTCATTCTCTCTGCAACTCCATTTTTTTGTGGGGTATACGAAGTTTTCTTATGCCTCTCGATACCTTGTTCTTTACAGAACTGTTCAAACTCTGCTGAGCAAAACTCACCACCATTGTCAGTTCTCACACACTTAATCTTCTTACTAGTCTAATTCTCTATAAGGGCTTTAAATTCCTTGAATCGACTAAAGACTTGTGTCTTACTTTTAAGGAAATAAATCCATGTCCTTCTACTATAATCATCTATGAAAGATACAAAAAATATAGACTTGGAGATTGAAGGAACTTTTACAGGACCAAATACATCAGAACGAATAAGATCCAAAACATCAGAAGATTTGTGAGAACCAGAGTAAAACTGAACACGATTTTTTTTATCATATACATAGTGTTCACAGAAGTCAAACTCAATATTGCAATCATTTAACCCTTCAACGAGATTTTTATTTTTCAGGGTTTTGAGACCCTTCTCACCAATGTGACCAAATCTCAAATGCCACAACATTGTCTTTTCTGCAGGAAGCTTTCCTTCCAAAGTGTTTGCACCCTTAGGTACACTTGTTACACTACCATCAGAACCACTAACCATAGTCTTCTTTACTGCTCATTCAGATGGTGGGGATGAAGTGATAGCTACTCTCTTCTTTGAAATAGGAGAACTATTACACTGAGAAATGTGTGCATCAAGCTGAAACAAAGTACCTCTCCTAGTACCCTTAGCAAGCACCATAGATCCTCTCATCATCTTACATCCATCTTTAGAAAAAACAACTTGCACACCTACATCATTTAGCATACTTATAGATAATAGGTTTCGTGCCAAACCTGGAATGTGCATAACTCCATTGATTCCCTTTACTCATCCATCAGGAAATTTGATAGTGACCCTTCTGTGTCCAACTATCTTTAGGTGAGAATGTTCACCCAAGTACACCTTTCCACCATTGAACTCTTCATATCTTGAGAACCAGTTTCGATGAGAGGTCATGTGAAAAGATGCACCCGAGTCAACCAACCACACATCATCAAATGCATGGGCTGCCTAAGCTATGATTAATGCATCGCCATCTTCTTGAGATTTTTCAAAACCAGAATCTGAGACTTTCTTCTTCTTCTTAGGTTCTTTACAGTCTTTACGAAAGTGCCTAGTCTTATCACAATTCCAACATTTTGCCTTGGACTTATTGGAAGTCTTTGACTTCCCACGGGATTTGGATCTACCCTTATTGTCAAACTTATTGTCATTTTTCTTTCCTCTTTCCATGGATCTCCCACAAACAGCAAGGGCTTCCTTTTTCAAAACGAAAGCCTTTCTCTGCATCTCCTCTGATAACAGCGAAGACACAACATCATCCATTTTGAAGGTGACTAATGTTCTTCCAAGAGCCATCACAAGATGGTCCCATGAATTTGGTAAAGAACACAAAAGTGTGTAGCAACAATCCTCTTCCTCTAACTTGACACCAGCTGATGTCAACTGTGCAGCTACCAAATTAAATGCATTTAAATGATCCATTAAGGATCCACCTTCCTCCATTCGCAGAGAATACAACTTCTTCCTCATGAACAACTTGTTCACCAAAGATTTTGCCTGATACACGGCCCCAAGTCTCTCCCACAAACTATATGCAGTTTTCTCATCTAGAACATTCAGAAGGACTGCATCGGCTAAATAGAGTCTTATGAGACCCTTAGCTTTACAGTCTTTGATATCCCAATCTACTTGAGCTATAGTTGTTGGTCTTGTAGTGCTTGTAGTCGCTTCCCATAGGTCATGATCTTCCAACATGTCTTCCATCTTGAGTTTCCACAACTCAAAATTAGTGCCATTAAATTTCTCCACCTCCATTCTTCCATATGATGAACTTGCCATCTCAATCTGCAAATAAGATTCAGGATGATGTGCACAAGACTCCCACTCAACTTGAGATTAGCTCAAAAAACCCTACCCAACAACTAGGATCAAAAGTTGATCAAGCTCTGATACCACCTGTAAGGAAACTCAGGTACCAAAATAACTTCCTACACTAATCTCATAAGGAAAGTATGATGCAAATCCTATTAAAATCTTCTACACTTACATATTCAATATCATGTAAACAATAATATTGTAGCAAAACATGCATACGAAAAATAGACAGAGAAAAGAACACATAACACAAGGATTTGTCAGTGGAGAAAAACCTTCCGGTAAAACAACCCCACCCCTTCAGAACCTGCACAATGTATTATTTTCAACACGAGGTTACAATACACTTGCAATGCAAGTTCAACATCAACAACAAAAGACTCCAGTAGCTACTCACAGTACCAACAATACACCTTTTTTGCATCGCATCTCTTCGCAACCCTAAAAACGCTTATAACATGCGCTTCACTTTAGGGCTACTCCCAAAAGGTAAACCGTATTAGGGTTTTACTATTGGGGTAGAGTGTACAGTACTCAAATATCTTAGTTGCCACATGTCTTCACCTATCATTGAATCTTCCTAACATAGCTCTTACGTGTCATAGGAATCCGTCATAACCATTTTAGTCATGATCTCCTTACACACAATTCAAGATGTCGACACATCAACATTATTTGCAAGAAATACATTTTACAAAACAAATAATAAGAATAGGAATTATACAAGGTTGAGACACCTTATTCCTAACATTGATGATGGGCTATATATGACCATGTTTCATGTTATAAACCTTACTCTATAATTATTAATAACATGGAGATTATTAATTTATTTTGATATTGTAAATAATTAAATATTTCTAATAGAGATATTATTAGAAATCTATATAATAATTAAAGTTATATTATCTATCTGTTTCCTCAAAGATCATTTATTGCAAATAGATATAATATAACTATAGTATAAATTATTAATACAATTTTAGATAATCCTTATAAATCTAAAATCAAAGATCATTCCTAATATCTAATTTACTATATAATAAGATATAATATAACATATTATACGATTGTACATATGTTAAATTAGATTATAAACATCTAATCTAAAAATTAAAAATATAAATATATAATGGTTATACTAAATAAATATTATCCTGTATACAATAAATCTCACTGTATATTCAGTTAGATTTCTAATGTGTGAATATATGGTGCCTTGCAAACAAGGAAAGTTTATCTTTTTGGAATCACGATGAAGCGGACAACAAAAGCTCCAATGAAGGCTTTGAAACGTTATCAACAGCAACGACAACGCTTCATCTTGTGTGGACTACGTTTCAACTACTTTTTCCTCCCAATATTTTCCTTGCAGAATTGTTTCTTGACTGACATTGTAAGCTTTGCATATTATCAAATCCAATTTACATAAAACAAGGTCGCAGAGTAGCGTAGCTCCTACCTTAATGATGATAGAATTATTGTAATATTAGAAAATAAATAAACCATATTTTCTCTTCACACAGTGCAAAAGAATGAGATCTGGGTGGCTTTGATGTAACTCTGTAGATTCCATTGACATATTATTTGAATTGGCCATAGTTTTTAAGTTTTAACTCGTCCTCAAAGAATTGTATTAAGTCACATCTGTTTGACGTATTTAATTGACACCTATTCTCTACTTATCTCATTGCTCCTTGTAAAGGCTTAGATGCCTTTACTTTGGTTCTCTTGGCATTATCTTATATGGCATATCTTATAGTCAACGCAGCTAGCAATATTAATTCAACATTTGATGCAATGACTCAAAGATCAGCATTTGGAATAAATCAACTCTCCAACAGATTTTGTTTGTCCATGGCATTTTAAGATCATTGATATTCCCAATTATCAGTAATTTTTTAATAATGAAAGTTGTGCAATATGACCTACAACAAATAATTGATTAAATAGATATACGTTTATGAGTAAAAACAAATTTTGAGATATTTAATGTCTATGATTAAAAATAAATTTTAAGATATTCTCACTAGTCATGTAAAGATTTTCATAGATGGGCCCATTTTTTGTTAAGATGAGTAGAACACATTAGCAATCAGCATTGGAAAAGTTCTCTTTAGCATCATATTTGATCTCCTTAGGTATGATCAAAAGGGGAAAAAATAGAGGAAACTTAAGAATCTAAATGTACTTGATCTTAGTTATGAAATTTTTGATCAATGTAGATTTCATAATAGATAGTGACAGCTTTAGAGCTATACATTTGAATCCACCCAATAATAATATATAATGTGTCAAGTCCAAAGAACTAGTTAATGAAATGAAGTTAATTTAAATTGTAGAAAAGATTTCACAGTTGATGTTCTTAGTTTCATTGGAATTTTTTAGACCTTTCACTATTGAGTCATGGCACATGAAGGAGTCTTGACTCATATGATTAATCAGATGTTTTTCGAAGTCCACAATGACCCAACTAAGTAGGATTGGACCCAATATTATTCTTGCATGATTTTGTGTCCATTATACAAATAACACAATATATCCTCTTTTACCCTGATACAAAACTTTTGAATTTGAAATTTTGCAAATTGTAGGAATATAATCAGATTCCACAAGCTTTCTCTACATCTTCCAAGCTTGTACTAGAATTATAGTGCTATAGAATAGTATGGGAATCCATCAAAACATAATGGAAAATGGGGTCTTTTCAAATGTTGTACTTACAAATGCATTGGTTGATAGATAAGCAAAGTGGAGAAGCATCACAAGACATGTGAGCTATTCAACATTAGGTCGAAACAAAACATGGCCTTGTGGATTTCTATGATTACAGGATATGCAAGAAGATTACTTCTAAATAATGTCGATTCTATAAATTCTAAACTTTGATGGGTCAAAAAATAATGTGATTTTCCACTTCCACTAAGACTAGAGTGCATCTCAAAAATAGAAATAAAGAGACAACACAAGCATAGTAATACGACTAATTTTTAACACTATGAAAAGAAACAACAGAGGTAAGATACTTTTATTTTCTTCTTTAAGATAGTGTAGTTTCCTAAATTTTGCTTTCATTTCTGCTGAGAAATCTTAAATCTTAGTTTTCTAAGAAAAACATTCAAACCACACAAGGAAAAAAACTCAAAATATAATTACCAGTAAAGATTCTCTTGGTGCTACTTGACCACAAATTTTCTCTGTGTGTAGTATAACCTAGTGAAACACAAGAATAACCAATGTATAGGAATTAAAAATAGTTTGTCTAAAATAAAAGAGCTACAAAAGGGTGGATGCAATAGCACTCAGAACTGGAAAAAAGAAAGATTGGTAAATCTAAAGTAGACTAGATGGATGTGTTGGAAATGATTGAAAAGATCACGAATGAAGAATAATGGAATTGGTAAAGAATTTTTTCAATCATTGTTTTGTCATTGATGTCAAACTTGCCACTTGCAGGAATTACAATTGCTTAAGTGATCCAAGTACTATCAATTGGTTGATTGACAAGGAGGTGGCAATCAATAAGATGTAACTAGAGTACCTAGAGAAAGGTTGAAGTTATGATGTTGTAATGAAGTATAAGGATTAGCTAAGCCATTGATGAAATAGTGTATTAATGACATACTCACAGAGGATGGACACACTGAGACACATAAAAAATGTAAGGATTAACTAAGTCATTTGTAAAGCCTAACTAAGTTCATTTGAGAGAGTCGAGCTAGCTAGTCAATGCTGAGCAAATTCTTAGTTGAAGCGAAGCAAGTTCAACTTCAGTGTGTGTTGAGCAATCCTTTAGGTGCCAAGTAACATAGAATCCTTCAGGTGTCGAGTAACACAGAATCCTTTAGGTGCTTAGTAACACCAGAATGTTCAGGTGCCGAGTAATTGTTTAGGTGCCAAGTGATTATTCAAGTGTCGAGTAACTTAGGAAAAGACTTCAGGTGCCAAGCATCAGTAATCCAATGATGCCAAGTTGCTGCATTATTTGTTAAGTCAAAGATTCGCTGGATCAATAACGATAAGTTTGTTACATTGAATTTTTTGAATTAGTTGGATGATAAGGATGATCAGTAGATGTTATATAATTTTATGTAAACCACGCAAACCAATTCAAGGCAAATGCTAATGGATTTATAATGAAGTTTCTAGAAAAAACAATTTGGAGGGAAAAAAATACCGTTTTGCTCAAGATCAAATGAAGATTTGAGCGAGAAGTGAAGAACAAGACTTCTATATAAGGAGTTACAGGTCAGAGATCAAAGAAGGGGGAGTTGGTCACAAGTGTGGTCAAAGCCAAGAGAAGGCTAATGTGAAGGAGGACACAGTGAGGAGTAAGTATAGAGCATCAAGACTCTGAGTTGATTAAGTGATCATGGAGTGCATTGGCATAATGAGTGGAAGAACTCAAGGAGACAGATCTTGAAGGTGAACAAGTTGTTAGCACTACAAGGGAGGAAAGCCAAGAAAAGAAAAAAACTGAAGAGTGATCTGAAATCTACAAGGTTAGAGTTGTAATCTGTATCAGGTCAAAACCTTTCTAATACTCTCTTACTATTGTATTAGATATTGAAATCCTACATTGCTAGGTTAGCTTAACAACTAAGTGGATAAACCTCAGGAAAAGGATAAAGAGATCCTCAGGAGAAGGATAAAGAGATCCTTAGGAGGAGGATAGGAGATCCTTAGAGAGGGATGAAAGATTCTTTTTAGAAGGTGACTGTAAATCCCATGGATTTGGGTGAGCCTAAAAGCTCTATGTAAATCCTTTAACAAGGTGACATTCCAAGTTGAATTTTCTTAAGTCCTCTAACAGGGCACACTCCTAACAGTGTGTAGAAATCCTTTAACAAGGTCACATTTAACAATGTGTTGTAGCATTTAACAGGGTAGACCATTAGAAGTGGTTGAAATTAATTACGCAGTTATTCTGTGGGTATCATCCCCACCCCAATTTTACCTTCTTATTCTTGGAGGGTTTCTGGGTCATCAAAATCCTTAGTGTTATGTGGTGATGCATGTTATCTTTCATGGTTGTTTAATGTTTAATTGCATGCATGATAATTTTAGTTATATGTCATCAAAGATTAGAAGAAAAACTTGTATTGGACATCATTGGACCTTGAATAATTGATTCACCCCCCTCTCAGTTATTCTAAAGAATTCTAACAATTGGTATCAGAGCACACTACTGATTTTTTTCAAGGTACTAGCAGTAGGAACATCAAGATGTCCAAGAGAGAAGTTCCCAAGCTAAACAAAGACAACTTTTTTGCATGGCAAAGTTTGATGAAGCTACACCTTGGATCAATAGGTCACTATGCACAGTCCTCAATCACAGTTGATCAAGTAGACCCTGCAGGACCCCTCACTGTAGATGACATAAGCAAGAAGAAGGAACAATATCAAGCAATGTTAGATATTGCTTCACCATTAACCTATGCCGAGTATGATGATGTCAAAGGATGTGATACTACACATCAGATGTGGGAAACATTGTCAAGAATCTATGGACGAGATGGTAATGTCAAGAGAGCCAAAAGTGAGAGCCTAAGAGGAAAATTTGATGATATGAAAATGGAAGAAGGAGACAATGGTTCTCAATATGGTGCAAGGATGAAAGAAGTAGTAAGTGCCATAAAAAGCCTAGGAGGACAGCTAGTAGAAGAGACAGTATATAGCAAATACTTGAGAAATTTTCTTCCTATCTATGCTATAAGAGTATCAGCCATCCAAGAGCTAAGGTGTGTACTAGACAATGCATTGTCATTTGAAGGAATAATTGGAAGACTCAATGCCTTTGAGCTATCCAACTTTGACAACTACAAGCCAAAAAACTTTGAATCTGCATTCAAAGTCAAGAAGAAAATAAAAGACAATGATGAGGTGCAAACAAAGAAAAAGAGTGGAAAAGGAAAGTATGTATCTAGTGATAGTCACACTGATGAAGATGATGTAGACCAATTGGAGGCATTACTAGCAAGAAGATTTCACAGAGGAAGAGGCAAATTCAAAGGTAAGCTACCAATCATTTATTTCAATTGTAATGAAGTTGGTCACATTGTAGCCAGATGCACACAAAAGAAAAATTACAAGGATGGAGGCAACTTCAAGAACAAGAAAGAGGACAACAAGGACTACAGAGGTAAAGGCAAAAGATGCTACATTGTTGAAGAAGACTGATGAGAATGATGATGAAGTCTATGTGGCTATGAAAGATGAATCAGATGAAGATGAAGCAACTGCCCTGGTAACCTGCATGAACAAGAATGATAAATGGATCATAGACAGTGGATGCTCTCATCACATGACTAGAGATAAAAGTAAGTTCATTTCCTTTACTCAATATGAAGGAAATAGTGTTAGATTTGGTAACAATGCACCATGTAAGATCAAAGAGAAAGGTAGTATCAAGCTTACTGAAAATATATCATGTGATAATGCATACTATGTTGAAGGCATGAATTATAACTTGTTAAGTGTCTCATAGTTAGGCAACATAGGATACAAGGTTGAATTTGGAAATGGAATTGCCAAGATCTATGATTCTCAAGGAAGTCTAAAAGGAAAAGGTGACAAGACTAGGAGTAATTTGTTTTACCTAGACATGGAAGATGTTTCTTGTCTCATTGTTCAAACTAATGATGTATGGTTATGGCAAAAGAGGCTATGTCATGTAAATTTTGACAATCTGATAAGCATCAACAAGATGAAGAAAGTCATGTAGAAGTTGAGAAATCCAACTTCACAGATCCTCAAGAACACCTGCATGCACATATCCTGCAATGAAGAGAAGCTAGAAAATGAAAAAGTAGAGCTTAAAAGTTCTCAAAAATGTGAGAGTGAAAATGTATTCTAAGTTATGAAAACAAAGTACAAAAGTTCAATCTTTTAAGGTGAATGAAACCCTAAAGGAAAGAAAGCTAGGTTTGCACAATATAATTAATATAAAATATTAATTATATGCACCTAAGAGAGCTAAAGCACCTAGAGTAATAAATAATTTACTCTAACACCCCCCCTTAAGTGAAGCTTAGGAGGAAGATAACCTAGCAAAGCTATGAAAGCAAAAAAAATGGGTCTCGACAACAAGGCCTGATCAGGTACGCAACACAAGGAAATCTCTATGAACTGGAGACAAAGGAGAAAACCCAATGGGAAAAACCCCTCTCCAAAAGAGATAGAATAAACATTCTAAAAAAAACATGAAGGAAGGAAGGCCTCAAGATGACCCCCCAAGGACAACTTCTGTAATCCCAAGCATAGATCGCAGCTGAAGATAGCGAGGTGATGCAAATGACTTGGTGAAGATGTCAGCAACCTGTGCATCAATGGAAATGTACTCCAATGACAGAACACCATCCTATATCAAATGACAAATGAAATGCATATGAAGCTCAATGTGTTTAGTGTGTTGATGCTACACCGGGTTGCGGGAAATGTGAATAGCACTCTGATTATCACACCACAGAATAGTGGGATGATTAGGAGGAAAACCAAACTTAGTCAACAACTGTCAAACCCATAAAATCTCCTAACTAGCAAGCATTGTGGCTCGATACTCAGCCTCTATAGATGAAAGTGTGTGAGCCTACTACTTCTTGCATGACCATGTGATAGGACCAGAGCCAAGATAGAAAACAAAGATAGAAGTAGACTTTTGATCATCGACATCACCGGCCCAATCCAAATTAGCGTAGCCAACAATGTGAGGAGTCCCTACTATGTAATGAATGCCTAACATCAAGGTGCCCTGAATGTATATCAAAATATGCTTGGCAACTTGCCAATGACTCTCATGAGGCTCATGGGAGAACTGAGAGACAAGACCCACTACAAAGGAGAGATCAAGACAAGTGTGTGTCAGGTACAACAAGCTACCAACCAACTATCAGTACAAAGTGGGATCCATTGAAGGCGAAGTGCAAGAGGTAGACAAAGTAACACCCAACTAAAAAGGTGTAGGACCAGGCTTGCAATCAAGCATGTCAAAGCATTGAAGCATGTCAAGAGCATACTTCTACTAGTAAACAAAGATTCCAACAAGGGAATGAACAATCTGGAGACCAAGAAGATAGTGTAGCAGGCCAAGATTGGTCATCTCAAACTGGTCCATCAATGCTCTCTGAACATCCTTAATCATAGAGGACGAGCTACCTGTGAGAAGAAGATCATCAACATATAGCACAAGGATCAAAACCTCAGCCTCAAGACATTGAATGTAGACTATAGGATCAGAATAGCAACAGGTGAAGCCTGTAGAAAGTAGAAAAGAGTCCATCTTCTCATACCAAGCCTAAGGGGAATGTTTGAGACCATACAATGAGTGGCAAAGTCTACAAACCAAGGTGGAATCCTGTACAAATCCCTAAGGCTGCTCCATGTAAATCTCCTTAGTAAGATCACCATGCAAGAATGCACTCTTCACATCCATTTGAAAAATGGGCCATCCCTGTGAAGTTGCAAGGGATAAGACAAAGCGAATAGAGTTCATCTTGGCTATAGGAGAAAATGTCTCACTGTAATCAATACCCTCAACCTGTGAAAAACCCTTCACAACAAGATAGGCCTTACACTTATCAATGGAACCTTCAACAACAAACTTAGTATGATACAACCATTTGCATCGCACAACCTTTCTTCCCTTAGGAAGAGAACAAAGATCCCAAGTATGATTCTTCATCAAAGAAGAATACTCCTCCTCCATTTAACTATCCCACTCAGGATGTCCTATCGCTACTGTAAAAGTCTAAGGATCATCACAAATAGCATGACTGAGTAAACTAGAACCCGCAGTATGTGAACGAGTGCGACGGGAAGTGGTAGGGTCACTAGCTAGTGATCCTATAGCCTCAACTATAGCTTGAGCCCATTTAGGCATTTGGGGAGGATCGTGTGGTGGAGGTAAATGGGGATCAACATGATCATCACCCTCATCATCCAAAAAAGAGACTAGAAGAGATGAGGGAGTGGTGGTAAGTGAAGTAGACTCTGGATGCAGGCTATCTACTGTAGGAAGGAGCTCGTCAAACAAGATATCCCATAAAAATAGGACCTCGTGGGAATTAGGATCAAATAATCTATAGGCCTTAACATCCTCACAATAGCCAACATAAATGAGGTATCAGCTCTTCCACTCCATTTCTCTCCTTTGAGCATCGAGTATAAATGCCCATGCTTCGCAACCAAAAACTCAGAATGAAGATACATTAGGCTTGACATGAGACCAAGCCTCCTCAGGAGTCATATTTCAAACTGTCTTGTGAGGCATTCAATTCTGAATGTAGTTGGCACAATTGACAGCCTCTACCCAAAACCATGAATCCATGGACCTAGACTCAATCATACAATTAGCCATCTCCTGAAGGGTTCTGTTCTTCCTCTCGGCCACACCATTTTCCTGAGGGGTGTAGGGCAGGAAAAATTGATGCTGAAGACCATATTTAGAGAAAAAATCCCTAAAATATTGGTTCACATACTCCCACCATTATCTATGCGTATCCACCTAATCGAAAGACTAGATTGCTTCTCAACAAATTTCTTGAAGACTCAAAATGAATCAAAGACATCAGACTTGTACTTTAAAAAGTAAACCCATGCACATCTAGAGAAGTCATTAATGAAAGTAAGCACATATCTAGAACCTAAAAAAGAAGGAGTGGGAAATGACATGAGGTCACTATGAATCAACTCTAGTGGTTCCAAAGCACGAGTGGCTCATCTATGTGGAAAAGGATCTCTATGTTGTTTTCTAAGAGCACAACCTTGACAAACACCATCT
Organism: Cupressus sempervirens; assembly: GCA_028749045.1. Taxonomy (NCBI): domain Eukaryota; kingdom Viridiplantae; phylum Streptophyta; class Pinopsida; order Cupressales; family Cupressaceae; genus Cupressus; species Cupressus sempervirens. The sequence continues at coordinate 32,947,814 of CM053786.1, read as the reverse complement.
GTATAGGAAATTTAGGGAAGCCCAAGAACAAGTGCTTGTGTGCTCATCTGCTGAAGATATCTGTAATTGACATGGTCAAAATGCTCATGCCAAAGTCTGCTTACTGAATCTGCATGTGCAACAAGACATGAACCTGTGTCATCAGAAGACTCAAATCTATCAAATCTATAGAGGCGAGATGTAGAATCAACACTCCTAGTAGCCACAATCATCTCAAAATCATGTAAGCCTTGGATAACCACATCATATGGTGAGAATTCAACTGTCTTAGAAGAGCCAGAGTGGCAAATCTGATAGATAGACAATAGGTTTTTCGAAATGTCAGGGACAAGAACAACATCCTGAAGAGAGCCCCCAACTAATGCAACAGAACCAGAACCCATGACAAAAAGATGTGATGAGTTCCCAATAGTAATTTGGGTAGTAGGAGAAGGGGCAAGTGAGGTGACCAACTACTGAGTTTTTTTCATATGGTGAGAGGCACCGGAATCAAGAATCCAAGTAGGCCCAAAAGTCATAGCTCATGTAGTAAGATCATGACCTTTCCCTGTAGGGGGGATGTAGACTTAGGAGCTGACATGTGATGCTCCTACATGGCTTCCTCTAAAGCCTTCAAATGTTTGCAACACCTAGAAATGAGATGTCCATCCTTTCCACAAAAATTATAGGTCTCAGTTGATTTCTTCTTAGTCTTGGAGGTAGACTCAGTAGACTTCGAAGCAGATTTACCCTTGGAAGGGTTAGCTGGAGGTTTGGCATCAATTTTTGGTGCATCTTTCTTCAGTTTGGCTTTCTGTTTTGGTTTCCCCTGAGAAGTCTGAGCAACCAATACTTGGCTGGAAGAGCTAGAGGCATCCACCTATTAGATCTTACCCTATTCTCATGTCAACCGATCACAAAATGTCTCAAATGAGGGGATCTGATGTTTGTTACCCAAGGCATCCATGGTGGAGTAGAACATGGAAGAAAAGATCTAATATTGTCCTCACAACTTTGAGAGTATCAAAAAAATACACTCATCATTAGTTTTGTTTTTACCACATCCCTACAAGACTGTACGTAGAGATTTGAACTTCATCAAGAAGTCTTCAATAGTGGGAAAGCTAGCTAGTGTCAAAGAAGTCAACTCTACATCAAGTTGTAGTGTTTGTACGACCTCCTAGAGGGGTAAAAAAAAATTCCAGATGCTCGGAGGCCAAAAATAACAAGTTTTTTATGTACTTTGACTTTAAATGGCCTTTCGGGTGCAATGGCAGTGTCTATTTGAGCCCAAAGTGCCCCAAAAATTTTCCCTTCACCCTTTTGAAGAAAAAAACTCTAAAAAAGCTAGGGTTTCTGACTGCGAATTGTAGCTTCGAGAATCTTCAAACGAGGAAGCAGCAAGGAGGCTCTGATACCATGTAGAAGTTGAGAAATCCAACTTCACAGATCCTCAAGAACACCTGCATGCAAATATCCTGCAATGAAGAGAAGCTAGAAAATGAAAAAGTAGAGCTTAGAAGTTCTCAAAAATGTGAGAGTGAAAATGTATTCTAAGTTATGAAAACAAAATACAAAAGTTCAACCTTTTATGGTGAACAAAACCCTAAAGGAAAGAAAGCTAGGTTTGCACAATATAATTAATATAAAATATTAATTATATGCACCTAAGAGAGCTAAAGCACCTAGAGTAATAAATAATTTACTCTAACAGGTCAAAGGTCTACTAAAGTTGAAGAAACCTGATAACACCATGTGCAAACAATGCCAACTAGGGAAGATGACCAAGTCAAATTTCAAAAGCAAGGCTTATACTTCTTATGAAGTATTAGAGCTAGTTCATACTGACTTGTGTGGTCCTATTGAAGTACAAAGCTACAAAGGTGATAGATACATAATACTATTTGTAGATGACTATTCAAGGATGATGATAGTCATGTTCTTGAAATAAAAATTAGATGCATTCCAAATGTTCAAATGGTACTTGGCCAGGGTTGAGAAAGAAACTAGAAAGAACCTAAAATGTCTCAAATCTGATAGAGGAGGTGAATTCACATCAAGAGAGTTTGAAGAATTCTGTAATGGTAGAGGAATCAAAAGGCAGACATCAGCACCTAAGACTCCACCTTATAATGGTATAGCAGAGAGAAGGAATAGATTAGTTATTGACTATGTTGGGACCTTAGTAATGGAGAAAAATGTTGCACTCAAGTACTGGAGAGAAGCTGTAAGTACTACAGTCTACACACTCAACAGAGTTCAAGTCAAGAAAGGTACAAATGCAACACCTTTTGAATTATGGTATGGGCATTCTCCTAATTTAAAACATTTCAAAATATTTGGATGCAAATGCTCTATATATAAAGAGTCTAGAAATGGAAAGTTTGATGCAAAAAGTGAGGAAGGAACATTTCTTGGTTATTCTACTAGAAGCAAAGCTTATAAGTTCTTGAATGTTAACACTAACAAAGTAGTAGAAAGCACAAATGTGAAAATTGATGAGCTTGCAAAAGTTCAAAGTGTTGAGAACACCAAGAAAGTAGAAGAATACAAGACCTTTGTATACCTTTATGAAGGTATACCTAATAATGGTGAAGTTGCAACTCAGAATGACAATCAACAACAAAATCAAGTATATGCCGAGTCACAAACAATGAATGTCGAGCAGCAGACACATTTAGAAGCCAAGCTACAGAATACAGAGAATGTTCATTCAGATTCTAAAAATAGCCAACATGAAGGAAATGAACAAATACTTGATGAAAATATGCATGAGGGTTTAGATTCTGAATGAGACAACATGCAAACAAGGAAAGAACCAGTATTGGCAAAGTATGTAAGAAGAAATCATCCTGCAGATCAAATTATTGGAAACAAAGAGGTAGGACCAATGTCAAGGAATAAAATTAGAAGTGAGACATGTTTGCTCATAAAAATGGAACCAAAAATAGTAAGTGAAGCCATAAAAGATGATGTCTAGTACAATGCTATGAAAGAAAAAATAGAACAAATTGAGAAGAACAAGACATGGACCTTAATCTCAAGACCAGCTGACAAGAATGTAATTGGAACCAAGTGGCTATTTAGAAACAAGTTAGATGAGAATTGTGAAATCACAAGGAACAAGGCAAGACTAGTTTGTAAAGGGTATGCACAAGAAGAAGGACTAGACTATGAAGAAACTTTTGCTCCAATTGCCAGAATGGAAGGAGTAAGGACCTTACTAGCATATGCAGCTTTCAAAGGATTTAAAGTCTATCAAATGGATGTTAAGTCCGCATTTCTGAATGGTATACTTGAAAAGGAAGTCTACATAGAGCAACCAGAAGGATTTGTTGATGAAAATAAAAAAAATAAGGTATGTAAATTGCAAAAGGCTCTATATGGATTAAAGCAAGCCCCTAGAGCATGGTATGAGAGACTTCACAAGTATCTAGTGCAAATAGGATTTGAAAGAACTGATGATAATAGCAATATGTATATCAAATTAGAAGAAGGTAAGGATATCCTTGTATCTGAAATATTTGTGGATGACATAGTTTTTGGAGGAAAGGAAGTACTTTGCAAAATTTTTGCTGAAAAAATGAAACATGAGTTTGAAATGTCTATGTTTGGAGAAATCAAGTTCTTTGTTGGTTTGCAAGTACATCAACTAAAATATGGTATATTTGTGACACAATCAAAGTACATCAAAGAGATACTTAAGACATGTGGATTGGAAGACTCCAAACCATTCAGCACACCAATGGCAACAAGACATAAGCTATCTAAAAATGATGAATCAATTGAAGTCAATCAAACAATGTATAGATCCATGATTGGAAAACTACAATATGTTGTACATAGCAGACCAGACATAGCACTAGCAGTTGGAATAGTGGCCAAATTTTTTGCTAATCATAGAGAAAATCATCTCATGGTAGTAAAAAGGATAATGAGGTATCTCAAAGGAACTGATGATTTTGGCCTATATTACAAAAAGAATGAGAAGTTTGAGCTCAATGCATACACGGACATAGATTGGGGAGGCAACATTGATGACAGGAAAAGCACAAGTGGAGGAGCATTATTCTTAGGTAAAAGGCTAGTTACTTGGACTAGCAAGAAACAAACATCCACATCTTAGTCCACTACAGAAGCAGAATATGTGGCAGTATCAGTCAATTGGACAAATATTGTGTGGCTTAAACATCTATTAAAAGGAATGAAAGAAGAGGTAACCAAACCTGTGATATTGTATTGTGATAATAAAAGTTCTATAAACATATCCAAGAATCCAATAATGCATGCAAAAGCCAAGCATATTGCAATCAAGTATCAGTATGTCAAAGAATTGGTGGAAGACAAACAAGTGAAGATGGAGTACATTCACACAAAGGAACAAACTGCAGATATCTTCACCAAACCATTTCCCAAGGATGCTTATGAATATCTTAGAGGCAAGTTGGGGGTAATGCCCCTAACTCAAGCAATCTAAACAAACATAGAAGTTGTCTTGCATCAACAGGAGTAGATCATTGAAATATCAGAAGAATGATGTAGAGGATGACAACAGGAACAAAAATTCTAGATTAGTCACAAGCATGGTGATAGAGGGAGAAAACATGAAGATGCAAAGCTTATATTTAGCATGTTGAAGATGCTACATCTTTGGAATTTATATCAAAGAGGGAGATTTATGAGAAGAATTGATCAATGAAAGGTAAAGATATGGAGATGTATGAGATCAATAGTAAGGATGTAGCAGTCTAGAGGGAGAAGTACAACAAAGGATTTAGTTTGTATCAGTTTGTATCAAAAAAAGGAGTTATATACCAAGTAGACAATGTATGTAATTTTGGTGGTAACTAAGTTGATCGATTGATAAGTTTGGTTTGCCATCAATGCTAAAGAGGGAGATTGTTGGAAATGATTGAAAAGATCATGAATGAAGAATAATGGAACTAGTAAAGAATATTTTCAATCATTGTTTTGTCATTGATGTCAAACTTTCTACTTGCAAGAATGAAAATTTCTTAAGTGATTCAAGTACTATCAATTGGTTGATTGACAAGGAAGTGTCAATCAATAAGATGTAACTAGAGTACCTAGAGAAAGGTTGAAGTTATGATGTTGTAATGAAGTATAAGAATCAGCTAAGCCATTGATGAAATAGTGTATTGATGACATACTCACAAAGGATGGACACACTTAGACACATCAAAGATGTAAGGATTAACTAAGTCATTTGTAAAGCCTAACTAAGTTCATTTGAGAGAGCTGAGCTAGCTAGTCAGTGCCGAGCAAATTCTTAGTTGAAGTCGAGAAAGTTCAACTTTAGTGTGTGCCAAGCAAACAACGTATGTAATTTTGGTGGTAACTAAGTTGATCAATTGATTACTTTTTTTTGCCATCAATCCCAAAGAGGGAGATTGTTGGAAATGATTGAAAAGATCATGAATGAAGAATAATGGAACTGGTAAAGAATGTTTTCAATCATTGTTTTTTCATTGATGTCAAACTTGCTACTTGCAGGAATGAAAATTGCTTAAGTGATCCAAGTACTATCAATTGGTTGACTGACAAGGAGGTGGCCATCAATAAGATGTAACTAGAATACCTAGAGAAAGGTTGAAGTTTTGATGTTGTAATGAATTATAAGGATCAGCTAAGCCATTGATGAAATAGTGTATTGATGATATACTCATAGAGGATGGATACATTGAGACACATCAAAGATGTAAGGATTAACTAAGTCATTTTTAAAGCCTAAGTTCATTTGAGAGAGCCGAGCTAGCTAGTCAGTGCCGAGAAAAATCTTAGTTGAAGTCGAGCAAGTTCAACTTTAGTGTGTGTCGAGCAATCCTTCAGGTGTCAAGTAACACAGAATCCTTCAAGTGCTAAGTAACATAGAATCCTTCAGGTGTCGTGTAACATAGGAATGTTTAGGTGCCAAGTAATTGTTCAGGTGTCAAGTGATTATTCAAGTGTCGAGTAACTCAAGAAAAGACTTCAGGTGTCAAGCATTAGTAATCCAATGATGCCAAGCTACTACGTTATTTGTTAAGTCAAAGATTCGCCAGATCAGTAATGATAAGTTTGTTACATCATTTTTTGTGAATTAGTTGGATGATACGGATGATGAGTAGATGTCACAAAATTTTGTCTAAACCATGCAAACCAATTCAAGGCAAATGCTAATGGATTTATCATGAAGTTTCTAGAAAAAAAATTTGGAGGGAAAACAATACTGTTTTCTCAAGATCAAATTAATATTTGAGTGGGAAGTGAAGAACATGACTTCTATATAAGGAGTTACAGGTTAGAGATCAAAGAAGGGGGAGTTGGTCACAAGTGTGGTCGAAGCCAAGAGAAGGCTAATGTGAAGGAGGACACAATGAGGAGTAAGTACAGAGCATCAAGAATCTGAATTGATCAAGTGATCATGGAGTGCATTGGCATAACGAGTGGAAGAACTCAAGGAGACAGATCTTGAAGGGTGAACAAGTTGTCAGCACTGCAAGGGAGGAAAGCCAAGCAAAGAAAAGAACTAAAGAGTGATCAAAAATTTGCAAGGTTAGAGTTGCAATCTATATCAAGTCAAAACCTTTCTAATACTCCTTTACCATTGTATTAGATATTGAAATCCTACATTGCTAGGTTAGCTTAATAGCTAGGTGGATAAGCCTTAGGAAAAGGATAAAGAGATCCCCAGGAGAAGGATAAAGAGATCCTCAGGAGAAGGATAAAGAGATCCTTAGGAGAAGGATAAGAGATCCTTAGGAGGAGGATAGGAGATCCTTAGAGAGGGATGAAAGATTCTTTTTAGAAGGTGACTATAAATCCCATGGATTTGGGTGAGCCTAATAGCTTTATGTAAATCTTTTAACAGGGTGAAATTCCAAGTTGAATGTTCTTAAGTCCTCTAATAGGGCACACTCCTAACAGGGTGTAGAAACCCTTTAATAAGGTCACATTTAACAATGTGATGTAGCCTTTAACAGGGCAGGCCTTTAATAGGGCAGACCATCAGAAGTGGTTGAAATAAATTACGTAGTTATTCTATGGGTATCATCCCCACCCCAGTTTTACCTTCTTATTCCTAGAGGGTTTCTGGGTCATCAAAATCCTTAGTGTTATGTGGTGATGCATGTTATCTTTCATGGTTGTTTAATGTTTAATTGCATGCATGATAATTTCAATTATATGTCATCAAAGATTAGAAGAAAAAGTTGTATTGGACATCATTGGACCGTGAATAATTGATTCACCCCCCTCTCAGTTATTCTAAAGAATTCTAACAGGATGGATGTATAATCTTAGCATTACGGTGGAAGGTATTTTATAGAAACCAAGAACTTTAAAGGAGCAAAAAAACTACATAACCATAAAACAAAAAATTATCATGCAAAGTGAAGAAAGAAGTGGTATGACAATGGATGCAGTGGCTGAAACAACAAAGGAATAACAAGCACAAACAATCGCCAACATTGGTGAGCATTGCGACAATGGAGGATTTGTGCTAGTTTGGTAATTGTGGATTACTATTGCTCAAAAACATGCACCAATCTAATGAGAATAATGTTTTTTAAGTGTTCAAATAAATTTTACACAAAGTTTGTTGAAACCATGAGTTTATGTTTAAATTCATAATTTTATTATTTATTATTTAATGTTAATTATGATTAAATAATTAATGGTACTAAAATTAAGTATTTAATATTATTTATTTAATTAATGATGCCTAAAACTTATAAGTCATCTTATTATAAATGATTTTATCCTTGTGTTAGTGAACAGATTGTCTTTCCTTATGAAATTTAATAATTCAATCTATGCCAAATGAAGGAAATCAAAGATGCTCATAACAATTGGGTAAACATGATGTTAATTGTTTCCCTCTATATTTTTATAGGTACAGATCCCTTTTCAATTGATTATCAATGAATATGAATTAACTAAGGAATAACAAAAATGCACACTTTTCCCTAAAAGTGCTTAAGGATCTCTCGTGTACTCTTAGATACGGAGGTAAAGTTCATAAATTTGGAGATTAAGATAATAACTAAAAAGAACATAGTCTTTCCACAATAGAACAAGATTTAAGAAAAATTTGAAATCTATAAAAACATAAACTAAGTTCTACTAAGGAAGAAACAGGTACAACAATCACAAGAAATAGTAATAGATATTATCCACGATTAATCATAACAATCCTCAAAGTAACTACAAATGATTGAATTCAAACTCCAAGTTTCAAACCACGGAAAAATATTGATAGATCTATATATTTAAGTAAATTTCTCAAGTACCAAGTCTTTAAAGAAATGACATTTTCATATATCACCAACTTCTATCTATTACTATCTCCGCAAAAAGCTTCAAAAAGATATTAAGTTACAAATGTTTTTCTATCTAACTAAAATCTAACCCTTTCCTAGTTTAATGTTCCACCATTTATATTTTTTTACAAACACAAAAAGGCCTCCATCAAAACCCAACATTGCAGTTTTAAATGGTTATAGATGAAAATAGTTTAAAATATTTTTTAAAAATTCAAAAATTGGGATACAATTGTCCATAACTAAACTTCTTTGCTAGGCTTCTCCCCATCTACCACAGTTTATTTGACCAACTTCTAGCTCCTGAAGGTGCTTGTAAATTCCTAGACTACATGAGAATAAGGGTTCTTTAGACTAAGCAACTTTAACCTGCACACATCCTTTTTCCACCTTAGTTCCCTAATCCTCTGACTCTTCCTAGGCATTAGTTCTTTGTTTAGGTACAACTTCGATTTGATGTTAGCTATTATGGTGAAGTCTCAAGAGGTAGGGCTATCACTATCTCTGATCCTATACATGGTGTCACTGAAGCTTTTAGTTAAAGTATCAAAATGCATGCTACCATCATCAAATTGCAAGATACCAATATGGTCTATGATCTGCATATCTTTCAATATCTCCTTGTGCATCCCAATAACTTCTAGTTCAATCACTAGCATTTCTTCTCTGGCTTCCCTATATATAGAGTACTTTCAATTCATGCTTCTTTTTAGGATGAATATCATGCAAGAGTCCATGGCCTTCATAGGTTTTTCAATCTAGAACTTCAAAATATCACACTTCTCCACTTCATGTACTTGAAACATGACTATCTGGTACTGACTTTGATCTGCCTCCCATGCTGGAATGATGATCTAAACTTCTCCTAACAACACTTCTCCTTCTGGTATGTAGTGGTGAAGTCCAGAATAAATTTTCTTCCTTCTTTCACAATGGACTCCACCCATTCATTCATTGCTTCTGAAAGTAACCTTCCCCTCTACATTTTCCTGATGAGCTATTGACTGTCTGATGAGTTAGGATCAAAAGATTTTGGTGTTTGGATCAGCAGAAGAGCACCAACATTCATCAAGGAGTCTATATACTCATTCATGGTGATTATCAGTATCTTCAGTTCTTTCTTTTCCTTGCTATCCTTTTTGGATTGAGTTAACATATGGTCCATAGAAAACTTGAAAAAATGATTCCCAGTGTCTCTAGAGATGGCTCCTAAGTCCATGGTGGTAACCTTGAATTCCTCAACATCAACTTCCCCTAAGCTTTCTTTTTTCTTGTAGGTAGCCACTTCCACTATAACCTTACCCATTCTTGGATTTTTCTTTAACCGCACATCATTTTCATCTTCTTATTCTTTGAGATGTGAGTAGCATACTTCATGGCTATGTCTTTAACTAGCATAGACACAGGCTGGAGATTGCACTTTTTTCTTACAAAATTGGATAGCTAGGGAAAAATGGTAAGGTTGGTTGCTACTCCTTAACAATTTTTAAGAGTCATGAAACTAGACTAAACTACGTTCGGAGCTTCTATCAATTCCACACCACCCTCTTGGTTGTTTGATAGAGTAAGTTCTTCCCCTTTATTCTTTTCTTGAACCATGGTAGTCCTTCTTTGAATCATTTACTGAGCAAGTGTCATAGACTTGGTTTTAGACCTAGTTCTAGGAGTCATGAGCCACTTTGAAGTTGTTGCTTCCTTTTGCTTTTAGCTATTGAAATGTTACCTGTAGCATGGGATGAAAATGGGATGTCACAGGTTAGAGGTTTAGAGAAAGAAATTGCCTTGGGAGATTTCATAATCTATTTCTCGCTGATTGATCTCATTCTCTTCCTCCTCAACCAATTGTCTATACATGCCAAAATGGACCTAGTCCTAAGATTTATACCATCTTCCTTAGCTCTTCTCCGATCTACTTCAAGTTGAATTTTCTCATTTCCTTCCTCCCAACCTAGTTTAAGGATTTCTCAATTATCTTCAGTCATTCCCTCCAACTTGAACTTTATCTATAATGAGGTAATCTAGGGGAGTGTCAACCTTGAATGGTCTCTCTTAACCACTTCACACTTGTCACCACAATTTTCCCACAAATCCTCCAGGTGAGGAGCCAACTAAGATTGACCCTTTATCCTAAACACTAATGTTGCAAAACCTTTACTATCAAAATCCCTCCTCCCTTGATAAAGCCCAAGATTAAAACTAAGTAGGTTATTTTTTATAATAGAAGCATCAATCATAGTGCTATAGGCCAAAGGGCCGAGTTTGATGGGGAAAATAGACTCCTATTTTTCCTGAGGAAGGTTATCTTTAATTATAGAAAACAACTGCCTACATATCTCTATGATGGCAAAGTAGTCTAGGGCATACAGAAGCAATTTAATAGGCTCTTCTTCAAATCCCCCCACTCTCAAGTATGTGAACCTTGGAAATTGGGTGTAAAAGCTCTCATAGGTTTGGATTAGTTTTTGAGCTTCTGGGGATATCCTCTACATTGGGGTTTTTCTGAGACTTAATTGCACATTCCCTATCAAAACATCATGTACTTTTCTGAACTCTTCTAACGCTTTGTCCTTCTGTAACAAGGGGCAATATTGATAGAAATTTATATCCTCACTCCAAGGCTCATGATGGATAACACTTTGTCCCTCTGTAACAAGGGGCAATATTGAGAGACAGTTATATCCTCACTCCAAGGCTCATGATGGATGGAAGTAATATTATTGACACATGCAATGCAATAAGTCAAGTAAGAGGACATATAGAATTCATGTCTTGAATCTTTGAGTGTTTGAGTTGATTTTTTAGTGAGCTAGCTATCAACTTTGCCCAATCTAGAAATTGTTTCCCAGTTAGGATAATATTTATGCAATAGTACATCTAGTCCTCAAAAAGTAATACGTCAGTAGACCCCTTAGCTTGGTGTAATGGAACCACCATGTCATGTATATGAGGTCTCATATGGTCTTTGGTAACTATTTTTGGTAGCCTTGAACTTCATTTATAATTTGTTTCCATCCACTTTTGGGCCATGAGGTTGCAGTACTTTGCAGGGTTCTTTTGGTACTGAACTAGGGATTAGGTAGGGCCATAAGCATCAAAAGTGCATTCTATAAATGCAAGACTAATGAAATGGTTTCCCTAGTGATGGACAACATTGGCTCCTGATTCCTATTCAAAATACTTCTGGTACTTACATCATAATGGTCAATACACAACTGAAGTAATTTTGGTCTTAAAAGAGCAAGAGGGAAAGCAATAGCTTTAAGTAAGTCACTCATCGGAACATCTAAACACCCTTTAACCTCATCAACCTATTCAAGGAAATTCTCTTGTAACTTGTCAACCCTAGCTCCCATTGAGTTGGTATCAAAAATTATGGGCCTTTTACATTCAAGACTGGAAACATTCCCAAAAAAATGCAAAATGGATTTCATTCTAACAAAAAGGAAACAAACACCCTAACACTGCTCTTGTCTTTTGAAACAACAATGCAAAAGGAGAGAGAAGAGATTTTTCACATTCTCACCTGTAATCTATTGAAAGAAAACCAAAAAACTTCCCTTCTTCCACTGTAGCTTTTCCTTCAATTCACCTTAGCATAGGATAAAATAATTAAGTTGTAAACTTGGCACTTTTAAAGGTAGGCTAACATGCTAGTGAAAGTACCACCTTATAATGAGGTATTTATGATGAGATCATCATGGCCTAGTATGCATGCTTAAATCAATGATGGTATTTCCTTATTAAATTATCACCTTAAGGGAATGTCCTTGCAATAATTGTGAAACCCCTAACAACCTATCTAGCTTCAAAGTGAAAGATCTACCCCTTTATCACTCATGATGCCAACTCACTGTCCACATCAAGTAATGATGAATTGGAAGGAACATCTTAATCATTATTTTGATTTCGTATCTGACACCTTGGGAACCATCATCTTTTCAAGAATCAATAATACTCATGTGTGTAAATCCTTAGTAGTAGAACTACTTTGAACTACTTTGAACCAAGGTTTAAAGAGGTTTGAAGTGGTTCAAAAGAACACCTCCACCGCACTTGATGGTTCCCACCTACAAGATCAAGAGTCAGTCTCAAAACTTTGGTTGAACTACATTGAACTACTTTGAACCAAAGTCCAAAGAGGTTTAAAGAGTTTTGAAGGAAAATTCACGAAGAGGCATCGCAAGGCTAAACTTTTGGAGGTAAGATAAGATGACACCCAAATAGAAAGAAAAAAAAAACTTGTTGACGTGGATTTTTGGAATGAAGGATGAAAATAAAAAAAATAAAAAACACATTGGCGACTCAAAACTAGAGCTAACACCTTGAATGTTAATGATGATAAAATTATTGTTATTAATTTAATATAATTGTGAATTTAATGTTATTTATTTTATTTAATATTTTATGGTTAAAATCTATCACTCAATTTATTATATAAATAATAATAATAAATAAATAAAAGATATTTGAAATATTAAAATATATATTTGCCCAATGACTATGATTATGAAGTTGTATTTACAAATTATATACATATTAACATATATATACACACACGCAAATATAAAAAATATTAAACTTAAAATGTAAGTTACTAAATTTGTTTTTTTTTTTTAGTTTTTCCAATTGAATAAGACAAAAAATTGCAAATAGTTCAATTTCACATAATGTCTACTTCCGAGAAAAGAGTCCATATTGCTCTAAACTCAATAACTAATCAAATTATAGAAAAATGACATTTTCAATATATTTTATTAAAAAAATTGCAACTCTACTTCAATCAAAATACAAAACATTGAAATATATAAAATATATAAAACTTGATTTGTCAAAATTTTGATTATTAATAACTAATTAAGTTGAGTTGATGCCTATAGTTCTCAACCTTTACGACGGGAGCTAAAAATTCCCTATCAAGTATGGTCACATTTTTAAAAATCAAATGCAAATGTCAAATACAAACAAAACAAGATTAATCACCTAAAATTTTAATCAATCTATTTTAGCTCATTATTTCAATTAGAAAAGCAAACTTGTAAAGACAATTAGCACTTTAGTTCTTAAATGAACTTTTTTTTTAAAAGATGGTCAAAAGAGATATATGTAGACAAAATTTATATAAATTGAAAATCAAAGTCTAATATCCTAAGAGTTAAGCATCCATAAAACATAGTTCTTACATATTTTGAGATTTATATAGAGATGGAAATGTAGATACAAATGATAATTATGGATGTTCATATGGGACCTTTCATGTAAGTCATTATATAGTATATATTACATAGCCAAACATGACTCGTCCATTGTATTTCCTTCATGTATTGAAGGTGTTGGAAAGTCAACCTCCTTAAATTCTTAATATAAATAGATCGAAAATGCATGCATATGCCTTTTGTTTTCAATGGGAGTCTAAAAGGAAGGGTTGTTTTTTTTTTAAAGCAATTTATTAAATATAAATGTAGTAAAATGAAAAAAATGGTATTATTATTTTTATAATATGGATTAAATTACAGAGGATGACTATATTTAATAATGTTATGAGTAGTATTTGTTATATTATTCATTGTAATATATTCTATTTTCACAATATATTTCTTTATATAAAATATAATTTTGAAATATCATATAGTTATATCTATATATCTTTATTAAATATTATATTTATACAATAAAAGTAATTTAATTTGTTTTCTAAATGTCATGATAGTTTTATTGAAATTTGGAAGGGTGGTGAATTCACACTTGGATCAAGAGGAAAATACAATTACATAATTTAGTTCTAACTTGATAAACTTCACATTTGATTGGACTTTTGAAAGTCTAAATCATCATCACCATTACTATTATTATTATTATTATTATTTTAAAATAAAGAGCTCACATGTAAATTATGTTGCAATCACTCACTTCTAAAATATTGAAGTAATTGTTATGATGTCATTTATTTTAATTTTTATATATGTGTCTTGCTCTCTATCTTTCATTCTATTATATGCATATTATGTACCCATGATATAGTCTCATGCAATTTAGGTTAAACATATCTACTCCAATCAACATATTGCAAATAGTTGTATGGATGACCTCTCCACTAGAAATAAGAAAATAAATTTTACCAACAACAAAAATTCAAATGTTAAAATGATTTAGGAGTAGGATAATGTTTTTTTAATCTGGAGATGACTTGTCTATATTTTTAGCTTACATAAATAGTTTTATTTTAATATTTCAAAGGAAACAAAAGTTTCCTATGATTTAATATGTGCTCATTCATACTACCATTATTCATATATTCAAAAGTTGCAAGTGATTTGATGTGTGTTTATTCCTACTACCTTTCTTCATATATTTGAAAGTTATGTGCTTACTCCTACTACCACTCTTCATATATTATAGTGTAGCAATGACATGTACAATGAATGCATATGTTTGTTCTGTAAGAATATGAATAGATATAAAAGAGAGGGATATGGAAAGAAGAAAAGAGTGATAAAGGGAGAGGAGTAAGTTTTAAAAAGAGATGGTATCTAGTGATAGAAAGATGAAGATAGAGATAGGAAGTGATTTATTAGGAGAGATGGAGGAGGGGGGCTATAGGGAGGGAGAGAAATGGATAGATAATATATGTTTTTCTATGTAGGCATGCATGTGTGTAAGAGAGATGTGGGGATATGAAGAGAGAGAAAGTGAGATAGATGTCCTCGAGAGAGTGCATATGGAAGATATAGACATATAAAGAAGATAATAAGAGAAAGGTAGAAAGTGATATAGACAGAAATGAGTAGAAAGGGGGGGATATATAGTGATAGCGATGGATATAGAGAAAACAAGAGAAAGATAGAGATGAAGATTGAGGAAGAAAAATGGAGATGTGAAGATTTAAAAGTATAGGGAGTGGATGATGGGAAGAGTGGATGGATAGAGAGAGGGAGATGTTTCTTTATATGGAGGAGGAGAAGAAGATAGAGATAAACATGAATATAGAGTGTGAGGTTGGGAGAAAAATAGATAAGAGATAGATTAAGATGCAAATATAAAAAGATATCTAGGGAGATATAGAGGGTGACATAGATAGGGAGAAATAAAAAGGAAGGGATTTTAAAAGGTAAGATATATTGATAAAGAGATAAGGATATATAGAGAGGAAGAGAGGAAGAGACATCCAAAGGAAGGAATATTTAAATGATATACTTGGAGAAAAATAGAGATTTACATTTTTTTTCATAGAGGGCATATACAAAACTTTCAACTTCTTTGAAGCCAATCAACAAAATATATATATATTTAATTGGAACCCAAAGAAATCCCAATGGGAGCACTTTCCATAGAATTTGAATCAAGGAACAACAACCCATAATTTACCCACAACCATAGCTTGGTTAATGATACTTGACACTTTAATTTAGCATGTATCTAGAGTTGGTGATGGACCTACATGGTGATAGTGTATTCACCATTACAACCTCCCTATAGTTAACCTCCATATCATCACTGCCAATGTCTACATTATTGTAGGTGGTCAAGAAACAATTCTATAAGGAAAATTATTAGGAGGAAAAAGTAGTTGAAATGCAGTCAACACCAATACCCTCTCCACACAAGATGAAATGCTACAAGCGGTATTGCAAAAGTCTGTTGCTATTGATAGCATTTCAAAGCCTTCATTGGAGCTTTTGTTGTCTACTTCATTGTGATTCAAAAAAGACAAACTTTCCTTGTTTGTAAGGCACCATATATTCATACATTAGATATATAAATTATTTTTGTGTACTTATGAATCCATTTCTTTTTATAAGACATTTACCACAACTACATATCAAAATTATAAAGAATGTCATTATGCTAACAAATTTGAGTTTGCACAATGATCAAAGAAAAATTCCTATTCCTAAGAAAAAATTTGTATAAGTGGTGTAAATTCACTCCCTTGTAATGACATCATTAGTAAAGATCAAAAGAATGATCATTAATGCACCAAATGGGTCCACTACCAAAACCTTTCCTTTCATCATTTTTCAAATTGAATAGGTTTTGGATATTCTTGTACACAATCACTTCTGGATTTACAATAAAGATCATCAAATTGTGTGTCCTATTCATCAGACCAATAGGTTGAACCAAAAATGGGTAGTAGGGATATATCCTATAATCATCTACTATGCTTAAATAAATATGAATGATCGATATGAAAAATTAGGCTTTTAGTGTAACAAGTATATAAATCAAATAAACTAGCAATTGCACTTATGTGTGGAATAGGTATGCCAGTGAGGTGTGGAAGTTCAATAGGGGAAATGTTACTTTTTTTGTTTACCTTAATGAAGTACACATAAATAAGTGATGTGTTGTAAAATACATTGTTGAACTCTCTCTCTCTCTCTCTCTCTCTCTCCATATATATATATATATATATATATATATATATATATATATATATATATATATATATATATATATATATATATATAGATAGATATACATATATATATATACATATATATACATATATATATATACATATATATACATATATATATATACATATATATACATATATATATATATACATATATATACATATATATATATATACATATATATACATATATATATATATATACATATATATACATATATATATATATATACATATATATACATATATATATATACATATATATACATATATACATATATATATATACATATATATACATATATATACATATATATATATACATATATCTATATCTATATATATATATGTATATATATATATATATATATATATATATATATATATATATATATATATATATATATATCTTCTCTCTTTATCTATTCCTTTGAAGTTAGAGATCAATAATTAATGGTCCACAATTATTAATATCTATGGACAACCACTGAGACTTCTACCACCATTTATTATTTCTTCCTATCCCCACCATTTGCACAATCAAAAAGAAAAATTACTTCAGTGCTATAATTTTTTTCTTAGAAATTTCTTTTTGTCCCTTTTACCAAATTGTGTTTACTTTACTGTGTGTTTTCCAAATTTTATTGCGCTTTATTCCAACCTCCAATTTAGCCATACTTGACAAGTCAAATTTATTAATTTGCATGTGGAAAAAGAAATACAATTAGATAGATTATAATATGGTATTAAATACAATTTAAAAATATTTTAAATTATATATCTCTTTCCATCTTTATCACTCTCTTCCTTTCTATCAATATCTCCTTACCTCTTTCTCTTTCTTTCCACTATATCTACCTATTTCTATTACTATATCTTCCTCTAGATTTAATTATGTATACTTTATTTGAAACTAACTATTTATAAATTCCATAAACGAATCACCTCATAAATATTATTAAAAACATTCTTTCTTTCATTATTCTTAAATCTCAATTAAAATTTATTAGCAATACTTCAAGCTCAAAGCCTCAACTCATCTCCCATCATAAAAAATGTGATATACAAAACTTCAATTAAAATTTTGATCCAAAATATATTTGGATAAAAGGCATTTTTTTAGGAAATACAAATAGGCATAGTTGATAGAGTGACACATCATCTATCATACGACTGGCATGAATGAATGAATGCTTTGTAATGATGTCTAGAGCAGTCTAAGAGACCAAAGAACAACTGCACTAGATAATTTTTGAATTCCTTTCTATTTATAATCTTTTGATATGGATCTTAACCAAAAAACCAGTTTTCTATTTTATCTTGTCCCCTTCAAATAAACTAAGCATGTTGTCTGCCTTCAAGATGCAATCATAGAGAGATTGGATGTTGTAGTATGCCACACATTCTGAGAGAAAATGTCATTATGTTTCAACCACTCCAAAAATGTCATTGCAAATGAGAATGTGATGCTCTCCACTTCTGACACATTCTAATCTCGACTGCAATCACTCAATTCTTGCAAAGAAGCATTGGAATTTATAAATAATCAAAAAACAATGTTACATGTCACCAGTTCTAGAGGGCCAAACCACAGGTTAACTTTGGCTTAGGAGGAAGATATAACATTGGCATTAACAACATCATTGTTAGTTGGCCTCTCTATCCAATGGGTACGTAAGAGGTGTACAATTTAATTATGGAAAATATTGGCTATTCTTTTTGTTTCATGTTTAATGAAATACACAAGGACAAATGATAGACTATAGAATAAGATAGAACTTTCATAAGCCCATTGCTTTACTACGTTAATAATTTCATTATAGAAACTTTTAATTTTGACAAATATACAACTATTAATAGCTATTGGAGCATTTGTACTACTCCTTCTTATCAAATTTTGCTAATGACAGTTCATGTGTAATGTAACTCCGAGCTCAATAACATGCATCATAATTACCTTTTGGTTTTTAATTTGAATGAAAGTTGATTGTGTTTTGTCCACTAAACCAATTCATTGCTAAATTTGATCACATGAAGCCCTAATTCTAGGGACAAGCTAATCTGAATTCAGTTATTTGGTACTGGCTAATCTCCAAACAAAATGCACTAAAGACAAAATATAGTCAAACTTTTTTTCATAGTGGATTTTTTTTTGTTTTTGACTACAAACTATACAGATCATGAAGATAAAATGTTGAAATTTTCAAAAAAAATCATGATATTTTTTATTTTTTGAAATTTGGTCAATTACACAGTCCTTAACAAATACATATGAGAATTCTAGGTTTAAGGTCACTTCATTTGGTCAAATTCTTGCACTGGACAAAATCATGACCATAAGACCATGATGTGACATTATGACATGATTTCCATTCTGATGCACATGAGGGGAGATTTGAAGATGTCTATGGGGCTCACATTCACTGCACTGGGATTCTTTGTTTTATTCTTCCAAGGCTAGTGAAACCTTCATTGGTAAGACATTCTGACCATGAAAGGCTATGATCTCATGGCTTCCATGGCTTCTTCTATTTTTCTCTTTACCAAGTACCATCAAACTCGCTATTACAACTTGGACAAGGAACTCCCACCTATTTTCAACACACCCCCCCCTACCAGTCATTCTGGTTCGTCCTTGCTGAACAGGTCTATGAGGTACTTGTCACTACTACAGAGAGGGGGGGTTTAAGACAATATTTGAGACAGTTTTTTAGTCAATTGTCTTCATTTGAAATGATATAAAACTTTGTATATTATCTTAAATGTTGTCTTTAAGGGGGTGTCTTAAATTAGTGTCTTTATAAGACAATATAAAATACTAGTATTATTGTCTCTTAGAGACAATTTAATTTTTTCTCTATAGAGACTATCTATAATGGAAAATATATTGTCTCTCTTTAATCCCATTTATTAAACAAACACTAAATACCATTAGGTAATATATGTTAGGACATGATGGAATCAAACCACCATCCTTCTACTTATAAAGTAGGTTCTCTTCATTGAGCGAACACCCTTTCAAGAATTCAAAATAATTAATCTTTTCTTTTGCAGGGACAAAGATAAAGAATTTAGCAATATCTCTTTTGATAAGATATGAATAATGAAGAATCCTTTGAAGTGAATTTTTTTCCTACAAAATAGAATTAAACTTATTAAACTTAGATAATACTTCTAATTTACATACAAAATATTATAAATATCATACCTTGTGTTCATGACTAGTTGCTAATATGTCCCCTCAATATAATATATGTTGTCTAAGGCCTTGTGATCCATAATGCAAAGAAAATTTTAGGTCTTCCTTTGAAGATTCCTTTTTAAATTGGTGGACCTACATAAACAGATATAACATAGAGATGGTAAAAGTGGGCAATAGTGTTCTGTAAGGAAAGAGAAGCTACAACCACAACATTGCAATCAGTGGATCAAAGGAAGAAAGGTGTGTTGCAACTAGTATCTTGTGTGGTGCATCTCTTGTTTAAAGATAGAACTTCCAAGTGTTTAATATTGTAAAAATAAAAACCCATATTCAAGTTAGACATTCATTTTATCACCTAGGAAAATAAATAGTACATATAAACAAGCTTGTTAAGAAAATATTAATCTATGTGAATATTTGTTCAATTGAAATTTGTCTGACATTTTAATATTTGTATGGAACATTTTATTTCACATTTTGAAGCAACATGTCTAGAAAATATTTTATTTGTTTAAAGTTGTAAATAGTTTTTCTATCAAGATTCTTACTATTCATCCTATCATAGGAGCACACAATTCACTTGGTACTGAAGTTGCTTTTACTTGCACCTCCTCTAGATTATTGTGGCTGTAGGAGTCATTTGGTAGATTATGCACCAAATTTAGTCCTCATACAGTGTGATTGCACTCTATTTGGATCTCCAAGCTTTCCATCAAACTTCTTTTTTGATAAATATGGCAACACAAAGAAAGACACTATTGTCACATAGACATAGTGTAGAAAACCATCAAATACTTTTAGGAACTACATAGGCATGCAATTTTGAGACTATTGATTTCTTTGGGAATTGGAGATCATGATTAAAATGTTCTAAATTTATGAATTTTGTATCATTGCATGTCTTAGTATTACACCATTATTATCATTAAAATGTTCTATGGGGTCCAACCAAGGACAAAACCATGCTCAAGAGAGAGTAAAACCATATTTTATTATGAGTAGAAAATAATGCTTTTGAATTCAAAACAAAATTAAAAGGATGTAAGAAATAGGACTTACCTCATCTTCCCTCAAAGTATTGTCCAAAATAAACAATGTAGAAGAAGTCATAGCATAGATTAGATGCCACTATTGAATTAGGCCACCAAAGACCTACCTGTCACATTCACTTATTTTTTTTTGTTTACCAAATAGAATTACAATTTTGTTAATGCAAATTTGAAGTTGAGAAATTAAAGATAGCTGAAAATTAGAGGATAGAAACAACTAATTATGTTAAAACACTTTAAAACAACCATATCTAAAAGACTGTGTATGATAAACACTTGACAATATAACTCTGATTATTTAAATTCAAGACCTTATTTAACATGAAAGTGAGAAAACTTATAAATGGGTACCTTAACAAATTGTTACCCAATTTTCAATTCATTCCTTTTTGCTTTAGGTTTGAGTCAAGTCAAGCATGTCAATATCTTGAGTCTGAGTCTAGAATGCCCATGGGATGACCTCTCTCCTCATCATTCCTTTGAGCTAACCTAATGTCGAAAATCATGTGAGCAATGCACTAATCAAAAGGCTAGGTGATTAGGTTTTGGAGGGTTTGTTTATGCATTCCTTTGATGAGAAGAAGGTTTGGATATTTTACTGATCCATCATTCGCTATTCTTAGTCATGTCGGAGGCAAAGATTGACATTGTGTTATAGTTTTCATGGAGTACATCACAAATGATCGAGTTTAGAATCTAGAACATGCAATTTGTGCTGCAGAAAGTAGTCAAACCCCTTTATTATCAAAATGTAAAGGTAAGCGAATGTACATTTTCGATTCAGTGCATGAATGCTTCACATGTGATCTTAGTAAGTTGAATGGACTAGTGAAAGGTCAATCAATAGAAAAATTGTACACCATTGGTCAGTTGAAAAGTCAACTATTCTTAGAAGAAGATCCCTAGCCATTAGATGAAGAGGAAATCAACAATGTTTGCAATTTCATGAGTGGTTAGTCATAACCTAATGTTAACATTGTGAAAGAGTGAAATCAAGTATGCCTAGCTTTGCAAGGGTCAAAGATAAATAATGAGTTAACATTGTGAATTAGTGAAAAGCCATTCATCATAAGCTTGTAGGTAGGTTACGTTAATCACAAGTCAAGGCTGCAAAGCAACAAAAATAGAAGAATCGCATGGTTGCGGGTGGTTAGAAGTAACCCAAATTAAAGATAGTGACAAAGAGAAAGTGTATAAATTGCATCATCATAGGGTTAAATTTAGCGATTAAGATAAACAATCATTGCAAGTTCACAAGTGATTAAAGATAACTAAGGGTTAACATGGTGCAACTATAAAAGCCATTGATGGCAAGGTCGTAGGTAGGTTAAGTTAATCACAAATGGTTAAGGCCTAAGCATGTCGCATGTTCGTAGGCTATTAAGGATAACCTAAAATTAAGGTTGTGATAGCGCAAGAGATGGTAGCAGCTAAGGTGAATTTTTTTGCAAAGTTGATAGCTAAGAAGCATTCAAAACATTTTAAGTTGTGACCCGGTGAAAGAATTAATAGTTAAACCTTTAAAAAAATAGTCGCATTGTCATGGGTAGTTAGGTAGTTAAAGGTTTTAGGTTGTGAAACTATGAAAAGTAACCCAGAGCATTCAAATATTGAACAGTCACATGGTCGCTAGTGGTTAGAGGTAACCCAAAGTTAGCACGATGAAGTAGCAAAAGCTAGTGATTGCATGGTCACAAGGGTTAAAGATAAATCATGAATTAAAGCAGTGAAGTTGCAAAAAGATTAAAGATCACATATTTGCAAAGTGTTAATGATAACCTAGGGTTGAAGCTGTGAAGGAGAGATAATTGGTGTTCACATTTTCACAAGGGGTTAAATGAAACCTTGAGTTAACTTAGTGAAATAGAAAAAATTGATTGAGTGCATCGTCACATCGGAAGAAGATATCAAATAAATAATAAGAAGCCACAAGAAAAAATAAAGAGCATGATTATGTTTTAATCCTGATTGTTAATTTGACATCAATCGCTAGAATTCAAACTTGCAATGATCATTGGATTTCAAATTATATGAATATGGCACCAACAACAAAATATGAAGAAAATGAAGATTTTCATAGGGTTCCTGAAGCAGTATGAAGATAAACAGTCATCATATGTTTCAAAAGTGTTGTGAAGTTAAGTTCATCGATGGAAAGATGCCATGTGCCCATACCATGCTACAGATTAGATATTTTTATGTTTTATTCCTATTCTTTTTTTTATTATGTGATTGTTGCTCTGCCAGAATGGAGGGATGACAAAAAATGATAAATGTAATCTCTTTTAATAATAAACAGGTCAGCAAACTTGATGGTGAATTAGCTCTATAATTCCATTTACCTAATTTATTTTTCATGTTTTCTTGCCCATAGCTTAGTTCTGCATTGAGAGTTGAAGGACAATTGCATGTGATTCTATGATCACCTTGTGGATTCCATTTCACCATGGTATTTATAGTATAAGTAATTCCATTTACTTTTTAACATATGGTTTTTCTTCTCCTCTTGTTTATTTCATGGTGTGTTAGAAGTAGTTTCATTGAGAATTGAAGAATAAATGTGGTTGAATCTATTAGTAATTTGTTGGATTCCATTTCATCAAAGCCTAATAGTTAAAGCAATTTCATTTTCCCTCATGTGAATCTCTTCTTCCTTTCCTCTTTTGCATTTAGATAATTAATCTGCATTTAGAATAGGAGTAAGAGTTAGAAAATCTTAGGATAACCTACTATAGTCATTCCATTGGGTGTGATAGGTTGACCCAATCCATTTTTGCCTAAATTGTTTGTATCTACAAACAATTTGGTTAGCCTTTACTACTCTTAGGTTAAGAGCTTATTATGTCAAACTTATGATCTAAGAAAGACATATTCATTGCACATCATTGCAAATCCTAAGGAAGTTATACCTTGTAATTCAAAGGGTGGTGATAGAATAGATACACTGACCCATTTGTTGGTGACATCCTTTTGTTTCTCTAAAACATTGGGCATTAAAAGAGTTGGATTATAAAATCTAATAGGAGAACAAACTGTTAACCAACACACATACCAAAGCTTCTTATTTTTTTCTTAAGTCAAAATTGGAAGATTGAAATTAAGATACATAAATTTCTAGCAAAGTGCCAAACTAGAAAAAGAATAATGATGTACATCCACTCTCAAAGAGGATTTAAAATAAACAATTATCTAACTTTTTCATTCCTTAAAATTGCATATCTACATAAAACTTTACAACAATTTCAATTAAGGTAATTTTCGCAAACACTAGAAACAAAACTGCTCCAATGTATGTAATTACCTTCTTTGATACATATCATGCTAATAAAGAGCCTCACAAAACAACTATGAAGGTAGCAACACAATTTCTTGCTATAGCACCTCCAACAACTCCCAGTGGGGAAGACACATCTATAAGAGAAATTATAGAAAAATGATTTGTCACCCCATTTTGTAACAAACAAAAGAGAAAAGTGTTGATGAATGTATTAGCTTCTAGAAGAATCCCAACCCCACCTCCAGAAACTCCAAAATTGCTAGCTTTTCTTCTTCTTTTTCATCATTTGATTTGGACTAATCACCTAAACGAGACTCCAATAAAGTTGCCACTCCAAAATACACCAAAAACCCAACAACAACTAGATCATCAAGTGGCAACTCTATTTGACCAAGTTTTATTAGCACAATAGCATCAACATAATGAAATGTATGCCCAATAAAGACAAAGGGGTAAAAGCACAAACCTGTGTCACCTTTTATAAAGGAGAAGTGATATCAGAATTTAAAGTCTTCAACTTTAACGAGATAAAAGTGGCGTTTGTGCTTAGAATTTGAAGATGATGTAAACTAATGAAATGTGTAAAATTGGATGAAGTTTATGTCTATAACTTTTTTTTTTTAAATTGAGTGAAAATTTTATTTATTTTTGAATTTTTAAAGTGTATTTTTTAATTTTTTAAAAATACTAAAAATATAGAGTTTTTTTCCTGTCAAACAAATATATGCAAATGTTCATATTTTGGTTTGATTTTGGAATATGTTAGAGTTAACATGTATACCTAGTGCACTGAAAAAGAAAAATTGAAATTCGGCTAATATTTTTGAAGTTATAACTGGTCAAAGTCAAAGTTATCAGAAATAGACAGTTTTTTTCTCCCGTCAAACTTTTTCCATCAAATCTACATTTTTTTTTTTTTAATTATATATTCTTGAAGAAGACTCTCTCCTCTAGTGCACTATAAAAAAAAAATTTAAAAATTTAACATGATTTACTATTTTTTTCTTATTTTTGATTAGACATCTTCCTGAATCTTAAGATACCTACTTGTAATATTTTTAAATTATAACTGATTATTCATAATCAAAACTTTAAAAAAATTATGCAATCATAATCATGACTCCGAGAACTACAAAAGTATATTTTTAGTTTTAAAAAATACTTCAATTTAGTAGGTCAAATTGGCCTTCAAAGTGAGATGTTTACAGAAGTTCTGATTTTTGCTTGTTTGGCTACCACACAGACTGTTATGGCTGAAACTGTTTCGGTCGTAACTGTTTCGACTGAAATAGTTCCGGCCAAAACCCCCAGTCGGCTTGAGAAACCGCTAGCGGTTAGTGTGACTTTTTGATATAAAAAAATATTGTTTTATCTTTTTTTAAAAATTAAATATACAGGGACAGCGAAAATTGGAAGAAGATTTGCAAAAAACAATTAATTTTGAAGCAATTTTCAACAACTATTTTGCAGATTTAATCAATATTGCAAAGGATCAAATATTTTGAAGGTTCTTTTTTTCTCTTCTAATTATTTTTATTTTTATGTATTATATATTGAACCATTAGCTGATATTTAGTGAAATCTTTTTTTTTTCTATAGATTGAATTATTCAATGGGTAGTAAAAGGAAAAGATCAAGGAAATATGATAGAAAAAGAGATGACAAAATGAAAGGCCATACAAAACATGCTCAAAACCAACCTACTAAAATTCCTAAACATGATGAGATTCATGAAGAAAATGAAAGTAATGAAGAGGAAGAAATTGGCAGTTCTATTGATAGAGACAAATTAGAAAGCATAAAAAATTTGATGGATTTGGATGAAGAACTACTTTTTAACCAAATTCCATCTAAAGATATGATAAATGATAACACTATCAAAAAGCATTTTCAGAACATGTGGGATGAATATTTCAAGGATAAAAGTATATTTGGACAGGCACAATTATTTGTCAAGTTATTTAGGAGAAGAGATATGAGACCTGTCTTAGAGTTGTTGGGTGTTGATAACAGGAAAAGCCATGCTCATAATATTAATAAAACAATAGTTGAAAATTTTCAAAATGCTTATAACAAAATTCACAACACAACTTGAGGAGGTGATTTGAGTAATGCACGTAGAGCATTGATGACTACTATATCTAGTAGAAAATTGACACATAGAAAATAGGTACGTGCAATTTCTGATGTACTACATATATCTAGAAGAATTGTCCAGAGATACATCAAGAGGAGAAATATGCTAGATGATAACACTGAGAATAATTGGGTGAATATTTGTATAGTTCCTCGAAAGACAAGATTTTTGAAGAAGTAAAAAGACAAGTTATTGAATTTTGGACCACACATTCTTGTGTTTCTTCCAACAGGCGTGATATTATACAAATTAAAGATCAAGAAACAGGGGCCAAAATTTAACATCCAAAATATTTCATAGATATAACTCAAAGTGAACTTTTTGAAGCATTCAAACAAGAATTTTCAAATGTCAAAATATGTCAGAGAATGTTTGAGAGTTTACGTCCTTCCTTTGTATGCATAAATAAGATGCGAGAAACTTGTTGTTGTAGAAATCATGTTGAATTTGGTCTACACTTGCAATCATTTAAAAAATTTATGGAAATACTTGATCCTAATTTGGTCATCCCTAGCTTACAACATAATTTGTGAGGTCCATATTATGTGGTAAATTAGAAGATTCAGATGAATTCAAAGTGCAATGCATCAAAAATCAGTGTGAAGTTTGTGCAGATTTACACAAATTTTCTCAAATTATGTAAGTTGAGAATATTAATGAATCCACACCAGTTTCATGGATGAGATATGAATATGAGACATACCAAAATAATAGAGGGGATGAATCCAGAAAAATTGTATGGAAGGAGAGTGAATTGCATTATGATGAGTTCATGGCCAAGTTTCGTCCATTGATATATCCACATATCCAACATTGTCATGGTGCATGATGGAAAGCTAAACAGTTTCGTGATTTCAAAAATTGTTTTCCACCTGGTTGTATACTTTCAATTGTAGATTTTTCTGAGAATTATACATTTGCACCTCATACAGAGCTCCAAAGCCAATATTATCATTCTAAACAAGTTGCAATATTTGTGCAAGTGACCTATAGACATGCACAATTTGAGGTGGATCAAATAGAAAGATTGGATGAAAATGAACGCATCATCATCAAAGAGGTTCATTTCTATATTAGTGATGATAAAGTTCATGACAAGAGTTATGTGGCTCATTGTTTTGCAATTTTCTTTGAAGATCTCAGAAATCATGGAATAAATGTTTCAGAGCACTAGATTTGGTCTGATGGATGTGCAGGTTAGTATACACGAAATAGTTACACATTTATTTAACTTTATTTTAACTTGTGTTTATTTGGACATGTCTATTTCTTTTTAATATATGTACTTGGATAATTGTGGATACTTATCATGTTTCACGTTCACAGGACAATTCAAATCTGCAAAAGCATTTAATTGGTTAGCAATGCAACATGCTCGAACCAATGTTAAGTTTTTATGGAATTTCTTTGAAAGTGGACATGGAAAAGGGGAGCATGATGGAGCAGGAGCATGTATAAAATGTGCACTTCAACAACATGAACTTGCAGGTAAATATATGCATTTTTTAAATGTACATGTTTAATACTCTAATAACATATATTTTAAATTTTATATATACATGCATATTTTATGTACATACAGGGAATAGGATAGAGAGCGCAAATCAAATTGTTGAATGGTGCAAAGTTCATTTTGCTACTTGAGATACTGAATACAATAAGCATTACTTTTGGGAGGTGAAAGGTGAACTAACTTATATTTATTTTTTAATGTCTTTTTCAAATCAAGTTGAGTTTTTAATTAAATATTTATTTTGAAATATGAAAATTAGTTTTTGTATTTGTAACAGATATAGATTGATCTAATCCTTAAAATTGTCAAATGACTCCTGGAATTAGAAGTTTACATCAAGTGATGACTACAGGAAACCATAAACCTCCAGTACTTAAAGTAAGAGAGAAAACATGTTTTTGTGATGACTGCATTAAGGACAATGTAGTGAGTGCATGTGAAAATATTGAGAATGGATATGTTTCACATTGGGATTTGAAGGAGATAGTTAGAAAGCCTCCTTTTGAAGATGTTGACATTGACATTGACATTCATGATCCTGTATATTCAGCTGATTATGAGCGCATTTCTAATTTAGTTGTGGCAGGTTTGTGTGCATATATACATATATATAAATTAATATACATGTATATTTGTTTTAAAATTAATTTATATTTCTCTTTTTATATACATGCAGGAGATATTTTTGCAGTTCAAGCCTTACCAAATAATGCAAAAAATGTGGACTATTATCTTTTAAGACGCACAAAAGCAAAACACAAGTTGCTAGAAGGAACTATAGATGCTGATCAATAGCCATATCCAATTGGATCAGTTGTTATTGAAGGAACATATTATCAACAAACAAGGGTAATTGGTAGTGGTATTGAATTTATTGAATACAAGCCTGGAGAAAAGGTTTTACACTACAGTAACCATGTTATAGCAACCAAATTACAATTTGAAGTAGTACAAAGAAAAGGACGTCGTGGAAATCAAAAGTGGAAATTTCCTATTGAAGAACATGAAAAACTTCTAGAGATAATAAAAAGTAGAGAGGATCCTAACAACACATTGTTTGTGGAGCTCTAGTTTACCTATGTACTTATTGTGGAGCTCTAATTGAGTTATGCCTGTATAGCTCTTATACTTTCATATTTAATATTGATAGGATATTTGTTTTATAAATTTTTGTACATTGGATCATTTATCTTGCATATGCAAAATTAGACATGTATTGTTATTTTTATTTAAATTCGACATGGATATCTCATTTAAGACCAAGTCTCTTAGGACCTCCCCTTAAGACAACCTTTTTAGTATTTGTATGTATTTGTATGTACATATAATCTTTATATGTTCTTATATGATACATTCTTTATGTTTGTATATAATTGTTATGTTCTTACATGTATATGTTATATGAACTATGTTACATATTACATGTACATTATATTTTATTAATTAAATGTTGTTAATTATAGCTAATTAAGAATGTATGTCATTAAATACAGTTAATTAAGTCATTAAATAGAGTTAATTATTAAGACATTAAATATAATTAGATTAAATATAGTTAATTTAAAGGTTATATATAGTTAATTAAGGCATGCCATTAAATAGAGTTAATTAATTAAGGCATGTCATTAAATAGAGTTAATTAAGTCATTAAATAGAGTTAATTATTAAGACATTAAATATAATTAGATTAAATATAGTTAGTTATAGTTAATTAGGTTAAATATAGTTAATTATAGTTAATTAAGGCATGTCATTAAATAGAGTTAATTAGTAAGACATTAAATATAATTAGATTAAATATAGTTAATAGGATTAAATATAGTTAGTTATAGTTAATTAGGTTAAATATAGTTAATTGTAGTTAATTAAGGCATGTCATTAAATATAGTTAATACATGATCTACATTAAATATAATTAGACTAAATATAGTTAATTATACAGTTAATTAAGACATGTCACTAAATATATGTTATATTGTTTTGTACATCGACCATTAAAATTATATAGTTAATTACACTTAGATTAAGGCATTAAGATGAATAACTATACATATACATGTAAACTTGAATATTGAAAATATGAATAACATATAGAAACATGTGCATAACACATACATAAGTTACATAAAAGATGAAGACATCAAAAGATCAATAAAATAGACGTCTACATTAAAAGATCAATAACATACATGTGCATATATCTGCAGAATATAATGTACCCATATTAAATGTATAAAAATAGATCATGTAGATCAAATGTTTGGAAATAACATATATAAAACATCAAAATCTCCATATAAACATGTATCTGGAAATAACATATAAAACATCATTTAGTGTCCATGATATAAACACGTATCTAGAAATAACATATAAAACATCAAAGTGTCCATATAAACCATGTATCTGAAAATAACATATAAGACATCAAAGTGTCTGGATATAAAATGTATGCATATGGAAATAACATATAAAACATCAAACTGTCCATATAAATATGTATCTAGACATAACATGTGTGTAATAAAATAAAAGGCCACATATGATCTACTCAGCTACATCCCCCCTCCTGATCCTGGGCCTTGTCCCCAAAAGGGTCTATCAGCTGCATCTGAACCCTGTGTCAAATGATAACAAGTGAACCATTTAATTATGTGTACAAAAAAATTATATCAAGATCTACATGTATATAAATCAAATATATATATATATATAAATTGTAACATACCTGGGACTCACGACGTGTAGGATCTGTCAGTGTCTGCAGATCAGCAAAACATAACATACTATCACTCAAACCCTATAACACATACACAAACACACACATATACATTAATTTAAACATATAGACATATTATTTACTATAATAAAAATAAATCTAAACATATAGAGATATTTACCGTAGCATTATGTAATGCTCTGCCGATCTGACTGATATCTGAATCATGTAATGAAAAAATAGTATTAGCATCCAAGTCAATAGTGCGGCCCTGATCTGAAAGCATGGAAGTAAATAGTCCAGGCTGTATGGTGCCACTAAGATCTTGAGTAGGGAGGGATTTTGTAGGGTCCTGAGTAGCTGGGGCTGGTGTTGTAGCCTGGGCCTGTGTAACAGTAGGAGTAGTAGAAGGTGCAGGAATGTCCTCCTGCCTCTATGAATCCTCTGGGACTGTTGTACATGACAAAATATGTCTAATCTGAGATCTCATGTCACGAAGTGGAATCCCTGAGAGTGTAGATAATGCTCAATATGCATCTAAAAGATTAGATGCTAAATATGATGCCAAACGATGCAGTGCATCCACCTTTAAGACTGCAAAAATGTCTACAGGAGAAGGTATGTCTGCAATTCCATAATCATCATCAATAGGTGTGCTAGATGATGTAGCTGTGGGAGTGGTACGTCGAGACCGTAGCATATATCGACTACATCGATCAGAAGAAATCTTGTGTAACTATGTGGTGATGGTGGTGATGCTCGAAAAAATTTGTGTCCTAATTGTGTCATCAGGAACACTCTCACCTGTAGTAGCCATCTGTGGACCTCTCGGCATAACCAAAAGGTTTGGACCCACCATTTCCCATTTGTTAATGGGCACAAGAGTGTCCATGGGTCTAAATCTGTCAGAAAGTCTCCCCTAACCCTGCCCAACATGCCCTGGATAATCTGTATAGTCAACATCATAGTGTAAATGAAATTCTGCGAACAATTGTTTGCAGAAATATAGGGGGAACTCATCCTTCTATGGCCATCTATGATGAGTAGCCAACCAACGAGGATACATCAATGGTGCAACGAGTGGATCAGTACACTTTGTCGCAGAGTAGCCTCTGACTCTGTGATGATCTGCATAAGATGGAAACATGGTTTTCACCATGCCGATGGAAACCTCAGTATCAATCTGTGTGTACTTCACAATGCCAGTGACACTGTGAGATAAAGAAGAATAAAATGTCTCAATGCTCATATCATCAAAAGGGTTGTATGATTCAACTGTCTGAATCATACGAAATAACTCCTCTCACATCGCTATGACCTTCTCCCTATTAGGGAGGGTGGTAGAAGAGGAAAGCGAGGTATCCAAAACCTGCATAGCACGAGATAATCTTGCCACTGTATCTCTAAATAACTGTTGTCTATCATGGGTGGAGGTCGATCTACGTGTTGTACCAGACTCAGTACTCTGACCCCCACCACGAACACTAGCATCCCCTGAGGATGCAAGAGCACAATCCCTAGAACCAGATGCCATAATGTATATATGAAAATAAATATGAGAATATGAATGTGAAGCTACAATCTGAGTGATAAATATCTAGAGATCTGCACATGCATATATATACAAATATAAACATATAAGTCTATTTAAATTAAAATAATTAAAAGTTAAATTTAATTTGAAACACATGTACATATAAATACACAACATTACATGTATGGTGCTAAATGAACAATCATGTAACATACATATGTATTTTAAAACAAATTATCTTAGAGACCATATCTAATGTACATTGTAACGTGCTCATGCAAATGTGAAAAATAAATATTCGTACATGTACATGTATATGCAATAAAAATAAAATAAAATTTCTTGATTAAATGATAACTAAGTGCACACATGTACATACATGCAATAAAAAAATATAATTCTTGACTAAAATCTAAATTTTGATGTAAATGCTTTGATGATTATGGGGAGTGTAGATGAGAGTTAGGACATAGGGATAGAAAAAATTGTTACTAGATAAGTAAATGAGTTTAGTTAGCGAATGTTAATTTACAATTTAGAACTCATGACTTAATTTAGTAGTTTGAATTAGAGTTAAGAATGTTAATAAAGTAAATGGGATATAGTTTTATTAAGGTTGATAGTAAGGTCAGTCTATTATGTGCTAGTAAACATATGAATACCTATTACAACCTATAACAGACGTAATGACCTAGTAGGAGTCTCTAGGTCCCCTTAACATATATATGGATAAAAATACCTAGAAATGTATCATGAGGTCGTTATGTGTCATTTGATAATGTAAGAATCATCATTACCTAATAATACATATTAAGAGTTATTAGAACCTAAAAAAAATAGTATGACCTATTACGACTCCTATGTCCCCTTAAGACAGACATGTATGGATAACATATTGAAAAATGCAGTTGACATAAGTGATCAAGTAATGTGTTGTTTGGTAATGTAAGACTCATTATTACCTAACAATACCTATTATGTGCTAGTAAACATATGAATACCTATTACAACCTATAATAGATGTAATGACCTAGTACAAGTCCCTAGGTCCCCTTAACATATATATGGATAAAAATACCTAAAAATGTATCATGAGGTCATTATGTGTCATTTGGTAATGTAAGAATCATCATTACCTAATAAGACCTATTATATCCTAATAATACATATTAAGATTTATTATAACCTATAAAAAATAGTATGACCTATTACGACTCCTATGTCCCCTTAAGACACACATGTATGGATAACGTATTGAAAAATGCAGTTGACATAAGTGATCAAGTAATGTGTTGTTTGGTAATGTAAGACTCATTATTACCTGACAATACCTATTATGTGCTAGTAAACATATGAATACCTATTACAACCTATAACAGACGTAATGACCTAGTAGGAGTCCCTAGGTCCCCTTAACATATATATGGATAAAAATACCTAAAAATGTATCATGAGGTCATTATGTGTCATTTGGTAATGTAAGAATCATCATTATACCTAATAAGACCTATTATATCCTAATAATACATATTAAGATTTATTAGAACCTATAAAAAATAGTATGACCTATTATGACTCCTATGTCCCCTTAAGACACACATGTATGGATAACGTATTGAAAAACGCAGTTGACATAAGTCATCAAGTAATGTGTTGTTTGGTAATGTAAGACTCATTATTACCTGACAATACCTATTATGTGCTAGTAAACATTTGAATACCTATTACAACCTATAACAGACATAATGGCCTACTAGGAGTCCCTAGGTCCCCTTAACATATATATGGATAAAAATACCTAGAAATGTATCATGAGGTCATTATGTGTCATTTGGTAATGTAAGAATAATTATTACCTAACAATAACTAGTTGTTAAAATGAACATCATCAATATCTAAGTGTGGTTCATTCGGTTAGTAGAGGGCCTATGTTATGGTTAGAATGTGGCATGGGTTATGATTGTAGTTAATATAAGGTTATGTTAGAAGGTGTATTTAATGTCAAAATTAATTTCACCATAAGATATTATTGTTTCACCACTAGATCCATCAGGTTATGTTAGAAACTGAATAATGTTCCCTAAAGGTTTGCTACATTTTTTACTAATATTTTTTTACATGTTTACCTCATAACCTAATATTTTTCTATATTTTAACCTAATGTTTTTCCTAATGTTTTTCTAAACTTTAACCTAATGTTTTTCTATATTTTAACCTAATGTTTTTCCTAATGTTTTTCTATATTTTAACCTAATGTTTTTCTATATTTTAACTTAATGTTTTTCTACACTTTTAACTAATGTTTTTCTATATTTTACCCTAATGTTTTTCCTAATATTTTTCTATATTTTAACTTAATGTTTTTCTACACTTTTAATTAATGTTTTTCTACGTTTTTATCTCATTGTTAACTACATTTTTGCTAACAAATCAATTTAAATACCATTCTAAAATAATCTAAAATAATTTAAATAATTTAAACATATTAAAAAATAAACAATTTAAAGCATTTCACTCACAAAATATGTCAAAAACAACTATTTTAAGTACGATTAACATCTATTAATCAAAAAATATGTTTAAAAACTATTAAAAAATGGGGAGGAAAAAACTACCAACCGGTTACGGCCGAAACCCTTAACCCGCTCTCCAAACATTCAGGAACCGCAACAGTAACAATGATAGCCGCTAGAGGTTTGCGCCGAGTTTTATTCTGGCTCAGGGTTTCGGCCGGAACCCTTTCGACCGAACCTATTTTGGCCAAAATAGTGTGCGCCATGTAGGCACGCAAAACTGCCACGTGTGTATGGCCAGATCTGTTACGGCCGAAAGGGTTTCAGCCGAAATGGTACAAGATATCACAAACGGTGACAGAGCTTTGTGCTTTTACCCAAAGATAACCTTTATTACCTAAAGGGCACCAAATGTCTCAATGAAAACAACACCACAAGAAGAGCCCAAAAAAAAATTTATGTCCCAACTCAAACAATTAGATGAGAAAAAATGTTATTGAAGCTCGATGCTAGCATCTCCAAGGTCCCCAAGCCAACTACGAGATTGTGCTATAAATCCAATATCTGTGGTTTCCAATCCCTAATGATAGTTGTGCAAACTAAAAATTCCTATCAATGTCTCTATCTTATCAAGTTAGATAAATGTGAGTTATCAACAAATATTTCTCTCTTAGGAAGCACATGCATAAATAATAAAGAGGGAAATCCCAAAAATCCATTTTCTAGAGGATTTTGACCTAATGCATAATAATCATATTAAATTTCAAAAGAATCAAACTGATAGCTAGTATCCACATGTATATTTTCATCCCATGATTTATATTTATTATCTATTATAGTAATAGGTAGCTCTACAAGTTGTTTCAGATCACTCCTCAAATTTTGTCTAACACACCATGGTGATTTATTGAAGTACCTTTCATGTGTTGCCACAGAAGATGGCATAGCTTGCAATGAATGTGCACTCTAAGTACACTTACTTTCAACTTTTTCCTTCATTGTTTGGAATGTGGTCATCACTATCTAAGGTAGGCCAGATCATTAAATCATAAGGGTATGTGCAAGATCATGGTGTGTCAAAAAGTGGCGATGTGAAAAACATGTAGTTTTGAAACACCTAAAAGTGTTTCAAAATGTGCTTTGACTCTTTTCCCACCCATCCTGGTACCAAAACAAAAATGTAATACCTTGCTTGATCGGGTATCTAATTTGAGAATAGGTATCCAATTTGAGAATGGGTGTCTGATTTGGGGATGGGTATCCAATTTTAGAACGAGTATTCGATTTGAGAATGGGTACCCGATCTATGTTCCCAAATTATGGCACCAAATTCAAATGTAAAGGGAGTGGGGACTAATTTTTAAGATAAACTTTGATTTTTATTTACCAAACTCAAAGGGGGAACCAATTTTTAAGTTATATCAAGTCCTCCTATAATATAGTTATAGCATAATCGGGGGGGGTACCAATTATTATATATAGTTACTAAAATTTATTATATAGTATTAAATGATAATAATAATTTATTATATAATTATTTTATATATAGTTATTACTTATTATATATAAAATATTATTTATTATATAATTATTTGATATATAGCTATTACTTATTATATATTATTATATTATTATATATCATATATTTTATTATTATATATTATATATATTAGTAACCTAAGTTAATAAACTATATGATGATGTATGTTCCTAGGGGTCCCCCTAGGGACATACATGTGTTCCAATGAGTTCAATTGGGTCATGGGATACCCTAATTATATATCATATATTATTATTATATATCATA
The DNA here is from genome assembly GCA_028749045.1 of Cupressus sempervirens. NCBI lineage: Eukaryota > Viridiplantae > Streptophyta > Pinopsida > Cupressales > Cupressaceae > Cupressus > Cupressus sempervirens. Next base: position 32,911,347 of record CM053786.1, on the reverse strand, counting down.
TATATTATTATTATATATCATATATATTATTATTATATATTATATATTAGTAACCTAAGTTAATAAACTATATGATGATATATGTTCCTACGGGTCTCACTAGGAACATACATGTGTTCCAATGAGTCCAAATGGGTCATGGGATACCCTATGACCCATTTTGACTCATTATATGACAACATATCTTCCTAAGGGTCAAAGGATGCCTAGGGACATATATCTTGTGTTTCAACAGGTAGAAAGGGGTTATGGAAAATCTTATAACCCCTTTCGACCTAATACATGATAACATATGTTCTTAGGGATCCTATGACCTTTATAGACATATATGTTGTGTTCCAATTGGTCAAAAGGGTTCAAAGGGTATCCTGTGACCATTTCAAGCCATTACATGACAACATATGTTCATAGAGTATCCTGGGTCTCACTAGGAACATATGTTGTCATGTAATGGGCCGAAAGGGGTCATAGGGTATCTGATGACTCCTTTTGACCCATTGGAACACAACATGTATGGCACTAGGGTATTAGGACCTCTAGGAACATATGTTATCATGTAATGGATCATAACACACATGATGATAAGGGTCCTAGGAGCATAACACACATGATGATAAGGGTCCTAGGACCCCTAGAAACATATGTTCTCATGTAATGTGTCAAAAGAGGTCATAGAATACCCTATGACCCCTTTCTACGCATTGGAATATAAGAAGCATGTCCTAGGGGTCATAAGATACCCTTTTACCCATTTTTATCCATTGGAACACAACATATATGTCCCTAGGGGACCTAGGATCCCTAGGAACATAAATTTTCATGTATTTGATTGAAATGGGTCATTGGTTATCCTATGACCCCTTTCAACCCATTTCAACACAACATGCTTATCCCTAGAGATCTTAAGACCCACAAGAACATATTTTTTCATGTAAAGGTTCCAAAAGGGCCATAGGATATCATTTAACCCAATTCAACCCATTGGAACATAACATGTATGTCCCTAGGGGTCCTACAAACCCTATAAACATATTTTATCATGTAATAGGTTGAAATGTGTCATGGCATGCCCTATGACCCCTTTTTATCCATTATAACACATCACGTATGTCCCCAGGGTTCCTAGGTCTCATAGGAACATAAACCATGTGTTTGAATTGGCTGAAAGGGGTCATAGGGTTCCCAATGACCCCTTTTCATACGTTAAATGATAACATATGTTGATAGGGGTCCTAGAACCCCTAGGAAAATATATCATGTGTTCAAATGAGTCAAAAAGGATCATAGAGTACCCCATGGCCCCTTTCAATACATTATATGACAATATATGTTCTTAGAGATCCTAGGACCCCTAGGGACATAAATCATGTCATTAAAAGGGTTGAAAGGGGTCATAGGTTGACCCATTAAATGATAACATATGTTCCTAAAGGTCCTAGGACCACTAAAAAAAAAAATCATGTATTCGAATGTATTGAAAGGGGTCATAGAGTACCCTATGACCCCTTTTGACATATTTCATGATAACATGTCTTTCAGGGTCCTAGAACCCCTAGTGACATATTATAATTATGGGTCAAAAGAGGTAATAGTATAACCTATGACCCCTTTTGACACATTTTATTACGGGGACCCTTAGGGACATATTGTAATTGTTTATATGGATCAAAAGGAGTGATAGGATGACCTTATGACCCCTTTCGACATGTTTCATGACAACATATGTCTCTAGGGGTCCTAGGACTCCTAGGAACATGTTATAATCATTTATATGGGTCAAAAGGGGTCATGGGATAACTTATGACCCCATTCAACATATTTCTTTACAACATTTGTTGCTAGGGATCCCAGGACCCCTAGGGATATATTATAATCATTTATATGGGTTGAAAGTTTGACACATTTCATTACAACATATGTCTCTAGGGGTCATAGGACCTTTAGGGACATATTATAATCATTTCCATGGGTCAAAAGAAGTCATAGGATGACCTATGACCCCTTTTGACACATTTCATTACAACATATGTCTCTAGGGGTCGCAGGACCCCTAGGGACATATTATAATTGTTTATATGGGTCAAAAGAGTTCATAAGATAACCTATGACCCCTTTTGACAAATTTCATGACAACATATGTCTCTAGGGGTCCCAAGACCCCTAGGGAGATTTTATAATCATTTATATGGGTCAAAAGAGATCATAGGATAACCTATGACCCCTTTCAACATGTTTTAGTACAAAATATGTCTCTATGGTTCCTAAGACCCCTAGGGACATATTATAATCATTTATATGAGTTGAAAAGGGTCATAGGATAACCTACAACCCCTTTTGACACATTTCATGACAACATATGTCTCTAGGGTCCTAGGAACTCTAAGGATATTTTATAATTGTTAATATGGGTTGAAAGGAGTCATAAGATAGCCTATGACCCCTTTCAACACATTTCATTACAACATATGTCTCTAAGGGTCATAAGACCCCTAGGGAAATATGATAATCATTTATATGGGTCAAAAGACCTATGACCCCTTTTGACACATTTCATTACAACATATGTCTCTAATGGTCATAGGACCCCTAGGGACATATGATAATCATTTATATGGGTCAAAAGGGGTCATAGGTTAACCTATGACCCCTTTTGACACATTTCATGACAACATATGTCTCTAGGGGTCCCAGGACCCCTAAGGACATATTATAATTATTTATATGGCTCAAAAAGGGTCATAGGATAACCTATGACCCCTATAGAAATATTTCATTACAACATATGTGTCTAAGGGTCCTAGGACCCCTAGGGACATACTATATTTATTTATATGGGTTGAAAGGGGTCATATGATGACCTATGACCCCTTTCGACACATTTTATTACAACATATGTCTCTAGTGGTCCTAGGACCCTTAGGGAAATATTATTATCATTTATATGGGTCGAAAGAGGTCATAGGATGACCTATGACCCCTTTCAACACATTTCATTACAACATGTCTCTAGGGGTCCTAGGACCCCTAAGGACATATTATATTCATTTATATGAGTCGAAAGGGGTCATACAATGACCTATGACCCCTTCTGACATAGGTATGTGCAAGATCATGGTCAACCAAACTATGGCCTTAAGTGGCAATGAAAAATCAGCAAATCAGGGTTATGTCAATTTGACACATGACCCCTTTCGACATATTTCATGACAACATATGTCTTTTGGGGTCTTAGGACCCCTGGTGACATATTATAATCATTTATATCGATCAAAAATGGTAATAGTATAACCTATGACCCCTTTTGACACATTTCATTACAACATATGTCTCTAGGGGTCTGAGGACCCTTAGGGATATAGTATAATTGTTTATATGGGTCGAAAGGAGTCATAGGATAACCTTATGACCCCTGTTAACATGTTTCATGACAACATATGTCCCTAAGGATCTTAGGACTCCTAGGAACATATTGTAATCATTTATATAGGTCAAAAGGGGCCATGTGATAACCTATGACCCCATTCAACACATTTAATTACAACATATGTTACTAGGGATCTTAGGACCCCTAGGGACATATTATAATCATTTATATGGGCTGAAATGGGTCATAGTAAAACCTATGACCCCTTTCAACACATTTCATTACAACATATGTCTCTAGGCATCACAAGACCCCTAGGGACATATTATAATCATTTATATGGGTCAAAAAAGGTCATAAGATAACCTATGACCTTTTTCGACACATTTCATTACAACATATGTCTCTAGGGGTCCTAGGACCCCTAGGGACATATTATAATTATTTATATGGGTCGAAAGGGGTCATAGGATGACCTATGACCCCTTTTGACACATTTCATTACAACATATGTCTTTAAGGGTCCTAGGACCCCTAGGGACATATTATAATTGTTTATATGGGTTGAAAGAGGTCATAGGATGACCTATGACCCATTTTGACACATTTTATTACAACATATGTCTTTAGGGGTAACATATTATAATTGTTTATATAGATCAAAAGAGGTCATGGGATAACCTATGGACCCTTTTGACACATTTCATTACAACATATGTCTCTAGGGGTCCCAGAACCGCTAGAGACATATGATATTCATTTATATGGGTCAAAATATTGACACGTTTCATGACAACATATGTCTCTAGGTGTTTTAGGACCCCCAAGGACATATTATAATTATTTATATGGGTCAAAAGGGGTCATAGGATAACCTATGACACCTTTTGACACATTTGATTACAACATATGTCTCTAGGGATCCTAGGATCCTTAGGGATATATTATATTCAATTATATGAGTTGAAAGGGGCCATACGATGACCTATGACCCCTTTCAACATGTGTATGTGCAAGATCATATTCAACCAAACTATGGCCTTAAGTGGCAGTGAGAAACTAGCAAATTAGGGTTATGTAACCTTGACACATAATTTTAATGTGGTTCTAGACTTTATATCAAAAATTTGTAAGAAAATAATCTGTAGGAAATTGAATGTAGTTTCTAAACTACTAGGCCTTATCTAGAGAAAAAAATATTTGATTGCTCAAAATTTTGGATTTTAATGTAGCACTACGAAAATTTTTAGGATAAAAATAAAAAGTAGGTGTATGTCTAACCACCTTAATCAAAATCAAATGATAATATTTTTTAATATAGTTATAGATATAAAAAGTAGACTCATTCTTAGATGTGACACATATTTTTGGGTATTTTTATTTCAAATAAATAATTAAATATGAACTTTCTACTAAAACATTTTTCAGAAAAGAAAAACTCTCGAGTCTAACCACCTTAACTAGTTGAAAACTTTACCAAAAAAAAAATTCCCTTATACTAGGCGAAGCATAGAATGTGATGCAACTTTTGGATTTAAAAAATGTTATACCATTTGAAAGTTATAGTTACTTTTCAATCAGTATGTCAATCAGCACTCTACAATCATCTTCATTGAAAATTAACTAATAAATACTTATCAAACTCAGAATTTGATAGCAATTATATCGATGGAATCTTGAGAGTGTTATAAAAAAACCCTTTTTGTTTCATTCAACTTCAATGAAAATAACATTGTCAGATGGCTACCCAAAGTCTGAGTGTCAATGAAACCCTTCTCAAACACATTTTTTGGGTTGACTAAACATGATTGGTAAATACCAAGCCTAATCGGATACCTGATATGAAATTGGCTATCTGATTGTTAGAAATAATCAAGACTAGCTAGGTTGCTAAGAGGGGAGGGGTGAATCAATAACCTCAAAAACTTTAGATCAATTCAAAACTTAACCATATAAATCATTCAACATTCATTTATATAATCTACTACATGCATGAAATAGATAAACATTCATAACACATGAACACAATATTTTGGTGACCTAGAAACCTTCCAAATAGAAAGTAAAATAGGGGTGGGGATGATACCCACAAAACTTCACTACTGTAGTATAAAGTTGGCTTGTTAGGGATTACATTGACCACATCGGATGATCTACCCTATTAAGAGCAATTTGGACTACTCGATCCACCTTATTAGAGGTTTTACAAACATACAATGAAGTATGCACTCTATTAAGAGATTTATACAAAGACTGTTAAGTCTACCTTGTTAAAGGATTTAGAAAACTAATTCACCTGTCAGGATGAAATAGTAGATCTGACTTACAATTTGATTTCTGATTAGATCCTTGAAGTACAGATCACCTCTTGTGACTTATATGACTTTGTTGCTCCTTTTAGACCTTGCTGAATACTTTTCTTTTCTATTGATTTGTATTCACTCTTCTTAAAATATCACATATCTATTCCTTGACATACTCATGATATATTGCAAATTATACAATATGCTACATATATATCATTCCAATGTTTACAATTACAAGGTCACGTAAAACACAAGTAAATAAAATATTACTGAGTCAGCCAAACAATAGAAAACTCGAGTTCTTCAAGTTGATTTGGTGACCTTTTGATACATGACGTCCACTGCATTACTCGGCATCATCATGCACTTAGTAGAAGTAGAAGCTCGGTCCATACTAACCACACAATGTAGCTTGGAACTTGGTAACCATTGGAACCTCGATAGATATAGTGTCACTCGGTAGATACTAAATCCTTTGTTTACTTTGCTATCACTCAGTAAATACTACACATCCATCACTCGATAGAAATTGGCTTTACATCATGCAGACTGATAACTTGGTAGGCACTATAAAGCTCGATAACCACTATCTGTTCAGTGAACATTGTAAGCTTGGTATACACTATTGAATTGCACACTCACTAGGTAGCTTCAGGAATGCTCGATGTGAACTACTTAATTGATGAATTTACTAGGTAACCATTGAATGCTCAGTATAAATTGTAGATTGAGTGATGATCTTGGTAACCTTTCAGAATCAAATAAGTGTTATCACTAATGGAAAATACAACATAATGCCAACAATCTCCCCATTTGGCATTAGTGACAAAAATATTTATGAGCCAAAACTTATGTACACTGACATACTAATTTTTTATTTTTCAAAATTGATCTTTGTAAAACTATTGTATGTACATATCTTACATATCTCACATATCTCACATATCTCCCCCATACATATGGCATAATATATGCATAGCCTCTTTGTACACATCAATCTATTTTCTCCACTAGTCTCTTATCATCACTTACTATCACTTACTCCCCCTTTTTGACAATAATAACAAAGAGATATGAAAAACATTCAAATAGAGACATCAAAATGGAGAGAAATCTAGAGTTACCTTGAGAATAAGAGCCAACGTCTTATCCCAATTGTCTTGCAAACCTTTGCAGGTGGAGAGTGCCACCTGAACTTCTACAGAAAGTTCAATCATATGATCTGCTATAGAAAATTGCTACCCTGGACCAATGTTTTTTAATATGCAATGTGTTTTTGCATTGACTCCAAACTAGAAGGATCATATTTGGTATATCAATCAATGTAGACCGAATCCTAGCTTCCTCTCTTAGTAATTCTACCTGAATTTTTGACAAAAATCTCACCTTCATGTGATGTGTTGAGCTTGAACTATGGTCAAGTTGTAGCTTTTAAGCACTTGCTTTCATATCAACATCAATCTTATTCAATTTCTCCTTTATATCCTTAGTATACTCGGTAACATCACAAATCTTTCCAAAAAGTGATGTTACATTGGTGAAAGATTGCTCAAGATTGCTCAAAATTGAAGATAACTATACCCGATTAATGGCAATGTGCTAAGTAATGTGCTCAAGCACTTTATTATCAAACTTTTTCTCTGCCTTCTCAATGAGCTTTTCTTGTCTAGAGGTATCCTTATTGAACTTATTCAGAACTTCTTCCAATTGCAAAAAAATGTGTTCAGATGAGTCCGCATCAACACATATAGCCTCAATTATTATATTTTTGGCATTTTCAATTATAGTTAACTCTCTATCTCTCTCATCTCTAAGCTTCTTCTACCTTTCCTTTTGCTCTAAAAGTTGACTGACCAATATCATTTCATTAGTTGTGGTAGTGTCCAGATCTATCTTAGGAATAACAATTTCTTTGTCCAAGTCTATGTCTTCATCAATTGCTTCGCTAGTAAGCAAAATTTTTAGAGGAGTCTTTGGTTTTACTTCTGAACTTACTTCTTTGGAATTAGAAATGGAAACAATAGTAGAAGTAGCTAGACTTTCAGTGAAAACTTGAATTGGTCCAACTAAAGGAAAACTAAGAGAGGTACTAACTATATCCAAAAGTGATGTGCTTCCCAAAAATTAAGTACCAATAAGTGGTATACACACTGGAATACTTAGAACTAAAGAACTGACTGGAACAAAAACTGGTGTAGTTAAAGTTGTAGTTGACAAAACTATAGAACATACTAGAAAACTTACTATACATGGTGTTGAAGAAGTTGATGCAATTGGAGAACTGGTAGTTGTGGATATTGTTGAAGTAGATTTCTCAAGAGCTGATGAAGAGGGTTGCAGCTCAGTAGATGAAATGGCTGATAGTTCCATTGTAGATACCTAGATCTATGAGGTAGCAGGTGATGATTCTGTAGATAATATATCTGTGGTGGTGGCAATAATACTTGTTGAAGCTATCTCCAACCCTAATGATGTAGCAAATTTAGGTGGATAATTAGGAAGAGAAGCAATGACTTCTACTGCAATTTTCATTGGATCATCTTCTTCATCTTCTTCCTTGTCTTCCTCTTTAGCTTCTTCCTCTTTCTCTTCATCATCAACCTTTAGTGCTTGATAGTCTTTAGCATCAAATGTAACACATGGAGTTTTATCCTTTTCATCATCATGGTCACCATCATCATCCTTGATTTCCACTAGGTCATCACTGGGCTTATGTAGATGATAGATGTTCTTCCACATGCTCAATATCTTTGATTAAAATCAAAAATGCATGGAATCTAATCATCATTTTACCTTCATCATTCTTCATTACTACCTTCACTTCTGCATCTTTAAGATTTGGTAGTAGCTTCCTCAAAGACTGTTCATATATATTTTTTGTTGTTTGTATAGTTGACTCCCACCTTGGCTGCAATCTTGCCAATAATTCCTTTTAAATTTGTGGAGCAATCTGATTAGGGGAGTACTTCCACTTTCCCATTTTTGTGAGTACCAATTCCTCAATCTACATCTTCTTAGCATTAGTCCTTGTCTCAAACTTTAGAGCCTTGAAGTTTGTGATGCCTACTCCTTCTTCCATCTATTTCAATCTTTCCTGGAAGGTAAGTGGGGATTTGCTAAGCACAACTTCACCTTTACCTTTTCCTCTTCTAGTGAAAATAGCTATGGAGGCCTTTGGTGGCTTGGTAATGATTACCCTACCCTTCTTCTTGGTTGACTCTACCTCCTTCTCTGATTCTTGTTCTTCTCCTTCTTCTTCTCCTTCTTCTTCATCCTCTCCTTTACCCTTAGTAAGTAGTAGAGGGCCAATGGCAGTTTTCATCTTAGCTAGCTTTCTCTTTCCTTTTCTCATTGCCTAGGGTAGCTTGATTTCAAGCTCAATTCCTGCGTTGGCCTCATCATATGTACCAAAAACTGGTTACTTGGGATCTACAAATTCATTCACCATCTCTTCAATGATGTCTCTAGTTTCATCAATATTGACCTCATATGGGAGAGGTTTTACCCATGCAACTTGGGGCCTAACTGCCTGAATGTAAACTCTATCATAGTCAACCGTGAAACACACATCATCTTTATAATCCTCAATGGATTTGGGTGGAATCCTGAACCCGTTGTTCATTCTTTCCTTAAAATCTTCAAAATAATTGTCCATAATGTTGTTAAAGTTTACACCCATTTCTGTAATGAACTCATTTATCTGATATAGAATAGGAACATCTTTTCTCCACACAATAGAACCTTTAGATGGGAAAAACTTTTGGACATAAAAGAAAAGATATGTCAACAAAGAACCAAATTTACAAGAGTTGTCCTTTGATGTCCTAATACTATCCATATTATTTTTCAATTATATCAGCAATAACTTTGACAAATCAAATACCATGTTTTTCTTCACAACCTTAAATGCTAAGTCCACTACCTCACATGGCATGTTGTTCAATCAACTAGAGCTGTAAATTTTGTGAGCAGTTACATGAATACCAAACCTCAGTTCTACATCAAAAATAGTGCTAATTTTCAAACCTCTACCATCCCACTCAACTAGTGTTTTCTTTTGGAATTTGTCCTAACCTAGGGTTTTGGTAGATTTTTCTTTACTCAGCATGGGGAGACCAGTAATCACGTGAATCATCTTCTTGGTTATTAACACAAGCTTCTCTAACCATAGTTGACCATTGTGTACATGATTGAGAATGTATCTAATCCACTTAATTTGAAAACTTCTTGGTAGGTGTGTGATATGAGTTAACCCTTTTGTTTCAAGATGTTTATGCTCGAGTTTTAATGAACCATCAACATGCATTTCCTCTAATGTACTATCCATCTCTAGGGTTTTAATTTCTTGAATAGAACACTTAAAATGAGTGTGTATATCATTAATCAAAAGTACCTTGGGTGGAATATGGGATTGAGCTCCATTAGGATCGAGTGCCTCCACAACTGCTAGAACTAGTTTGAAGTTTAGTGCTTTCCACTCCACACCCTTAACCAACATTTATGAACCTCTTTTCACTTTTCTACTACTTGTATTCCCAAATGCCATTCCTACTCGATAAGTGAAAGAAATTTTCAAACAAATTCTTTGCTAGAAATTTTCTCAAAATTGCTTGGAATTGCTTGTGTGCACTAGGAAATCTCTTAGCTCTATGAATACTAAAGTCACGATGAAAAATGAAGTCAAACTTTTCCCTTTTTGATGAAAATTCACCATTAATGTTAGGTACCATACTGATGTAGTGTGTGATAGATTGACATCCACTCACTAGCTTGATAGAAACATGTGACTCAGTGATCAAACAAACTTTCCATTACTCTCGACCTAGCTCGGTTGAGTCTGTGACTAACCTCACTCGATAAGGCTTGATCTCATGTGATCCCTTTGTATCTAAAATACTGATTTGGATCTTCTACTTTCTTCCATTTGGAACTGCTCAAGATTTGGCTTGATAATATAGTTCTAGTTCCTCCTTCATGAATCTAATTGGAAATGGAGGAGTCAGCCACTCCTTGAGTGACATTGCCATCATTTGAATTGTTTTTCTCGATAGATTTGGGAATCCACTACTGTCTCATCTGCTTCTTGATGTTGTCAGGTTTAGCCTTCTTCTCATCTTCAACTCTTCCTATATTCATGCAATTTTTTGCTATGTGACCAATTTCAGTACATGTATAACATCTTACTGTTGAATCTCTCTTTCTCAAGTGATGCCTTGTGCAGTCCATGCCAATGTGTCCATATTCTCCACAATAGTGACATCTACACCAAGTGTTGTAGTCCCAACCAAATATTTCTTTGACAATTTATTCAGATGAATTGCACGATTTGGATCTACATTCAGATGCCTTATGACATTATTTCTTGCATTTGTGACATTTGCCTTCAAATTTTGGTTTCTTCTTGCATTCATTAGCTTTATGACCATATTTACTACAATTGTAGAATTTTCCATTGAATTTTTCCTTTCCATTGTTATAGAATTTGTTTTATGTATGACCTAACTTACCATAGTGATTTCAAGTAGGTCTTTGATACCTTTGGGGACATTGTTTGGAAGATTCACCTTCTTCTTTGTATCCAAGTCCTACTTTACCTTTTTGCCTATGAAGAATCTCCTCACTTAGTTGATTCAGTTGATCCATATCTGCTTGAGATTTCATCATCCTTTCATTGAGTTGTTTTTTAGAGATTAGATCAGCTTTCAATCTTTCATTGATTTGTCTTTCGGTGATCAGATCATTCTTTAAATTTTCATTTTCAGATCTCAGATTCATGATTTCTTCATTTGCATTAGAGAGCTGATTAATAAGACTTTCTTGCTGAAGGGATTGATTTTGATTTACATTGTTCCTTGCCTCCACATCTTCACTTGCCTTATTCCTTTGTTCCAAGATTTCATAGATTCTTATTGACTGAACATCTTGTTCTCTTTTCAATTTTTTTACCTCTTCTTGTAGAGAGCCATTCTTTTCTAGGAGTTCTTTGATTGCTTCATTAGCTTTACCTAAATTGCTTGATGGGAAAAAGTTTTCAATCTTTTCTTCAACATATTGGTGGTCTTTCATTTCTTTTGCAAGTTCCTTCCTTCATTTTAGTGATTATGAAAGATGCTCTTTTCCTTCCTTGAGTTGAGTTATGGCCATTTCCAGATCTAGCTTTTGATTATCAATAGCCTTATCAAGTCTAAATATCTCCATTGTCCTTGACCTTTTCTCAAGCTATCAAACTTTATCTTGAGAACCATAGATCTCTGATACCAATTGTTGGAAATAATTAAGACTAGCTAGGTTATTGAGAGGGGAGGGATGAATCAGTAACCTCAAAAACTTTAGATCAATTCAGCACTTAACCATATAAACCATTCACCATTCATTTATCTAATCTACTACATGCATGAAATAGATAAACATTCATAACACATGAACACAGTATTTTGATGACCTAGAAACCTTCCAAATAGAAAGTAAAATTGGGGTGGGGATGATACCTACAAAACTTCACCACTGTAGTATAAAGTTGGCCTGTTAGGGCTTACATTGACCACTTTTGATGATTTTCCCTTTAAGATAAATTTGGACTACTAGATCCACCTTATTAGAGGTTTTACAAACATACAATGAAGTATGCACTTTGTTAAGAGATTTATACAAAGACTGTTAAGTCTACCTTGTTAAAGGATTTAGAAAATTGATTCACCTATCAGGATGAAATAATAGATTTGACTTACAACTTAATTGTTGATTAGATCCTTGAAGTACAGATCACCTCTTGCGACTAATATGACTTTGTTGCTACTTGTAGACCTTGCTAAATACTCTACTTTTCTATTGATTCGCATTCACTCTTCTCAAAATATCACATATCTATTCCTTGACATACTCATGATATATTGCAAATGATACAATACATTACATATATATCATTCCAATTTTTACAATTACAAGGTCAGCTAAAACACAAGCAAACAAAATATTACTAAGTTGGCCAAACTTTAGAAAACTTAGGTTCTTCAAGTTGACTTGGTGACCTTCTCATACATGGAATCCACTACATTACTCGGCATCATCATGCACTCGATAGAAGGAGAAGCTCGGTCCATACTAATCACACAACGTAGCTTGGAACTCGGTAACCATTGGAGACTCGGTAGATATAGTGTCACTCGATAAACACTACACATCCATCACTTGGTAGAAATTGGCTTTACATCATGCAAACTAATGACTCTATAGGCACTATGAAGCTTGGTAACCACTATCTATTCGGTGAACACTGTAAGCTTGGTATACACTATTGAACTGCAAACTCACTAGGTTGCTTCGAGAATGCTCGGTGTGAACTGCTTAATTGATGAACTTATTAGGTAACCATTGAATGCTCAGTATAAACTATAGATTGAGTGATGAGCTCGATAACCTTTCAGAATCGAATAAGTGTTATCACTAATACATCGATTACTATGAATTTTTCAATTGGGAGGGAAACAACCCACATTGGAAATTTTGGAGGGAAATTTGAGAGGAAAGTTTTAGAGAGTTTTAGAGGAAATTTATTTTTGAGAAGTGTGGGCATTAATATTATTATTATATATAATTATTATTATTATTAGCTATTATTATTATATATGATTATAATTATTATTAAATATAGTAATATGTATGATTATTATTATTAAATATAATATAGTTATAAATATAATTATTATTATAACTAAATATAATATAGTAATATATATGATAAATATTATTATTATATATAATAATATATTGTTATTATTATTATTAAATATATAATCTAGTAATATATATGATTACGATTGTTCTATAATCTAATTATATATTATTATTATATTAAAATATACAGTATTATATTATTATTAAATATAATATTGTCATGAAATGCATTGAAGGGGGCCATAGGTTAACTTATGACCCCACTTGACACATTTCACGAAAACATATGTCCCTAGGACCCCTAGTGACCCCTTTCAATGCATTCCCAATGGATCCCCAGGGGTCCTAGGGCTCCTAGGGACATATGTTCTCATGAAATGCATCAAGAGGGATCATAGGTTAGCCTATGACATCATAAGTTAACCTATGACATCATAGGTTAACCTATGAGATCATAGGTTAACCTATGACACCTCTCGATGCACTAAAACCAACCAAATGAGTCCCTAGGGGCTCTAAGGCCCCTAGGGACATATGTTGTCATGAAATGCATCGATAAGGGTCATAGGTTAACCTATGACCCCTCTTGATGCATTCAAACTAACCAAATGTGTACCTAGGGGCCCTAAGGCCTCTAGGAACATATGTTGTCATGAAATGCATCAATAGGGGTCATAGGTTAACCTACAACCCCTCTCGATGCATTGGAACCAACCAAATCTGTCTTTAGGGGTCGTAGGCCCCTAGGGACATATGTTTTCATGAAATGTGTCAAGAGGTGTCATAGGTTAACCTATGACCCCTCTCAATGCATTCAAACCAACCAAATGGGTCCCTTGGGGTCCTAGGGCCCCTAGGGACATAAGTTGTCATTAAATGCGTTGATAGGGGTCATAGGTTAACCTCTAACCCCTCTTGATGCATTGGAACCAAATGCATCCCTAGGGACCCAAGGACCCGTAGGGACATATGTTGTCATGAAATGCATCGAGAGGGGTCATAAGTTAACCTATGACCCCTCTTGACACATTCAAACCAACCAAATGCATCCCTAGGGGTCTTAGGGCCCCTAGGGACATATGTTGTCATGAAATGCATCGAGAGGGGTGATAGATTAATATATGACACCTTTCGATGCATTGGAACCAACCAAATGCGTCCCTAGGGGCCCTAGGACCCCTAGGGACATATGTTGTCATGAAATTCATCGAGAGGGGTTATAGGTCATAGGTTAACCTATGACCCCTCTTGACGCATAAAAACCAACCAAATGTGTCTCTAGGGGTCCCAGGGCCCCTAGGGACATACATTGTCATGAAATATGTTGAGAGGGGTCATAGGTTAACCTATGACCCCTAACCTATGACTCCTCTCGATGCATTAGAACCAACCAAATGCGTCTCTATGAGTCCTAAGGCCCCTAGGGACACATTTGGTTTGTTTCAATGCATCGAGAGGGGTCATAGGTTAACCTATGACCCCTCTCGATGCATTAGAACCAACCAAATGCCTCCCTAGGGGTCCTAGGGCTCCCAGGAACATATGTTGTCATGAAATGTGTTGATAAGAGTCATAGGTTATGACCCCTCTTGATTCATTAAAACCAACCAAATGCATTCCTAGGAGCCCTAGGGACCCTAGGGACATACATTGTCATGAAAAACATCGAGAGGGGTCATAATTTCTTGACACATTAGAACCAACTAAATGCATCCCTAGGGGTCCTAGGGCCCCTAGGGACATATGTTTCCATGAAACGCATCAGTAGGGGTCATAGGTTAACCTATGACCCCTCTTGATGCATTAGAACCAACCTAATGCATCCCTAGGGGCCCTAGGACCCCTAAGGACATACATTGTCATGAAATGCATTGAGAGGGGTCATACATTAACCTATGCCCTTCTCGACATATTAAAACCAACCAAATGTTTCCTTAGGGGTCCTAAGGCCCCTAAGGATATATGTTGTCATGAAATGCATTGATAGGGGTCATAGGTTAACCAATGACCCTTGTCGACGCATTAAAACCAACTAAATGTGTCCCTAGGGGCCCTAGGACCCCTAGGGACATACATTGTCATGAAATCTATCGAGAGGGGTCATAGGTTTACCTATGACCCCTCTCGACACATTAGAACCAACCAAATGATTCCTTAGGGGTCCTAGTGCCCCTAGGCACATACGTTGTCATGAAATGCATTGATAGGGGTCATAAGTTAACCTATGACCCCTCTCAATGCATTAGAACCAAACAAATGCCTCCCTAGGGGCCCTAGAGACCCTAGGGACATACAATTTCATGAAATGGATCGAGAGGGGCCATAGGTTAACCTATGACCCCTCTTGATGCGTTAGAACCAACTCAATGCATCCCTAGGGATCCTAGGGCCCCTAAGGACATATGTTGTCATGAAATGCATCGATAACTTATGACCCCTCTCAATGCATTAAAACCAACCCAATGCGTCCCTAGGGGCCCTAGGACCCCTAGGGACATATGTTTTCATGAAATGCATCGAGAGGGGCCATAGGTTAACCTATGACCCCTCTTGATGCATTAAAACCAACCAAATGCATCCCTAGGGGTCCTAGGGCCCCTAGGGACATATGTTGTCATGAAATGCATCGATAGGGGTCATAGGTTAACCTATGACCCCTCTCGACACATTAGAACCAACCAAATGTGTCCCTAGGGGTCCTAGGGCCCATAGGAACATAGGTTGTCATGAAGGGCCCCTAAGGACATATGTTGTCATGAAATGTGTCAAGACTCTCAATGCATTAGAACCAATCAAATGCATCCCTAGCGGTCCTAGGGCCTCTAAGGACATACATTGTCATGAAATGCATCGATAAGCATATGCATTGGAACCAACCAAATGCATCCTTAAAGTCCCTAGGACCCCTAGGGACATACGTTGTTATGAAATGCATCGAGAGGGGTCATAGGTTAACCTATTACCCATCTCGATGCATTAGAACCAACCAAATGCGTCCCTAGGGGTCCTAGGGCCCCTAGGCACATACATTGTCATGAAATGTTTTGACAGTGCTCATAGGTTAACCTATGACCCCTCTCGACATATTAAAACCAACCAAATGCATCCCTAGGGGCCATAGGGACCCTAGGGACATACTTTATCATGAAATTCATTGAGAGGGGTCATAGGTTAACCTATGACCCCTCTCAACGCATTGAAAGCACCAAAATGTGTCTATAAGACCCCTAGGGACATACGTTGTCATGAAATACATCAAGAAGGGTCATAGGTTAACCTATGACCCCTCTTGATGCATTAGAACCAACCAAATGCATTCCTAGGGCACATATATTGTCATGAAATGTGTCAATAGGGGTCATAGGTTCATCCCTAGGGGCCATAGGAACCCTAGGGACATATGTTATCATGAAATGCATTGAGAGTGGTCATAGGTTAACCTATGACCCCTTCCAACACATTGAAAGCACCCAACTGTGTCCCTAGGACCCCTAGGGACATACGTTGTCATGAAATGCATCAAGAAGGGTCATAGGTTAACTTATGACCCCTCTTAATGCATTAAAACCAACCAAATGCATCCCTAGGGGTCCTAGGGCCCCTAGGCACATACGTTGTCATAAAATGCATCGATAGGGGTCATAGGTTCATCCCTAGGGGCTATAGGGACCCTAGGGACATATGTTATCATGAAATGCATTGAGAGGGGTAATAGGTTAACCTATGACCCCTCTTAATGCATTGAAAGCACCCAAATGCATTGCTAGTACCCCTAGGGACATACATTGTCATGAAATGCATCAAGAAGGGTCATAGGTTAACCTATGACCCCTCTTGACGCATTAGAACCAATCAAATGCATCCTTAGGGGTCCTAGGGCCCCTAGGCACATACATTGTCATGAAATTTGTTGATAGGGGTCATAGGTTAAGATGCATTAGAACCAACCAAATGCGTCCCTAGGGGTCTCAGGGCCCCTAGGGACATACATTGTCATGAAATACATCGATAGGGGTCATAGGTTAACCTATTGCCCCTCTCGACACATTAGAACCAACCAAATGCATCCTTAGGGGCCCTAGGGACATACGTTATCATAAAATGCATCGATCTCGACACATTAAAACCAACCAAATGCATTCCTAGGGGTCCTAGGACCCCTAAGGACATACGTTGTCATGAAATGCATTGATAGGGGTCATAGGTTAACCTATGACCCCTCTCGAAGCATTGGACCCAACCAAATGGATCAGAGGTCATAATAATAATAATAATTACAATAATAATATATGTTGTCTATAATATATTTAATAATTATAGTAAAAATCATAATAATATAATATTATAATCATATATATATATATATATATTAATATATTATATTTATAGGTCATAATAATAATAACATATATTACATTATTATATTTAATAATAATATTAAAAATAATAATAATATAATATAATAATCATATATAATAATAATCTTATATTTATTAATCATACATAATAGTAATCCTATATATATATATATATATTAATCATCATACATTGCCCATAATTCCCTCCAAAAGTTTGGCATCAATATTGGATATCCAATCAGAAATTGGATATTCGATTTATTATCAAGTATCTGATCGTAGATCGAATAATCAGATACTCGATTAAATTGGCATGATTTTTCCAACATATTCCTTGTCACTGCAAACTCGACAACATTGCTTTTTGTAGGCTATTTTCACGGGTGTTGGAAAAATTGACTTTTTGGGGGCCAAACGATCGAAAAAAGTTGTATAATATATCGTTAGGTGTCCGATATTGTCATCTAAATGTGGAGTAGTAATTGTCAAAAGGCTAAATGTAATAAAAAAAGGTATCCAATGAAGACATTGCTGCATATAGGAAAAAGGACAAGGTAAATCACTGAAGGAAAAGACAAGGTATGTTAAATGTGAGTCAAGTTGATGATGTGTTGGTCAAAGGTGAAATCATAGAGTCAGATAATGAATATGTCTAGTCGAGGAATGAAAATGTACTAATTGATAATGATATTGTCGGGATTGAAAATTTAGAGAATGAAAATTTGGAGGATGAAATGCTACCAAGTCATAATGTAAATTGCATGATTGACCATGTCGAACATGACAATGCACAGGAACCTTACATGTCTCCTAATTATAATCAACATGAAGGTTCTAGAACACCAAAATGAATAATTGAAATTGATGAAACAATTATTACCAATTTGTAAGGGAAAAATTCAGAAAGAACCACTTAGTTATGGGCTTCAAGACTATATAAGATGTTTTTCAGCAACAAGACAATGGGGGAGCAATGTTAGCTTTTTATGCACTTATTAAAGATGCAAAAGATAAGAACTATGCTTTCCAAATTGAAGATTCATGTCAATAAAAAATTAGAAAGAAATGTCATTATTGTGAAAAATCTTGTCAATGCTCTCAATAGCATTGAGAAAAATAGCAGGGAGAAGGATAACAGAGTTGCTCAAAGGGTTATTACAACCTCTTTGGTAAGTCATAATTTGAGAAAAGGTAGATATATGAGACAAAATTGTATTGACTTGAACCTAAATCATACTAATTTGAGAAGAGCACTTAGTAGACAAGAGAGAATTGATGATTCTCTTCAAAATGAAACATGGGCTTTTGGTGGGAGACTTCCATGTTTTGATAAGAAGCTATCCGATGATGTGAAGGAAGAAATTACACAATTTTGGTAATCTAGCTCAAGAGTATCACCCAATGTTAAAGATGTGTTAAAGTTGAGAATTGGCACCAGAGACTGCATGCCATATCCTAAACATTATTTGGAGGTAATTCAAACTATGTTGTTCAAACAATTTAGAGAGAGTCATCCAAGTCTTCATATATCACAAAGGGCTTTTGAATCTTTGAAGCCATTTTATTGTGTGCCACTTAAAATTTGAAATACATGTTGTTGCAAATATCATCATGTTGAGTTTTCTATGCACCATGAACTATTATGCTCCATCCATTTTACTTTGCATAGTAAAGAAATGTTAGAGAATTGTGGTGCTAGTGGGCTTCCAAAATCATCAAGGGACTTGCTAGATCAATTATTATGTTGTAGAGTTGACGGTTGTTTCTTTTATAGAAATGCTTGCTTAAATGAGAAGTGTTCACAATGTGGTGGCTTATCCAAGTTTGACACATGTTTCCATGAGGGGTGTGAACAAGATCTTGGAAAGATAATAGTTTTTAAAAAAAGGTATATGAAATGGTCAAATACACATTGAAGAGTGTCGGGGGTGAGGACTCTAAATGTGAATTGGTTGCAAAAGAAATCAGTGTGGCTAGTTTTATTTCAAATTTCAAGACAAATATTTTCTACAAGTATGCAAAACATAGTCATAGGTCTCAATGGTTGGATCAACAATTTAGAATGTGTAAGGAGACTTTTCTCATTGGCACTATTATATTAGTTGTTGACTTTGCTAAGAACTACACATTGCAACCTCAAAATGAGACACAATCTCAGTATTACAACTCTATTTAGATTGTTATTTTCATCCACATCACATATAGACATGCCCCTATAGTTTGGAAGACAATTGGAAGATTATTACAGAGTATCATTTTTATATGAGTGATGATAGATCTCACTCTCATGAGTTTGTGCAACATTGTTTCGAGAATTATTTTCATTTCTTACAAGAGCATGCAATTTCTATGGATAGACATATCATTTGGTCAGATATCATTTCAGGAGCAGAGCTTCTTGATGCTCGTAGTATTGTTGATTGGTGTAGTTTAGCATTATCATGGAGGGGGACTCTTGATTTAGTAGTATGCAGGTTCTTTTGTTTGGTTGAGGAAGGGTCCATAGGTGATAGATCAAATTGTGCTATAGTGAGAGACTCATCAAAAATGCATTCATTCTAGAGCTTTGATTCTAGTATATGGACCATTTGGATCATTGTGAGTTGAGTGAGTGGGTGGACACATGGGCTCCACATTATCTTACTCTATTGTCTATCATACCCTCTATTAGAAATTATGACATGGAAAGTTCACTTGAGCATAACCATCTATCAGATCTTCTTCAGCCAGGACATGTCTTTGCATTGGTTGCACCACAAGGGAATGATGAGAAATTAGAGTATTGGTTAGCACATAAGAGGTAAACAAAAGCTTGCACAACTGGTCATAGATGATGATGGATTCACATATCCTACTAGTTTAGTGGTTTTCATTGGAACATGGCTGCGAACATACATGTTTAGAAGGAATGGAATTCCTACATTCGAAGACTATCAAAAGTACAAAATAATTCTCATATATTCACATCTTATTATAGTAACAAATGTAAAGTTTTTGAAGCATCAAGGAAGACCAAAAGTAAAAGAACTTTTTAGTATTACTAATGCTGATCATGAAGCCCTATTGGAGACCCTAAAATAGAGAGAGGACCCTACTGGAACACTCGACTAGGTATATTTACTTCTCATGTTATTTTCTTCATAATGATTCAATGAACCGATGATTATCTTGTTTAATACAATAAGTTACTAATATTTTTTATGATATTAGAATGTAGGTAGATCATGAAGGGTAACCATGCATCAAGATAAAAAGCTAAATAAGGAATAGAATGAAAAAAAATCTATTCTATTTTTGACACTACAATTTTTGACAATACTTTTATTGACACTACAATTTTTGACACTACTATTTTTGACACTATGATTTTTTGTAGTTATGTATTGATGTAATAATGATGAAACACTTCATATATTGTAAATTTAAACTTGTTGATTTAATGTAAGAAACAAAGCTGATTTTACTTAATGCAATTTATGTGGTGGGACCTAAGAAATGATGATTTTAATACATACTAACACCAAACTTGCATTGTGAGAAATGCCAAAAACTTGAGAGAGGTAAAAAATAATATTTTTTCTTTTAATAATAACCCTAGTGACACCCTTTTTCCGGCCACGAAGAGCCTCCATCATCTGCAGCCACCCCGTACTAAGGAGTCTCCAAGGTGCTCTAAGTACATATCGAGGTCGATCTTCTGAGGGTTGTAACTCAGAGTTCATGAGGGAAATCAATGAAATGTCAAATGCTATAGGATAGTGATTTCAAGGCCTAAAATAACATATCTCATTTTTGAGAGATCACATTCCATTTGGATTTGGCATAGTGATCTCACTCGATGCCAAAACTCGTAGTGTACCTTAGTTCATAGGTGCACCACAGTGTAACTTTGAAACCATTGATCTTGGCATCAAATCATCAGTGCCATTAGCTCTAGATGGATGATTGAACCCTAGTGACACCCTTGTTCCAGCCATAGAGAGCCTTCATCATCTGTGGCCACCTCGTACCGAGCAGTCTCCAAGATGCTTTAAGTGTGTATTGAGGATGATCTTCTTAGGGTTATAACTTAGAGCTCATGAGGGTTATCAATGAAATTAAAAATGCTAAATGATGGTCATGCCAAGGTCTAAAATAACCTATCTCATTTTTTAGAGATCACATTTCATTTGGATTCGGCACAGAGATCTTGCTCAATGCCAAAACTTGTAGTGTGCCTCAGTTCATAGGTGCACCACAGCATAACTTTGAAACCATTGATCTTGGCATTGAATCGTCAACACCATTAGCTTTGGATGGGTGAGTGAATCCTAGTGACACCCTTTTTCTAGCCGCAGAGAGCCTTCATCATCCATGGCCACCCCGTACCGAGGAGTCTCCAAAGTGCTCTAAGTGCGTATCAAGGTCGATCTTTCGAGGGTCATAACTCAAAGCTCATGAGGTCTATAGAGGAAATATTGAATTCTAAAGGATGGTCATGTTGATGCCTAAAATAACCTATCTCATTTTTGAGAGATCACATTCCATTTGGATTCAGTACAGTGATCTCGCTCAATGCCAAAACTTGCAGTGTGCCTCAGTTCATAGGTGCACCATAGTGTAACTTTGAAACCACTGACCTTGGCATCGAATCATCGATGCCATTTTCTTTGGATGGGTAGGTGAACCATAGTGACACCCTTTTTCAATCCATAGAGAGCCTCCATCATCCACGACCACCCTGTATTGAGGAGTCTCTAAGGTGCTCTAAGTGAGTATCAAGGTCAATCTTCTGAGGGTCATAAGTCAGAACTCGTGAGGGCTATCAATGAAATGTTGAATACTATAGGATGGTCATGTTGAGGCCTAAAATAACCTATCTCATTTTTGAGAGATCACATTCCCTTTGGATTCAACATAGTAATCTCGCTTGATGTGAAAACTCGCAGTGTGCCTTAGTTCATAAGTGCACCATAGCGTGACTTGGAAACCACTGATATTGGCATCATATCATTAGTTCCATTAGCTCTAGATGGGTGGGTAAACTCTAGTAACACCATTTTTCTAGTTGTGAAGAGCATCCATCATCTATGGCCACCTCGTACCGAGGAGTCTCCAAGGTGCTCTAAGTGTGTTTCGAGGTTGATCTTTTGAGGGTCATAACTCAGAGCTCGTGAGGGATATTGATGAAATGTTGAATGATAAAAGATGGTCATGCCAAGGGCTAAAACAACCTATCTCATTTTTGAGATATCACATTCCATTTGGATTTGGCACAATGATCTTGCTTGATGCCAAAACTCACAATGTGCCTCAGTTCATAGGTGCACCACAGCGTAACTTTGAAACCATTGATCTTGGCACTGAATCATTAGCACCATTAGCTTTGAATGGGTGAGTGAACCCTAGTGACACCCTTGTTCCAACTACGAAGAGCCTCCATCGTCTGCGACCACCCTATACTGAGGAGTCTCCAAGGTGCTCTAAGTGCATATCGAGATCAATCTTCTAACGGTCATAACTGGGAGCTCGTGCAAGCTATTGATAACCCCTTACCAAGTTTAGTGAACTCATCTAATTAAGAATTTAAAGTTATAGAAAAAATTTCTCAAATTTGCAAAAGTTGCAAAATTGCAATTTTGCAACTTTTGCAACTTTTTCTTGCAAAGTGAAAATGAGTGCAAAGAGTTAGTTAAGGGTTTAAGCATGACCATAGAAGGTTGGAAACACCCCTATAAGGTATGAAATGATAGAATGCATTAATTAAGCTAGTTTAAAATAATGATAGAATGCATTACTCGATTGTTGGATTGAGGAAATGAAGTATGGTTTAAAAGTTATGAATGATTGTATTTGGGTCTATACAAAGGATAGCAAGAAGCTATGTTTTGGATGATTTGGTTCCTAAATTTTGTTAAGTGGATTAATATGGGTAATCTAATCAATTTGAGAAATGTATAGATGCTATTCATATAGATATGGTATTGGGAACCAAGTTTAAAAAGTTCGATCCAATCAAGTCTCTTAAGTTGGGATATTTTGAGGTTATGTTAAAATTGAAAAGTTGTAGTATGAGGATAGTAACAAAGTGAAGGGCTAGTTATCAAAGATTATGAGTCTAGGAATGAGTTCGTGGTTGGGAATAAAATCCATGGTTGAGGAGTGGATTCCTTTAGTGTATTGAGATTAGATTTGAAGCTAAGAGTTAGTTTCAAGGTTGAAGGTGGAGTTTAAAATCAGATTTGGGGTTATGTGAACCTTGTGTAGGAGGTTAACAAGTGTGTTTATGTCATGATAGCACTTCAAATTAAACATTACATCCAAATTTGATAATAAAAGTTGTTAAAATGTTATTCAAAAATTATTTTATTTGAATCGAATATAAAAAAAATGATCAAAATTAATGGTATTCCATAAACATGAACAATACAAATGATCCATGATAAATTGAAAAATACTAAACACTAAATTAATATGTATATCATTGTGCATATACATGAAAAATATATATATCAAAATACATGTATGCATAGATAAACTACACAAATATATATATATATATATCAAAGTTCATGTATCCATAGACAAATTACACAAATATATATCAAAATACATAGATCCATATACAAAATGTGGTTGATCATGCCATCGAAATGTGTATAATATCAATTTTTCTATAAACAATGTGATATATTCCATCTCAAAATGTCTCATGATGCATCCTATGATAACTATACTATCCTAGGCTGCTGGTGGATGATCAAAATGCAGTCCCTTCACTACACTAGGTGGATCGGATGCCTCCTTCATAAACAAAAAAGGAAAACCCAAAGTTAGACTACTAAATTTATATGATTCTTTGCATCTAACATTGAATTACTCAAATGCATAATGATATTTTTTTTTAATGAAGATTTATACTATTAAAATTTCATCATAAATACCTCTCTTGTCGACCTCCTGCACAAGTTAGGAGTCCTCTCGTATGCCCTCAACAATGCTTGTACCTCACTGATTATGGCCTGTGTATATTCAAATATGTTTTTTAGATGAATCTACAACTTAAACTATAACATTATAATTCATAGCATGCTAAATTTATAACATATAATTGAGAATTCAAACTACAACTCACCTATGTAGGCTCCTCCTCAGGATATAGTGGTTACATCATCAAAGATACAAAACTCTCTCATCCAACCTTGTGTGCACTAGGAGTTTCCTATGAGATACAAAATGCTAGTTGTAAATATCATAGAAATCAGATTTGAATTTATTTATGAAAATAAGGAAAATAAAAAATAAATGATACATATACATACAATGGGGCTCTTAGTGCAAATAGAAATGTTAGAGCATCTACTACACGAAATCTGCACAGGCTCATCGCTAGTAGCCACACCCTATACAATAAATAATGTAATTAAATTTCATTACCACAAACATTTTACAAGAATGCATTAATATTTAATGAAATAGAAAGCACCTAATTACCTTTCCTTTGTCAATGGGTCCTAGCTCATTCCCCACACTTTTTCCCCAAGGGACAGATGGTAACTACAAAATAAAAGAAAGATTAGAAACCATATATGCTACAATATCAAATAGAAAAAATAATGAGAACATAACATAATGTACCGTAGATGTCTCAAGGAAAAATGAAATAGCTGAGAGTGTGGCATCATCAACCCATCTTAGCTCCTCCTCAGTCATTAACTAAACATGAATAAAGATCACATACATGTATAAGTCAGTATGGCTTAAAAATTAAAATTACTCTATTATAAATATTACCTTTAAATCGCATATGTCGTAACAAAAAAATGTATACATGAATCTACATAGAAGGAGTTCATGCCTCTACATGCCCCTCCTCTCTCGCAATAGCATATGTAGCCTATACACATGCAGTTGGTGTATCTTCATCAAATACAAATTGATACTCAAAATGATCACCTATGGGACCCAAACAAATATTCTTGCATGTTATGCAAGTATGGGGCACGCAAACATGTGATGAGCTTGTTGATGATGAACTCGTGCCAGCATCATCAACATGGGTAGGTAGCATTGACCTAGCCTAAGATATCAACAGGCTACTCAATCTATGGATGGCTCCAATAGTTTGAGAGCTAGCCTCTGCAATGATATCAGGATGTTGCACTCGAGGAGGGGGGAGACATTAGTAGGGGGTACAAAAGTGCCAGCTTTCTTGCACTGGGAAAAAGGTTATGTTGCTCCTCCTCCTACACCCATGTTGGGCGTCATGCTCCAATAGTTTACCTTGAGGCCCAACACAAATTCAGCATACAATTTTCTAAGGAAATAAAATGACACCTCTAAATTTCTATGTGGAGGGATGTCAAAAACCATCCACCAACGATCCCAAAAGTTAGCACGTATGGCATCATTTGTGCACCATTTAATCGATAGTTTGGGCTTTTTGCAGTCTACTTGTAAACTGGTTTTTGGGTTCGCAAAAAGGGAAACCAAATCATCTTTACTTATATTGAGGGTTGCAAACTCATCATAGTCCAACCCATCATCAAACATATCATGCATTTCTCCACGCCATTCAAGAGCTTAATTTTGTTCATTGGTAAGTGTTTCAATGTTATCCACTATGGTGTTTAATGTAGATAACATAGGAGCCAATGCGGGTATAGTATTATATGTTGTTCGCAAAGCCCTCAATTCAGTGAGATTTTCAAATATAAAATCCTTGATTTGAGGAGGGTTTTGAGGGGGTAAAGGATCATTTGGTGGATGATTTTGAGGGAGCATTGGATTTTTTGGTGGGGGGTTACAAGGAACAATATTCCTTACCTCAGTATCACCATTTTGGTCAGCCATACCTATTAATTTGCAAAGCATAATTTATATTAAAAAATCATAAATTTTAACAATTTTTATCAAAAAAAAACTTAAATTTTAACAAATTCAATTAAAACTAACAAATTTATAATAAAATTTAATAAATTTATAATAAAATTAATTGAAAACATTAAAAAAAAGCCTAAAGTCACTTACCTTATCACGTATCCATTTTATAATTAGATATCCAAGCTAAAAATGTGAACACATTGTCAAAACAACAACCCTCAGGTTTTATTTTTTTAAAATAACAGCATAGTTATCGAGTATCCGATTTGATATCAGATATCTGATTTTATATTGGATATTTGACAATATTGGGTATCCATATCAAATCGCGTACCCGATAAGGCTTGGGCCTACTTTTTAGCTTTGGTATTAAGATGGGTGGAAAAAAGTCAGAGCGAATTTTGAAATGCTTTTAGACGTTTTCAAACTCTATTTTTTTTCACATTGTCACTTTTTGGCACACCATGATCATGCACATAACCACACATTTCATTACAACATATGTCTCTAGTGGTCCTAGGACCCCTAGGGACATATTATAATCATTTATATGTGTCAAAAGCGGCCATACGATGACCTATGACCCCTTTTGACACATTTCACTACAACATATGTCTCTAGGGGGCTTAGAACCCCTAGGAACATATTATAATTGTTTATATGGGTCAAAAGGGTTCATAGGATGACCTATGACCACTTTCGACACATATCATTACAACATATGTCTCTAGGGGTCCTAGGACACTTAAGGACAAATTATAATTGTTTATATGGGTCAAAAGGGGTCATAGATTTTTGACACATTTCATTATAACATATGTCTCTAGGGGTCCCAAGACCACTAGGGACATATGATAATCATTTATATGGGTCAAAAGGGGTCATAGGTTGACCTATGACCCCTTTCAACACATTTCATGACAACATATGTCTCTAGAGGTCCCAGGACCCCTAGGGACATATTATAATTATTTATATGGGTCAAAAGGGGTCATAGAATAACCTATGACCCCTTTCAACGCATTTCAATACAACATATGGCTATAGGGGTCCTAGGACCCTTAGGTACATATTATATTTATTTATATGGGTCAAAAAGGGTCATACGATGACCTATGACCCCTTTCGAAACATTTCATTACAACATATGTCTCTAGGGGTCCTAGGACCCCTAGGGAGATATTATAACTGTTTATATGGGTCTAAAGGGGTCATAGGATGGCCTATGACCCCTTTGTCATCCTATGACCCTTTTTGAAACATTTCATTACAACATATGTCTCTAGGGGTCCTAGGACACCTACGGACATATTATAATTGTTTATATGGGTCAAAAGGAGTCATACGATAACCTATCACCCCTTTCGACACATTTCATTACAAAATATGTCTCTAGGGGTCATAAGACCCCTAGGGACATATTATAATCATTTATAAGAGTTGAAAGGAGTCATAAGATAACCTTATGACTCCTTTCAACATGTTTCATGACAACATATGTCCCTAGGGGTCCTAGGACTCCTAGGAACATATTATAATCATTTATATGGGTTGAAAGGGGTCATGGGATAACCTATGACCTCTTTCGGCACATTTCATTACAAAATATGTTTCTAGGGGTCCTTGGACCCCTAAGGACATATTATAATCATTTATATGGGTCGAAAGGGGTCATAGGTTATCCTATGACCCCTTTCAACATATTTTATTACAACATATGTCTATAGGGGTTATAGGACCCATAGGGACATATTATAATCATTTTTATGATTTGAAAAGAGTCATAGTATAACCTATGACTCCTTTCAACACATTTCATGACAACATATATCTCTAGGGGTCCTAGGACCCCTATGGACATATTATAATTGTTTATATGGGTTAAAAGGGATCATAGGATAACCTATGACCCCTTTCAACACATTTCATGACAACATATGTCTTTAGGGGTCCCAAGACCCCTAGGGACATATTAGAATCATTTATATGGGTTGAAAGGGGTTATAGGATAACCAATGACCCATTTCCACATATTTTATTACAACATATGTCTCTAGCAATCCCAAGATTCCTACGGACATATTATAATCATTTATATGGGTTGAAAGTTATCCCCTTTCAACACATTTCATTACAACATATGTCTCTAGGGGTCTTAGGTCCCCTAGGGACATATGATGATCATTTATATGGGTTCAACACATTTCATTATAACATATATCTCTAGGGGTCCAAGGACCCATAGGGACATATTATAATCGTTTATATGTGTGAAAAGGGGCCATAGGATAACTTATGAACCCTTTCAACACATTTCATTACAACATATGTCTCTAAGGGTCCCAAGACCCCTGGGGACATATTATAATAATTAATATGGGTTGAAAGGGGTCATAGGATAACCTATGATCCCTTTCAACATATGTCATTATAACATATGTCTCTAGGGGTCCTAAGACCCCTAGGGACATATTATAATCATTTATATGACTCCAAAGGGGTCATAAGATAGCCTATGACCCCTTTCCACACATTTCATGACAACATATGTATCTAGGTGTCCTAAGACCCGTAGGGACATATTATAATCATTTATATGGGTCCAAAGGGATCATAGATTCCTAGGGGTCCTAGGACCACATATGTTCCTAGGGGTCCTAGGATCCCTAGGGACATACATTATGTTTTTGAATGGGTCGAATGGCATCATAAAGTTCCTTATGACCCCTTTTGACTCATTTAATAAGAAAATACATTCCTAGGGGTCCTAGGAATATATATTATGTGTATGAATGAGTCAAAAGGAGTAATAGACTATATTATGACCCCTAAGTGCACCTAATATCATCGAATAGGTCAAAAAGAGTCATAGGGTATTCTAAGGCCATTTTGAATCATTAGATCACATCATTTATGTGGTTAGGGGTCCTAGGAACCTTAAGCACACATATTGTGATTGAATGGGTTAAAGAGTGTTAAAGGGTACCCTATGACCCCTTTTGATCCTTTGGAACCATTACATGTATGGTTAAAGGTCCTAAAGCCTTTTAAAAACATATTAAGTATTCTTAAAAGGGGTCATACTATTATAAAATAATTTGAAAAAAATTATTTTAGAAAAAATTATTTTAAAAAATAATTTGAAAAAAAAAAGGGTATCCGATTTGAGAACTGGTATCTGATTTGGGAACAGATACTTGATTTGGGAACGGGTACCCGATTAGGCTTGGTTTTTCTTTAGATGCCAACCCTCCTATTGTTGTGTGTTTTTGACTTCAATGATGTAACTGACGACTTTTTTTCATCTAAATTTGATGAAACGAAAAGAGTTTCTTGAAAACATTCTCAACTTTCCATCGATATAATGTCTGTCAAATTATGAGTTAAGTAAGTAATTATTACTTATTTTCTAATGGAGTTAGCTACAAAGTTTTGATTGACATACTAATTGAAAAATAGTTATAACTTTCAAACCGTATAAGATTTGTGAAATCCAAAAGATGCGTCACATTCTATGCTTTGACTAGTATAAGAAAAATATATATATAATTTTGAATTTTCTTCAACTAGTTAAGGTGGTCAGACATGGGAGTTTTTTAATTCTGAAAACAGTATAGTAGAAAATTCATAATTAATTATTTATTTGGAATAAAAATTCCCAAAAATATGTCACATCTAGGCATGAGTCTACTTTTTATATCTATAATTATATTTAAAAATATTATTATTTCATTTTGATTAAGGTGGTCAGACATACACCTACTTTTTATTTTTTCCCTAAAATTTTTGTAATACTACATTAAAATCCAAATTTTTTGACCAATCAAATAAAAAATTTCTCCAAATAAGGCCTAGTAGTTTGGAAACTAGATTCAATTTCCTACAGATTATTTTCTTACAAATTTTTGATATAAAGTCCAAAACCACTTTAAAATTATGTGTCAGGTTGACATAACCCTAATTTGCTAGTTGTTCATCGCCACTTAAGGCCATAGTTTGGTTGACCATGATCCTGCACATACCTGTAACTATTTTTTAGCAAGTAAATATTGATCTAAATTGTGCTCATGTAAAATTTTCATATTATTTCTTTCACTTTAAACCAGTAAACACATTAAAGAACTATTAATGAGCTTCCTCTAAATTCAACTCCTTTGCCAAATTATGAAAATTGACATGAATAAATAAGATTAATCTTTCAAACTTGCCAAATTTACCCTAGAATCTAGTATTGGTGAGTCCATAAATTGGGGATGCTACCTCGATCAAATTTAGAGGGCTAAAAATAAGAGCTTCTATTATCCTTTACCCCCCTCCCCATTCCAAAATCCCATGGAACCTTTCTTTTCTAAAAGCCCCACTAAAGCTCCTTGTTACTAGTTATTGTAAGTACTTATTTTCTTGAATTGACCACATATTTTAAGTCATGTTACAAACTACAGAAAAGATTAGACGCTTGATTCAATGTCCAAATAGAAAGTGTTAATATTCAAAACAACATACCAATTTTTTAGTAGTTGTTGTAACATGAATAGTGTTAGCCCTCCATCTTCACAAATCCATTTTCTAAAAATCATAGTAGATGCACGTGCAACCTTTATCTAAAACAAAAAATGGCAATCTTCTTTGTGTCTCTATCCATTGAGAATAAATATATAGTAAAATATGATATGGTGAGCTCAAGTAGTAATTTTTTTTGAAAAAATTAAAAAGCATAATTAAAATCAAAGAGACAAGATTTCTATGGTCAACTATGAGTCATGTCTCTTTGCTTTTAGATTCAATCGGGTGAAATTTTTCCTCTTTATAACTCTCTCACTCATCTTAATTAAGTATCACCTGTGTGATCTGAAACATTGATGTTAAAAAATCATACACAGTAGAATCTAGAAACAAAAAGGAAATCAATAATAATTTAAATTTAAAATCAATAAATAATATGCCTTGGTAAGAAGGAAGATGTAAAGACAACATCAATTAGATCTTTAGAATCAAAATAGTCTACAAGAAAAGCCCTTGGTGACCTAAACACTTGTGTTATATCAATTGTGCCATTATAACAATAGTAAGTTGAACAATACTGCAAAGGAAGTATAATTAGCACAATAAAAAAAGTTATTATAATTTATCATAAAGAAAGGGAGAAAGCTTCAGGAAGAATATGTACCATATTAAATATTATGTGGACTTAATTTCATACTATAAAAAAAGAGTCACAACTTAGTATAACAAGTTCAAGATGGTTACTAATAGAATTTTTTTTATGAATAAAACTTTCCATTAGAGGAATCACATTTTATAATTGTCTTATTGGTATGGTTACAAATGTCTATCAGCATATATTTAATTAATAGAGAAAACTACAAAGTGAATTGCTTTATTAGAAGAAAACTATTGTGTGGGTTCTCAGAATGAATAATGCATGCATGCATTTTTTACAAGGGTTGAATATTTGATTTAGTCCTTGAGTGAGGCATTCTCTAACAACTTACAATTCCTTCTACCAAAGTCTGAATGAGTGTCTGGTGCAACTTCTTGGGAAGTAATCTAGTCTAGTAATTAAATGAATCACAATTAACAGCTATGAAAGAAGATTCTATAAAATTGAATTTGATAAAATTATATGTAGGAGCAATGGGTAATAGTCAAAGAGAAAGATCGATATTTCATAGCAAAAGAAAAAGTGGCAAGGGTGGAAGTAGGAGAGATAGTTACAGATCACTTGGAAATGAACCATACTAATATCCTTATACAGTTCCTTAGATATGGTTTTAGGATGCCCGTATGAAGCATGAACTGATCACCCTATAGTTTGGGTGGTTGTATTATCACCCCAGCATACATAGCCCTAGGAGGGCCCCTATAATTCTAAGATAGTGTTAATAACATTCTTAAGCTTCTGTGGTTTCAAACTTCTCACTATAGCAACCCATGATTCTACCTATTTTTCCCATGTGTATCCTACTTATACCACTCTAAATCAACCTCAACATTAGTGAGTTAGATTAACCTAGACAGTAGGAATTGGAAATTTTTGTTTGATGTTTATCAATTTGTCCCTAGTTCAATGGCCTAAGCTAGATATCTATCTACTACTCACCCAACCAACTGGATTCTTGCCCAAGAGGCTCATGGAAGCATCTAGTACTCTATTGGGGTAAGATATCCTAAGAAATCCTCATAGGGGTGGGAGGAGACATTGACAAAGTACAGATAGGCCTAGGCATATTCTGGTGAATCCCTAGTTCTATGATAACAACATAATAATAATTGCAATAAGAAAAGAAACCCAACGAGCTAGTTTGGTTGAGTATGGGTATGGTGGTTCATTTTACACTTAAAATATATATAAATAAATAACAAGGGCAGCATTATTTTTCATATTTCCATAAAGCTTACAATGTGATTCATGACAAAAGGACGACTCAGTTTGAATTGATACATTGTTTAGTCCACCCACATCAAACTCTGCAAAGAGTATGTCATTTCTTAAATAGAATCTAATCAGAGACCCCTTCAAATATGAGATTAGAAACACCTAACTCAAAAAATTGATGAGCTTCCTCAACTGTAAAGGCTCAACTCCCTGGTCTCTATTGTGAGCTTTTCACACCATCGCCCCAAAACTTTTGGGGACCCCAATTTTCAGGCAAGACTTGGCAATTTTCATGAGTGTCGAGAATTTTTGGTTGCCTTAGCAAAATTTGGAGTTGTCAAGAGGTTTTTGAATTGGTGATTTTACACCTTGGACACTTTTGGACCAGGAAGGGGATTTGGTTTGTTTTCACCTAGTGTGAAACTAAATTTTTTGGAACATGCAATTTTGTCCTTAGGCCTAGCAAGTTTCAACAACAACATTTTTTTATGGTTAAAACGATACCTAGTAGGATAAAATTGCAAGTTTTGGACTTGGATGGATCTTGAAAATTTTATTTAATTGAACAAGCTTGAATATTTCAAGCAAGATTGGACATTTTTGGAGGTCTAATTTTCCTCCTAGGGTAGTGAAGTTTTCCTTCAACTGGGGTGATTTTGTTTGGTGGAGAGATAGGGTGCTTTGAGGTCTAATTTTTGCAAGTGTGGGTGAATTTAGATGGACAAAATTCTAATTTGGAGCAAATTTTTATGCCTTAGGATAGCGATTTTCCTTCTAGTTAGGTGATTTTGGCAAGGAGGTCAAAATTTGGTGGAAGGAGCAGATTTTTGCAAGTAATCCATTTGCTAAGGCATCATATTTTGGAGGAGGACTAAAATTTTTGAGATCAGATCTAAATTTGAAGAGGCCCAATTGTCGATAGAAGGCAGATTTGAAGTAAGATGTTCATTCATCTTTAGAGGTGAAGATTGATTTTAAAGGCATATTTTATTCCTTATTCTTGCTTGGTTCATTTCCCTTATCTTCTTCTTGTACTATTCATCCACCACTTCATCATTTCCATCGAAAGAAAGAGGTTGGGAGATTTATTGTTACATCCCAATTTTTGACCCAATTTAAAATGTTCATATAGTCGTTGAGGTTCACATGAAGTCAGTTGATAGTTAAATTTGTTATAATCCTATGAAATGGTAAGATGGTTAGTCGTTATAGTTTCATAGGAAGATAACATGCTAGTAGATTATTTATCATGAATTCATGGAATTGAAAAGGTGGTTATTCGTGATGATTATTTATGATTAATAACTTGTTATGGTAATATGATTTAACTGTAGAGA
This sequence comes from Cupressus sempervirens, assembly GCA_028749045.1. NCBI lineage: Eukaryota > Viridiplantae > Streptophyta > Pinopsida > Cupressales > Cupressaceae > Cupressus > Cupressus sempervirens. Next base: position 32,877,070 of record CM053786.1, on the reverse strand, counting down.
ATTTCCTTGTAGGGAGCATGTCAAAGGGGTGGAAGCATTGTTAGAAAAGAATTGGGCACAGGAGCATCACCATCACTGGAAAAATGGGTATGAATCATGAATCACCATGGTTGAGGACCTAGCGATTGCATAACATGATACACACATTAGACACACATGAGCTATTAAATAAACATTTAAAATATTAATCATTTTAACTTAATTAATGCGTACCTCAAATGACTTTTGGTTGACTTTTCCACCACATCATTATAATACATATTTATGTATGTACACATAGATATAAATTAAAGGTGACATCATAATATTATTTTTATACAAGATTTTATCTATTTAATAGGTAAATTTAAATGCATGTACAAGAAGATAAAATAAATCTTCCAAGATAAAACATGTATTTAGATGTACATATTTAAAAGGTACAACCTTGGATAAATATTTACTATGTGCCATCTCAATAAGATATATTTACATGCAAGTAAATAAATATGTTTATAATGTTCTTTTGATTTATAACCTTCAAGTTCTTTTCCATATTTATTCAGTTCTTTTTAGAAACCAAAATGTACACTTGGCATATAATATTAGTGTTCAAGAAGACAAATATTTTAATTCTTTAAGAGTTATAGGTTCTTGGAAGCCTTGATATATCGAATGTCTATATATATCTAGGAGCCGCGAGAAACTTGAAGAACATGAAATGATTTCTCCTTTCACACAACTTATGATATACCTTTGCAGTTCTTGTCATGTTATTTCACTCTCATTTTGCCTTTGTTGAAAGTCATGATTGATAATCACTCTAATTTTTGCATCTGAAATTACTCCAAAGAAGGAACTAGTTGTTAGCGTCCAACCAAGACTCACGTCTTCCATCCTCAGACTAGGTTATGTGGTCAGACTTTCATATTCAAATTGTTGTATGTTTTTCTTAAGATATTTTTGTATTTGTAGCAGGAAGGAATGTGTCATGAAAATTTCATACATTACTTGTGAATTTCAATCGAATGGATATTCGATAGTCCAATTTCTCTAGGTTGTTGAGTCAAGACCAAATTTACATGATATGTTCATACATCTTTGTTTTACTTAATTATATCAGAATTGAATTATATCCTTGCAAGCTTACTAAGATCGTTCTTTGTTATTTGATATACTGGAAATTACAATGTTCCAACCCCTACTGGGGCTTAGCAAAAGAGTGGATACTCTAAGATTATAACCACCTGGGACTCCCCCAGTTGTATGGCCAAGGAAAAGGGTGAAGAGGTGAGAGAGGAATCTGCAATAGCATGAAAATAGAATTAGATGTGACATAACAATTATTTATTATTTTAAAAGGAGTCATTTAATAGCTCATGCATGTCTAATTCATTCTCTATCGTCAAGTCGAGTGGTGTAATTAAGTACTAGGATGCTTAGTGGCTGACAATGTGTTCCATCTCTATTTTGGGTAGGGAGGGCCTTTCTAATTAGAGAAAGTGTGGGGATAAGTATAAGGTCCATGGTTGGGTGGTTAAGCCCTTGACAATGTTTCCCCTCTCCACAAGATGTCAAGATGTACATCAGATAAAGATAAGTCAAACATTCAAACATGTATTGGTAATAGGTATTTTTATTTTTATGATATTTATACAAGTAGAAGATAAGATGGATTAATTTAAATATCATCGTATTTAGTTTTTTCCTTGATGAAAGCAACCTTTCTCGTCAATGTAATTGGTAGCCAATTAGATCAGTTGATCTTCCAATTGAATATGGAATATATCTATATGCAAGAGATAGGATTGTTATTTCAATCTTTTATTTATAAGAATAATGATTATGAGCATATCTTCTAATCTTATGTTATTTCTATAGTTAAGCAATCGAAAGCAAAAGAATGATATAGTGGTATCTGATGCCCTAAATGATACAGTGGTAATCAATGCCCTAATTGATATAGTGGTATTTGATGGTATTTTTCATTTGATTTTTGATCCTAAGTGGTATTTGTAGACTAACTTGGGTGTTTGCAAAAGTATCCCTAGATTGATTTCGGTTTCGAATTCCATGGTATGTTAATTTAAATTCCCATAGTAAATTCATTGATGATGTTTTCAATTGTTAGTTATGAGATTCTCATTTAACTGATTGTAACCATTAATCTCATTCACATGAATATAACTATCTTCATATGAATATGAAGTAATAATTGTATATCTTTGATATGTTAATTGTTAGTTAACAACCAGGAAAAGTGGTTGTTACATTTATAAGTGTAGTCTATATCATTTAGAGAAAAGAGGTAGAAATAAGTGTTTAGGATGGTGGATGTTAGTACAAGCAAGAACCCAAAGGGAATGAATACCAAAAAAAGAAAAGGAAGACGTGATACCTAAGACCACCTTCTCAAAAATGAGGTGAATAAGTGACACCAATATTGGCACGGTGACCATGGTATTTTTGAAGGATAGATTGAAGGAAAATCCCTCATGGTGAAGAAGACCTACAAGAGTAGAATTGTACATGTGGCAGCTTTCCCTCTTACCTTGCCTTCTTCAGAATTGGTAATGGAGTGTGCATCCTGGTTTGATATTGTGACCAAGTCCATCATTTTTTGATGAAGGGAAGAGAGTGTTGGCTAACATCAACAGACAAGTGGTTGAAGAATTATTCAATATTCCCTAGCATAAAGGAATGATAGTAGTAATGATGGATCAAACAACAAAGTTCTTTCAGGATAATCAAGATGCCTACTTTATTCATCTAAAGTAGAATTGGTTACACGAAGGCTAGAAGGGAGTTACCAAGTCATCAAAGCTGACCAAAAGAGATTTCAAATCAGAGTATAGTGACCTTACTATGCTTCTCAGCTGAATCATGGGCATGGCTCAAGGTATGCAATTTGAGAACTAGATGTACTATTTTATTGATGAAATTGAAAATGGAAAGAGAAAGTTTGATTGGGCTAGAACTCTAAGTGAAAATTTAGAGTTGCAACTAAGGATGATAAAAATTCAAAAGAAATTCTACATGGGGTCCTACCTTTTCTATGTGATTGCAAGACTATGTGAACATCCTAGACTTAAGGCCTTAGGAGTGATTGGAAATGGGCCAGGGCAATGTTTGATGCATGAGTGTTATCCATAGCTTTATTTGCACAACACCAAAGATTATAAGATTTTTTATGATGCCTTTTCTATGAAGACAGTAAGAATATTGCAAGGGACACCTCCTAGGAGGCTCTCATTGGAAGCAGAAGCAAAAGTTAAGAAATATGGGAATTGGTTCATCCAATTTTCACAATTCACATATATCAGAGTAGAAAGAAGTACAGTTTGTCCCAAGAGACTTCCAAGGTACCCACCTGACAGAATAGTTTTGATGGACTTGGCCAAACAACTTGAGCATTATGACAAGATGATGAAACTTAAAGGTGAGACAGGGATTACCTTCTCATTTGGAATAGGAAATGATACTTGCCCAAATCCTGTCACCTTTGCAGTTGCAGAGGAGTTAGAATGGTATCATCTAAGATGGTACAATAAGAAGTTAAGGTAATTACAAAGTCAAAAAGTATGCCTTACTTATGTGAAGATAAAATTGGAGAAAGAAGGTCTAGTGGATTCAGTCAGACAAAAAGGTGGGGGTAGTAGCCAACAAAAAAGAGCAGTTAAGAGCAAGAGGAGAAATTTCGAGGTTGATAAAAGTAAAGAACATTAGGAGCCTATAGCAAAGAGATAGAATGAAGCACTGTCAAGGGAGAGCATAATTGAGGCTAAGAGAAAGAGCTTAATACAAAAGGACAAAGGGCCATAGTAGAGGTGAGCTCTGATTCATAATCAAGTGGTTACACTAACAATGTTGAATACTCTCCTCTCTCAGAGAACCAGCATGGAGATGATATGATAGTCACTAGTGAAGAAGAGGTTAGGCCGATTGATATTGAGGAAGTAAGCTAGGTACCTGAGGCTATTGGTGATGCCTTTCTAGTTGAACTAAATTCAGATTTGGGGAGATGCACTGCACCACTATGGTTAAGGAAAATGCTTATGCCAAGAGGCGAGGTGGTGGTTGTCTGAATAGTTGAAGATATTCAAAGGTTAGTGGAAAAGGAAGATAGTGAGAGACATAAAAAAAAATTGCAGAAACTATGGCAAAGGTAATCAAGAGTGATGATGAGGGTCACCAAAAATTTGAGATTGTTATACCAAAGGTTAGCAAGGCAGTGGATGAGATTGTAGCCCAAGAGTATGAGATAGTAGAGCATGAATTGGGACGAATCATAGATGACATGGAGTGTGAGGAGATCTAGGAAGGCATGGTTTCAATTAGAGAAAGGTTGAGGAAGGAAAATGAGAGGATTGTAAAGTTGGAGGCCAAAAAGAAGCATTGGAGATATTGCCAGCCTATCCAACAATTGCATTAGGCAGCCCTTCTGCAAGATAGCAGGAGCAACATAGAAGAGATGTCGACTCAACTACAAGAAAATCAAAGATTGGATTAGGGATATAATTCAAGGTGGATGAAATTTCTTGTCTTCCTTTATCTCGACATTTAGGTCATTGGTAGCTATTAGAGACAAATTCAGAATATTTGAAGGGGAGTGGAAGGATTTCCTTCTAGTTAAGGACTTAGCCATTCCTAGGCTACGAGTAGTTATTGGGCTACTAGAGAGATATTTGGAGAGAACCAAGTTGGTGGATGAAGGATAAATGAGTACAATGGAGTCCTTGTATGTTGCCTTGACCATCAGATTAAGGATACTTGAAGAGATATGGAATGAGATTGCATAGCATAACCCAGGCATTGACACTTCCATTTTAGCCATGATGAGTGATGTTGGGGTTGCACTTGATTTTGAAGATATCAAAGAGGATAATTTCAATGAGATAGAGTTTGGATTGAGATTGGATGAGTTGGGGAAGGTTGTCATTAGGAAGAAGCATTTGGGAACCCTTGCCTCCCTCAATGCCTTTATCAAATATGTGAAAGAATATGAGAAGGATCATGACAAGACACTACAAATAGTGAGCAACATGATGAATTTAGTTGAGCTCAAGATGAATCACATGCCTTTCCCTCCCATGAAGTAATTCAATGACAGGCTAGTCAAGTTCATTGCCTTGGCTAAGAAGATGAAAGAAAAGGGTAGAATTAATTTAGAGGATCATTTGATGTAAGCCCAAGTGAAAAATTCTCCTTTCTTCTTGAGTCAGAATGGTGTCTAATTCTAATTGGCTACCATTTTGGTGCCTTCTCATTGGTTTCCAATTTTCCTTTTTTTTCATTGGTCCATTAATGAGGTGGTGTCTTCTCATTGGGCAATGGGGTGGCAACCCTAGTTAGGGTTTTTGGCATTTGATCTAGATCGTTCATTTTGCCTCTTAATCTCTACCGTTGGTTGTATTTTTGGCTCCTATATAAGGCCATTTGCCCTCATTTGTAAAGGGTTGAATAAAATTGTTGCTTATATAATAGCAAAATTGCTTCTCTTATCATTGTTGTTTCTTGCATGGTGATTAAGAACACTTGGTGTTATTGCATGGTTTCTATTTCCAATGGTTAAAGTTAAATTCCATTGAAGTTGTTAAAGTAGATTTTATTTCAAGAAAGTTGTTAAGCAAGAGTAAGAATAGATGGATAGTTGCATGGTGATATTAGTGGATGTTTGATAGGAATCCATAAACTAGGCCACTAGCATCCTAGTGGCTTGTTAGGAAGCCTTGTGTGGTAATCTAGTCTTTTTCCCTTGAATCATGGCATCTATGGAGGTAGCGCCACTAGAAAGCTTTCATCAAATTTAATCCTCATCCATCTGTTAATCTTTCCATTCATAGGAGTAGAAGTAAAGTAGCAAGTAGTTTAGTAGTTGGAGTTTTGAAGAGCAAAGTTGAAAGTGAGATAAATTGGAAAGGTAAATTGAGAAAGTCAAGTCAATATACATTGCAAAGCTAGATTTCATCACCATCACAGCAAAAGTTCGACATCCTTGAAAGAACAACATCAGCCCACCTACATGATTAACCAACAAATCACATAAATATAACTGAGTTAGTATCCACAAGTGTAAGGAACCTTGGAGTTTTCTCATGTTCTCCATGAGTATTTACTTTTCAAGAGAGGGTTGAGTGTTTGGTATTCTATATAAAGTATTTAATTGTTGTTATGTAGTGGTATAAAACTTTGGGGCGATGATGTGAAAACATCACAACACTATCTCAATATCTAGATAAAAATAAGGTGTAGTTGTGACAAGTAGAATAAACATTAATGAATACAGACTCTCTCCTAAACCAACTATTTAAAGAATATTGCAGAGCAAAGAAATAAACAAAGAAACAAATTTAATTTTTTATTCATAATGTTATCCATTAAACCTATTTTACATAAAGAAAAAACATAAATTTTAACAATAATCTCTCTCTACAAGCTATGTCTTTGATTTTTAGCTGCACTTTAACATGAGCATTGAAAATGCCCTAGTTTCAAAGTCATGGAAACCCTACCAAATAAATCTTCTCATTATTTTCATATCTCCTCATAACTGGAAAACCTTGGTATCATAGAGTATTTACTACCTAGACTAACACAAACTCCCAGTAACTGAATGAAACAAGCCCTATTTTAATTTCGCCCATTTGTTAATGATGAAGGTTATTTCATTTTAATCTATTTAATGCCCTAGATTGAAATAAAAACCAGTAATCTAATCAATAAATGCTAGAAATATAAAGCTTCAAAAAATACTTACAATGTAGGAGACGAAAGCATCTGGGTCAAACTCATTATAGAAGTCACAAGAAACTTCTCCTTACTCAAGCTCTGTGTCCCCCATATGCCCACCATCAACAACACATCATTGCTTCATTATGGGATTACCGAATTCCCTACAACAATTGTCAAAACTATAAAGATTCTCAACAATAGTGAAACAAAAATAAAATAAATACAATCATAGAAGTTAAGAGATCCCCATCAGAACCCCTGATCCACACCATCAAAACAACCAAAATCCTACAATTTCTTCCTAGGGTGATCAAATCCATCCTAATTGAAGGAAAATACCACACCCATTTTCTTGCACATATGATCAATTTCCATGTCCATTATTTGCAGAACCATAAGAAAGAAAATATGAACCCTACTCTCTGCAAAATCCCCAAATACCCTCCATAGAATAATACCCTTCATTCCCCATTCTCAACATTCAATCCTCCGTCTCCATAGTTGCTTTATGCAAAAGCACATTCCATATTTCCTTCACCACCACCAATTAGCTCAAATCACTTCTTCCCCCTCACATTCCCACCTCCATTCCTTTCCCAAATTGCTTGTTTTCTCTGATCATTTCATCAATCCGCTCCTTGAAAATGCCCACATTTCCCCCAAATAAAAATGTCCCTTATCTTCTACACAAGAGGCATCAAGAACACAGAGATTTGTATAGAGAGAGACCACAAAAAGAAAGTTGCACAAATCTCAGATACCTACATTTCATACAAGAAACTACTGGAACTTCGCACAAATTATGCCCAAAATGCTCAGGAAATCACGACTACCCTTTGAGTGCTCAGGCTCTTTGTTTCACTTAGAGAGGCTTGAGAGAGAAGGGAAACAAGTCCTGAAATGGAAGAACCCATTAATGGTGATTCTTTTGTTGTTAATTTTTCATGCACCCCCTACAAAAAAAGACCCATAGAGTAGTACATGCTTGTAGATCTGGGTCGAGCCTGCCATATTTACCACATTGTTTCTCAATGTAAGGGAAATAATGAGCATGAAATTAAATTATCACAAAAAAAATCAAAATACACATAAATAAATAAATAAAAGAAAATGAAAGTTGAAACGATTGTCTATTTTCATTTTTAAAATTTTTCTTAAAACATCTTATCATGTAGTAGTGTGTACATGCCATGGATGTCTACTCTGTCAAATCTTGTCAATGTTTCAAAAAATCTCACTCTATATTCATATAAATATAGTACTATATGAGAATATATTCAGGAAAAGATTATCTAAAAACTAATCGTAATAGGTAAATTATTATATATTATAATAAGGAATATCTATAGTTATATAGTAATGCCCATATTATATGATATTAGAAGCAGAAGTGGTATGAAGGAAAAATCATATGCAAGAAACATTTTGACAAAAATACTCTCTATAGAAGGATTGAGGCTTCTAGCAATAAGTAGAATGGCATGGAAATTGTTGAGATAACTACTATTACTAGGAATGCTAATGATCATAGTGACAACTCTTAGAAATAGGGAATACTAAGAGAGGGGGATGAATCAGTATTCTACAAACTTTTGTCGCCAACTAGATATTATTAATTACTTTGTACCATTCATAAGAAAATAAACAGGTAATGTTGAACAGAAATAATAACCATGCATAAAGAGAACTCATAACACCATTTTTGTAACTAGGGAAACCTTGGCCAAGGGAAAACCCTAGTGGGGATGATACCCACTAGATAATTTATTGATATATATGTTCCCTATTAGAGGATGGACCCTATTAGGAGTCAATGAGAAAATTCAATATAAAGAGTCCCTGTTAGGAGACTTTGAATCCTTGTTAGCAGATTCCAACCTTGTTAAGAGTTGTAGTACACTAGATGCAAGAAGAGCTCACTACCCAAACATGCACTTCCAATTACAAGAAGAGCTCACTTCCCAAACAAGTAATCAATCCTCAAGTATATAGGTCATGTAACTTCTTTCTTGACTGATCTCTGACCTCAGCTCGATCTCGGATCACAAAATCAAGTTCTCAAAAACTTTGCATATATCGCTTCACAAAAAGTTCACATATCACTTATCATAATACAATTGTGCACTTCTTTTTGCAAGATGTCCTTTGCATAAATACCATTCCTTTTCACAAATTGTTGCTAGGTCAGCTAAGACCATAATATACTTTTTCAACTTAGAGCAAACATCTAGGATGTTGGCCCTAATTGGTCAAGTAATTATTTTGTAAAAAAAATAATTCCTTTACCTTTAATTTCATTGTTTTGTTTCACTGGTAAAATGTGAATATCTCTTTTTCATACTGTCCATACTGATGTCTAAGGTTATACACATCATCATCAACATGTATACTATCTCCATCTAGCTTCACTAGTCATAATATGATGTTAGAAACATTTTACATGTAAAACAATGTATTGTTGTAAACCAATTTCAAATTGTACCAAAAGCTAAGTATCTTTATTTATGAGGTTTACCGCAAGTATGTAAATCATGTGTTGCCATTAATGACAATAATTACATTACTACATATAGCCAATTGTCAAGAATCTTCCCCCTTGGCATTGATGGCAACAAAAGAAAATTGGCTAAGTGACAAAACCTCAACAAAAACTTACAATACTTATCATCTATTCCATTACATATTACAAATGCTCAATTACTTAATTGCTCCCCCTTTGAATATGATTTCTACATACATAACTTACTATACAATTTTTTTCTGCAACTTCTCCCCCTTTGATATCAATGGCAAAGGTCAGAAAATCAAAAAACTGTCAAAAAAGGTTGTTTGACTACTGTCAAAACATTGTCTTGCTGCCTTAAGCTATTAAAATCTTCATACAGTCATTAAATTTTTCGTTTAAACTATCCATGCCTTTCTCCTATGGATCCTTTGCTACTTTGGTAGTAGTGAGCATTGCACATAAGGCATATGAGGCAATCTCAATTGCATTAATGTTGAAGTAGATGAAGTTTGCATAAGTGTCTTTAGCTTTGACACATTCTTTCAATTGTCTTTCAATGACTAATATCTTCAGAAAAATAAACTCTCTGAATTCTGATAGTCTCTTTACAATTAGATCCTTTTCAAACTCTAGTTTGCTAATGTCAAAGTGTACACCATAAACTTGTCCTTCTAAGTCATCAATTCTGCAAGAGGGTTGTTGTACCTGACTAGTTAGAGCTTCCAACTCACTTAGCTTCTCTTGAATCTTTTTATCCACATCTTCGGTCAATATATGAGATAAAGTACATTTGATGTACAGTACCTTGTCAACTTGTTGACATCTTCAAAGTTCTTTGATATAAGTATCAAGACTCAAGAAATCATTCTGAATGTTCTGAAAAATGGTGCTAAGAAGATTAGCATCATGTGAAATTTGAACCTTAGACTCAGCAACATTCAATAAGTTTGTAAATTCATCATCAAACGATTTTACAACTACTTTTGCTCTCTATTCGAGATTTTCTTCAGTGTGCTTGGCTATGAGGGTGTTGTGCAATCTATTAGTCACCTCCATTAGTGCTCTTTGTAGATTTTTCACCTTTTTGTTCTTCTCAAACAATTTTGTCAAAGACGAGATCAGATTGGATTGATCATCATCATCACCTGTAAGGTTTGGAAAAGATATAGGAGAGGATGAGCTAAATGCTTTCACCTTATATTCCTTTAGTTTCTCTTATGCTTCCTTCTTTGATCTTCTCTCTTCTTCTTCCTTTTCTTCTCTTATTTTCTTTTCTCTTTCTTTCTTCTCTTCTTCCAACTTTTGCTCTTTTTCTTCTTCTTTCCTTTTTTCATCTTCTTTCTGCTTCTTTTCTTCTTCTGATATTTTCATCTTGGCTTCTTCAATCTTCTTCTTTTCCTCTTCTAGTTGTCTTTTATCTTCCTCAATCGGTCTTAATTTATCCTGAATATCTTTGGAATGGGGCTCAAGTTGATCGAATGGGTCTTCATCAATGTTAATTATAGCATTTGTCTGATCAATCTACATAGTATCACCACTTACTAATACTTCTAAGGTTTCCTCTACAGTAGTAGGTTCTGTCTTTAACTCATTCATCATTTGATTGATGGTTGCTGCAATTTTGCTTCTAATAACATTCTTTTCTCCTCCCATGAATAGAAATGGCCTCATCTTACTTTGCAAGTAAGGTGCTAGTTTCTTCATCAATATCTTGATTTCATTTTCATCATCTATCTTACACATAGTTCTCAACATTGACTTCCAAAATTCCATGTCTTCTTCATGAACTAGTGTTTTCTTTACTATAAGTTTTTCATAGACCTTTTGATTTACAAAGTCTTTAATTCTCTCAAGTTTCAAGTTATTTATAATCATATATCTCATAGTAGAGATATCAATCTATTCTTTCTCCATTTCATAGTATAAATCATAGAACTTATTCATCTGTACAAAGTTCCCTTCATTAACAATAGTCGTGTTAATCTTCTCTATCTTAGGTTTCCATGGTTGCCTTGTTTTACTTGTTGGCTGCTTAGAAACAATAACTTTCTCTGGATGTTTTTCTTCTGGTTCCTCTTCTTCTTCTTCATCACTAGAGTCCTCAATTGTCAACAATATCTTCTTTCTCTTTTCAAGTCTAGTAGCTTGTTGCTTGACTCTCTTTGACTGTCTTTTGGATCCACTCGGTTGTTTGGCTAATATAGCAACATATGGAATGCTCTGTTTTGTAAGAGTTTCTGCAATAGATACACCGGGTGCTTGGCCGACTAACAAAGGTGTCACATACATTACACCTTGTTCACTAGTTTGTTTCCTTCCAAATATATTTTTCTTATTGCTTGTGATTCTTCTTTTGACATATCAGCCTCTGATAGTGCTTTCTTCATTACAGATGCAATCTTCTTATGAGATGTCTTTTCTAAAGATGTCTAGTAGGCTGACTAGGTTATCTCCTCATATGTTCCAAATCTGTATGATGCTTGATCAATATATGATTTCAACAATAAATCAATATAACTAATAGTTATATCATCACTCAATTCATAACCTAGGTGTAACGCCCCGCCAAGGGATCCAAAAGAATTAACCTAAAATTTTACTAAGTTTGCTAAAACTTTTTTTTTTTGAAGTAAGAAAGTATAACATACATATCAAACACATAGTAGCGGAAGCAATAACATGTAATCATCAACAAACATACATAACAAGTTACATTCCTTAAGGATCCCAAGACGTTGAGTCACATTTAAATTTAATTAATTCTAAGTCTATCAACTACCATAACCACATGAAAGAATAATTAGAAAGTCCAATGTCCATAATATACATTTGTTCTAAATGCCTCTTGGCAAATTAATTCAGAATGCTCAATCATCCACTGTACATGTCACAGGGTATGAAAGGCTTTAATAAAATATATATGTAAAAATAGAAATACATCATCCTCTTCGGATCCATGATACGTATAGTAAAACAAATGAAATCTTCCACCATACATGATACGTCCATACATCAAAAAGATATAACATCCATCATAAAATATAACCATCCATCATAATGATCCATGAATAGAATAAAGGTAAATGCCAACGAAGAATGCTCCAACTATGGTGACTACAGATAGATCTCAATGGTAAGAGTGAAAAAGCACTACCACCCAACCACATGGAACCTAAATGGTCCACTCCCACTGCGCTGAGGAGATAGTCTCAAGTCTCAAACAGGATATCAAAACACAAAACACAAGTACTCTTTAAGTCTAAGAAATCCTAAAAGTACACTAACTCAAAGGCACACAAGACACATAGGAAACCTATTATATAAGCAAGCAAGTGTCATTGCACGAATCATGTTTGGAGTTACACGAGAAATCCCTTAGGAATCTTGGGTCCCTAGTGATCCCTAGGGCCACTAGTATCCTCTCATAGTGACGAGGCATACTACGGAACGCAAGGTTATAACCAAGCGTTCTCTCTACTCTCGTCCTAGTCTATACTAGCACTCGAAGCATGGGCAAGAACATACAATTAATCTTGTTAGGTTCATTTTACTTTCATTTAGTGTAAATGTTATCACTTATTAAACAACTTACAATGAGTTACCCTGGCAGCCACTTAGGGCCCCAGCCCCCATTGCAAGCCACTTCTCGACACTACATATAGATAACCTACCCTAAGCTCATGAAATCACAAATCATAGAAAAATCACCTCAGTCCTATACAAGTGACTGGAAAGCATCATAAGTATAATCCACAATAATCACATCAATTCTCCATGAGAAACTGAATAGCATCAAATGATAAATCACAATATATATCGATTCTCCAATGAGCAACCGGAAAGTATCCCATAATATCCATTGGTTCTCAACGAGCAACCATAAAACATCCCAAAATAATACTAATCGAAGACTCCAAAATGGTCAAGTCAAACATGTCACAACATGACATCATCAAGAACAAATCATCAAAAACATCTCAGTCCTCTCAAAGCGACTGGAAAACAAATCAAATATAACTAATCGAAGACCCAAAAATGGTTAAGTCAGATATCTCATAAATATACACCTCAGCTTCACACAAGGAAACTAGAAAGCAATAACAACCAGTAAATACATGCATCATAGAGCATATCACACATCACCATGGTTGGGTTTAGATAGATCGAGAACAAATCATCATATCATCACATTTGCATAAATCCTGAGCCTCTGGTAACAACCTAAACTGGTCGACACTAGGACAAAACCCAAAAACTCCCAAAAGCATAGACAGTACAAACAAAACATCAAGTAACTCAGTTGATTTGATTTGAAAATATAGAGTTGAGTAAAACAATAAAGTTTAAATTTCAATTTGCATTTCAATGTTCGTTTCAGGTGTACAAAGATTCCCAATTTATTCCACCCAATAACCCATTCATTTATTCAACTTAAATATATACAAAATTATCCTCACTAAAAAAAAATCATTTTCCTGAAAGAATAACCTGAGGCTAATCAATTATTTGTTTAAGTTAATAAAGTAACCATTATCGACTTTTAAATTATTATAATTTATTATAATTAATTTTATTAATTATTATCAACAATAATTAAATTTACAACTTTAATGAATAACTTTTGTTATTAATAAATCTTAGTTAAATCAAGTTTAATTAAAATAATTAATAATTAATAAAATACCATATTACATTCATTACTAAATTCATTTATTTATTAAACATGAATACAAATTAATAATAGATTCATTAATTAATAATAATATAAAATTTAACATAAAATTATCAATAAACAATAATGTAAGTTTAATATAAAAATTTGAAAATAATTTAAATTTATTAAATACAAATAACATATATTAAACTTTATATTAAAAAATATATTTCTTAATACATGCCTATTTAAAGGCCACCAGTCTCCCCATAAAAGGGGATGCTGAGTGGTGTACCTTGCTACGTAGGATCTGTGCCAGCAGTGGTACGTTGTACCACTACTGTCGCAGCCTGCATCAGCAGCATACGGCTCCAGCAGGGGGGTAAGTAGTATATGTACTTTTTTTTAAAATAAATTATTTTTGTATTAAGTTTTTAAAACAAAACCTCCCACTAGTATATATTACATTATTATTTGATTATTATATTATATATATATATATATTGCTTTAGACCCACCCACATGTAAATTTATAATATTTAATTTTATAAGAAATGTTTTAAGTAATTTCCCCTCTAAAATATTTAGATTTTTTTTTTTAATAATATTTACAATATTAGCCTGATAGAAAAATTATGTTTAACCGTTCATAAATTCCAATTTTAAAATTTTCTTTTTAATACTCAAAACCATCCCTGGTTTAAATAATAAATTATTTACTCTACGAAAACGAGAATCTTGATTTCTTCTCTAAACTTCACGCATACAAAAGGTATTGTCATACATTTAATAATTCACAATATTAGAATGTTTAAGCTTTCATCGCAAAGAATTTGGATTTGCAATCCACAGACACGAAGAAGACAGGAAAGGATAATTGCGTAATTAATTAGTAATCAAAACACAAGACCCTACCTGAGTTTGATGATAATTCGCAATCCCCGAAAACTATGAGAGAAATCGCTCCTCTTCAAGAACCTTTCTCTGAAAATTTTCCCAGAATTCTCCTTCTGAAATTCGCTTCCAAATTTCGCATCCAAAATTCATCTCCCAAAATTTGTCTCTCAAATTTGTCTCCAAAATTCCTTCTTCAAATTTGTGTCCCAAAAATGAAAATGAACCCTCAAGTGATAATAAGGAGTTCTTTCCTCAAATCGGGGCTCTAATTGTGCAATCACCCGAGAGGACTCCTTGCCTACCAAAGTTAACTCTAAAATTAACTTTTATTAATCTTTCTTTTATATTTTCATGCACGTTAAGTGAATTATTAAATTATTTTACTTAATTTTCACTTGACTTCTATTTTTAATTACTTTTAATCCCATATGCACTTTACATTATTATATTCACTTATTTTATCTTTTTAATTAATTTCTTATATTTAAACTCATGTTTAGATCATGTGATCTTAAACTTTTTAATAATTAAATATCTTTTTCACTTTTAATTTATTTTAGAAACTTAATTGATAAAATATCTATTAACTTAAATAACAATAATATTTAGCATTTATTTAAAATGAACTCTAAATATATTATTATTAAATTAAATAAATATTATCACGTTTTAAACTTAGAACTTTATCTCCAAATTTAATTCTTTTTTTATTTAATTAATTTCTCAATTAATTAAATATTAAAGATATCATATTAATTTTTCATTAAATGAAATCATTAATTAATCTTTTAATTAGACTTAATTAATAGAAAATACACCAAGGACTCATATAACAACATACGAAAACCCCTCATTGAAAAACACATACTAAATCAAACAAAAGGGTTATAATCACGAAATTATGTCATTTGACGCATTTAGAGGGGACTTGACTCATATACTTGTCCTAATTTTTTTAATTAGGACAATGGCTTAAGGGTTTAGGATTTGGACTCAAGAATTTATCTCCCCTCTCTTACCATTGAGATAATGCGATAGGGTATGCTCATCCTGGCAATTCAGGGAAGTCGATACCCGGTACCTACAACCTACATAAAATCCATGCATGTACAGACACAATATTCTAAGCTAAACAAGCCATGGCAGGAAGTGGTGTATCGTGTAGATCTTGACTAGCAGGTGACTATGAGTCCCTTCCTTAACCACATCAAAAACGCCATACATAAAGAAAACAAACACGCGCACCATACACATGTAGTATGGGGTAAGTATCCATAAGAAAACACATGTCATAATAAACCATCTAACTAATCATCATTGATAACTGAAAACACTGAATAATCATCATACATATATAAAATATAGAGTACCAAGTAATCTCATCATATAATAAACTGAGTGTAAAACAATATCTGATAATCTTAAAACAATACTACTACTCATCAAACAAAAAATTGGCCTAAAAGAGTTTGGCAATGAAAGCAAAATGCAAACTAGGGGCAGGCACTACACTAGGGGCTCAAGAAATTTTTCCTGAGGTTCTACTACTTCGATATAGGTTAGGTCATTGTCCACCATAAAACATATATCATTCTTGAATCTGTCAACAATTGCAGGGGCAATTATGTATCTCTAGCTCATCTCATTTGAAATGTTCTCATGATCAAATTTTCATTGTCCAAGGTTTTCTCTGCTAGATGTTTTCTACATACATTTGTTATCTTGTCCATAGTACATCTTTCACTACTCATAATATCAGTAACTAATAAGAATGGAAATCTCTTAAGTACATGAAAGAAAATATGATTAATCAGAGATTGAAATCTAAATACACCATTCTTGGTTCTCTTAATCTTTTGTAAGTTTTCAATAAGTTATACTCTCAAAATTTCACTCAAATTTACTTGTTTTTTGTCAAAACATATCTTATAAGCTGCATAAATAAATTATACTGATAACTCATCATTCTTAGAACTTGCACATAGAGAGTATGCAATGATTCTACTCAAGAATCTTACATCTTGTTGTCGGATGGTGTTGATCAACATTGCTTTACCACTGTAAACTGCCTTAGTGTAATTTTCAACCTTCTTCTTAACCAGTCTCTCACCAATAGGTACACTGCCTTGTTTGGTAAGACCAGTGACCTCATGAATAAGGTCGGAAGAGATGTCAACTACATTATCTCCCATCCAAATCTTTCCATTATGGATTCTGCTTAATATAATCTGTGTCCATTCCTCAATATCAAGTTTGCAGTAGAAATGATATTTGCCTAAGTCTAAGTCTTCAAATGCTCATATCTGAGCTTAATAGTCATATCATGGTTGAAAACAATTTCCATATCTCTATTCATAAGCTCACTTCCAATAGTTTCAAACTTACTACATAGATAGCTTCCTACATCTTCCAATAACATTACATTGTTTAGAGTAATTGATAAGGCCGAATTAGGGTTTTCCTCTAAGGGTTTCACAAGAACAATCTTCAATTTGGGTCTCAATATTTTCAACATTCTGAACAACTGACATATCCATGATTACACTGAAAATAAATTTGTCGAATAACTTCTATGCGAAAAACAATAAAATACCTTTTTTTGGAGTAGGATTTTGCTCGCAATTACTTTTTCCAAATCGCATATGTTTGCTCTTAGCTTCTGAGATGATTACAGTGTAGAAATAATCAAGTTCGTACTCCTTTTATTCATCTGGAACTTACATTAATTGCGTACTTCACTCAATCAAAAAAGTTGTTTATTTCGCTCTGAAATCAAATATCTACTCAAGATCAACTCTCTGATCTTTGAATGCTATTTGAAGTTCACCATAGCTTCCTCTCATCATGACAATGCTTCACAAAACTTCACTTCACGAAATTTGTTGTAGAAACATGGATTTCATCTTCTGTCACAAAGTAAACTATCTCTATTATAACAGTAGCTCTTATTTCCTTCGTAACTTGTTCCAATAAGCTCTGAATTGCAAGTGAGCTTAACTACAG
Source organism: Cupressus sempervirens (assembly GCA_028749045.1). Taxonomy (NCBI): domain Eukaryota; kingdom Viridiplantae; phylum Streptophyta; class Pinopsida; order Cupressales; family Cupressaceae; genus Cupressus; species Cupressus sempervirens. The sequence continues at coordinate 32,859,299 of CM053786.1, read as the reverse complement.
TCCAAACTCATCAAGATACATCTTTCCTCAACCTTGCTACGAGTGGCTCAATCTCTAAATGAAGTTTCCAATTTTGGTGATGTAAACAAGCTTAATTCAACTTGGTTGAATCAAACTTGATTATTAACTTCGATTTTCCTATCTCGTCGTCATCTAACTTTTCTTCTGAGATGTCTAATCCTTTTACGAATGCCTCATTGAGTTCTTCTTGAAGTTCACTGACTACATTTGTTTGTTCTTTATTGTCTTTCTTAGTTCCAGAGTTACTCTCATGATTCTTTATGTTATTTCTGAAGTTACTTCTATTTCCAAAGTTTCTTCCATGATTCCTTCTATCATTTCCGAAGTTTCTTCCATTATTGCTTTTGTCCATTCTGCAATACTTTGTTTGTATGTCTGAAGTTGTTGCATAACTAACATATTGGAGTTCTACTTTTAAGATTTTGTTGATCAATAGGTGCTTGACAATTCCAGGCTATGTGTCCAAAGTTGTTACACTTATAACACACAATCTGCTCTCTTTCTTCATAAGGTCTACTTTCTCTTGATGTTCTTTCATTAGATCTTCTATCTACAGGGTTAGTGTTTCTAGACATTCTATTATTTCTTGTATCATTATCATATTTAGGTTTTCTACAATCAATTGCATTATGACCAATACCATAACAATTATGACAGTAAAGTTTTGTAACATGATTAAATGATCTATTTGTACAATTTCTTTTCATATGACCTATTTCATTACATGAAAAACATTTACCTCTAAATTCATACTTGGTTTCCTTAAGAGATTCCACTTGCTTAGGTTCATCCAATTTTACAGTGTCTTTCTCAACTTCTTTGGATTTATCAGAAGATTGACTGGGTTCAATCTTATCATCAGATTTATCTTTCTCTTTTGGATCTGATTTACTTTCAAGTTTCTTTGCAGACATGTTAAATAGATAACCAAGACCAGTTTTGTCATAGGTAGGTCTTTGTATCGATATAGATTCATCAAGCTTTTCTCTGCTAGTGTAAAGCTTTTCAAGTTGTTGTTTGCACTGAGTTAGTTCACCTTTCACAATAGTGTTGTACTTATGAAGTTCTTCATGATCTTCTTTCAATGTTTCAAATCCAGGCGTCTTCTTCACTAGACTCGCTCTAAGATCTGAATTTTCAGTCTTCAAATCAGATTCAATTTTGCCAAGATCATTCCTCAAATTCAACTATAAATTGGTAATCTTCAATTCATGCTTCAAGATCTTGTAGTCTATTTTCAATTTTGAATATTCATCATCATCAGTAGATTCAGTAGATTCAGTAGATTTAGGCTTGGATTTGAGATGTTCAATCTTGTCCTTCAATTGTCTAATGTATACTTTGGATTCTTAATAGCTATCTTTCAACTTATCTCTTTCCTCAGTAAGGAGATCAATTTGTTCAAGTGCCTCTTCAAAGTTCTTCATCAACTGTTTCATATCCATAGGGATCTTACTCAAGTTGTTAAGCCTCTTCTGAGTAACTATGCTCTGATACCAATTGTTAGAAATAGGGAATACTGAGAGGGGGAGGGGTGAATCAGTATTCTACAAAATTTTGTCGCCAACTGGATATTATTAATTACTTTGTACCATGCATAAGAAAGTAAACAAGTAATGCTGAACAAAAATAATAACCATGCATAAAGAGAACTCATAACACCATATTTTGTTAACTAGGAAACCCTGGCCAAAGAAAACCCCCGATGGGGATGATACCCACTAGATAATATACTGATATATAGGTTCTTTGTTAGAGGATGGACCCTGTTAGGATTCAATGACCAAATTCAATATAGAGAGTCCCTATTAGAAGGTTTTGAATACCTGTTAGGAGTTGTTGTACAGTAGATGCAAGAAGAGCTCATTGCCCAAGCATGCACTTCCAATTACAAGAAGAGCTCAGTGCCCAAACAAGTAATCAGTCCTCCGGTATATGAGTGTTGTAACTTCCTTCTTGATTGATCTCTAACCTCAGCTCGATCTTAGATCACAAAATCAAGTTCTCAAAACTTCGCATATATCGCTTCACAAAAAGTTTGCATATCACTTATCACAATACAATTGCACACTTCTTTTCGCAAGATGTCTTTTGCATAAATACCATGCCTTTTCACAAATTTCTGCTAGGTCGGCTAAGACCATAAAATGCTTTTCCAACTTAGAGTAAACATTTACGATGTCGGCCCTAATTGATCAAGTAATTATTTTATAAACAAAATAATTCCTTTACTTTTAATTCCACTATTTTGTTTCACTGGTAAAACGTGAATATCTTTTTTCCGTACTGTCTGTATTGATGTCTAAGGTTATACACATCATCATCAACGTGTATACTATCTCCATCTAACTTCACTAGTCATAATATGACATCAGAGACATTTTACATATAAAACAATGTACTGCTGTAAACCAATTTCATACTTAGAGAATTTTCTAAGTACCAAAAGCTAAGTATCTTTATTTCTGGAATTTACAACAAATATGTATATCATATGTTGCCATTAATGACAACAATTACATCACTGCATATAGCCAATTGTCAACAACAACTATAGTGAGGCATCCAACCACAGTTCAAATTCTACAAACGAAAGTTTAGTTGCTTCTTTCAATGGCAAAAAGCATTCACAATCGGTGCAGCAGCAAAGACACAAAATAAAACATCATAGTGCTGGGGTTTATGGCAAAAACGCTCAATGGATTGGAAGGGATAATGGGCCATCCACCAGTAGACAAGACTACAAATAAAGATATGATTGGTCCGTCCAACAAAATAAGATCTTCACATCTTATGCAGCAGCAGAGAGGACAAATGGAAGATCTTGGCTTATGGAGCACTGAAAGAAATGATAATTACTATAGTGGTAAAGAAAATGGAGCATCCAAGGCTGGAAAGAATTCATTATCTCAGGATTTAATGCTTCCCTTGAATGACAGGAAGCATCATTTGCTATCTATAGATCATAAGAGATCAGAGATGGAAGATGTTGGATGTATGAACAGGAGCAGCAGCCAGGATTGGAGATATCATACTCCATCGTCAGTGGCCTATGCTCGGCTGTTATTGAAGCAGGAAGGTGAGGAGGTTATTCATTTGGAGAGACCAAACTTGCCAAATCTCGTGCAGGAGATTGAACAGAAGCTTCATAAAAGTAAGGTGGAATGCATGATTTGCTATGAGATGGTGGGAAGATCAGCAGCAATATGGTCTTGTAATAGCTGCCATGCACTCTTTCACCTTCATTTCATAAGGAAGTGGGCACGAGCACCAACTTCCACCAATTTCTCTGCTGGGCAAAGCCAGAGTTCAAATTGGAGATGTCGAGGTTGTCAATCAGTGCAGTATTCAAGACCACAGGATCTTCAGTATTATTGTTTCTGCGGAAAAATAGAAAACCCTTCCAAGGATTTCTATTTGACTCAGTCATGTGGAGAGCCATGTGGAAAGTCACTTGATAAAGGGAAGGAAATGTCTCGCTGCCCTCATAGTTGCACACTCCAATGTCACCCAGGCCCGTGTCCTCCTTGCACAGCAATGGCTGCACCTCAGCCATGCCCATGTGGAAAAAAAACCCATTACAAGGAGATGTTCTGATCAGAAATCAGCGGAATCATGTGGACAAGTGTGTGAGAAGCTTCTTACCTGTGGTTGACATCGTTGTGATAAAATATGTCATGAGGGTCCTTGTGATTCATGTACTATTTTGATAAATGCCTCTTGCTTTTGTGGGAAAAAAGAGCAGATGATTCTTTGTGGGGATCTGGAGTTACGTGGTGAAGTAGAGTGGAAAAGTGGTGTATATGCATGTGAGAGTCTTTGTATGAAGATGCTTTCCTGTCAAAATCACTATTGCAGCTTGGGATGTCATCCATGAGAATGTAAACAATGTGATTTATTATCCAAGAAATAAAAAACATGCCCTTGTGGTAAAACACAAATGCTCAATCAAAGAAAGAGTTGCCTGGACCCTGTGCCAACATGCTCAGAAGTATGTGAAACGTTTCTTCCTTTGGGGAACACACGTGCTTAAGTTCTTGTCACCAGGGCATCTGCCCACCTTGTCTGGTTTCTGTGGATCAGAAGTGTCCATGTTTTTCTTCTTCTAGAAAAGTAAATTGCTGGAAAACTATGTCAGTCACAGAGGACAAGAAGGAATTTTTGTGTGAAAAGGTTTGTGGACAGAAGAAAAACTGTGGTAGACACAGATGCAATGAGAAATGCTGCCCTCTGTCACATCGAGGTGAGTCTGATATCCATACAGGCGACTGGGATCCACATTTATGTCTTATGCATTGTGGGAAAAAGATGAGATGTGGTCAACATTACTGCCAGGAACTTTGCCATAGTGGCCACTGGCCACTGTCCTCCATGTCTTGAAACTATTTTTACTGATCTGTCTTGTGCATGTGGGAAGACGTCAATTCCTCCTCCAGTACCATGTGGGACACCTATTCCTTCATGCCCATATCCTTGCTCCATTCCCCAGCCATGGGGACATCCTGCAACTCATAATTGCCATCTTGGAGGAGTGCCCTCCTTGCACGGTGAGTGTTGCAAAAGGATGTGTAGGAAGTCATGTAGTCCTTGGAAATGTTCCATGTGGTTCACGAGAAATAAAATGTAACAAACTTTGTGGTAAACAAGGCAATGTGGAATGCATGCTTGTACCAGGACATGCCATGTACCACCCTGTGACACAATTTCTACAGAAAGTTCATCATCTAAGTCCAGAATCTCATGTGGACAAACTTGTGGAGCTTCTCGTAGAGATTCCAAACACACTTGTAGTTCTCTATCTAGCCCTTACCCTGATACCAGATGCACATTTCCAGTGACTATTACTTGCTCATGTGGTCGGTTGACTGCACAAGTCCCACGTGATGCCGGACGTAACAATATCAGAGCTGATCCAGTCTTCGAAGCTTCTATTTATCACAAATTGCCTGCACCCCTGCAGCCAATAGAGCCCACATTTGACCAGAGTTCCCATGGGACGGAGAAAGCTTTCATGTGATGATGAATGTGCGAAGTTGGAGAGGAAGAAGACTCTAGCAAATGCTTTTGACATTTCAACAACAGTTGATCTGCCAGGGGAAATGGAGCAATGTCAGAAATGCTTGATGACTTGATTAGGAGAGAGCCTCAATGGGTCTCAACTGTTGAGGACAGGTTTAAGTACTTGGTTCTGGGAAGGACAAAAATAAACACAAATACTATTTGTGTCCACATTTTCAGTGCCGTGCCAAACGAGAAAAGGGACATACTGAGGATACTTGCGGGAAGGTGGAACCTTTCTGTACTTAGCACTGGATGGGAACCAAGACGCTTTTTAATTGTACAGGCCACACAAAAGTCAAGAGCCCCTGCACGCAACCTTTTACTTAAAGGTCCATTGCAAACCAACGGGCAGGTGCAACTGCCCATTTTCAATTCATTGGTGGACATGGATCCAAGGCTTGTACTTGCCTTATTTGATTTACAAACAGATGTCAGTGTAAGCTCACTGATTCTAAGATTTGGTGGGGAGTATGAACTTGTTTGGCTGAACAACAAGAATGCATTAGCCATATTTACAGATGTGGCAAGGGCTGCAATGGCTATGAGATGTGTGGACCATGCAACTGCATATCGGGGTGCTGTTTTAGTCCCCCAAAATGGTGGATTGCCCAGCTGCAGTGCTTGGGGAGCTAAAGAAGTAGGGAATGCAGAGAAAGAAAATGCATGGAAAAAGAAGATACAGGAATCTGCATGGATGGAGGATTCATGGGGTGAGGATTGGTCAACTACTGAAGCATCCAATTCAGTATGGCAGTTGAACAAAAATCCCATTATTGCTTCGAAAAATCCATGGGGAGCCCTTGAGAAAGAGAGTGAAGGAGATACAAATTCTTTACAAAGTGAGTCTCTGATGACTTGTAAGCCTTCCATAATTGAGGGTTCTAGTGAAGTTTCTGCTCAGAAAATTCAAGAGGAGGGGTCTGAGGTAGATGACTGGGAGAAGGCTTGCTTGTGGGCTAATGCTTGGTTGATCAAGAGTAATGGTGAAGGTAACCATTTGGTGTAATTTTTTCGTATGGTGTATAAGCACCAGAATTGTTGAATGTTTCTGAACAGCAGCAGAATATGAAGGCTAAAGATGCTTTAGTCATTTTTTAAGTGTTACTGGTGATTTCTGTGTTCTAGGCTCTTCTTTGACGGAGAGTTGATTGGTACTCGGTCCTCGAAGCAGCTAATGGTCCACACAGAAAACTTAAGTTAGAAAAGTGCATCTATTTCTGGCTAAAATTAAAATGCTTGCCAGTTTTGTGCATTGTGCTTTATGGTTTTATCATATGTTACTTATAAAATAAATAAAATTTCATGAGCCTGTAAGCTTAAGATCTATTCAGGAACATTTAGAGTAATGCTTTGCTATTCTATGCATTGAATATTTGCAAGCGGGTATTTATTTGCATGTGAAATATGCATGCTCATATCTGTACTAAATTCCTGATTGCCCCTGAAATTCTGGTTTCCTAGTTATAAGACAAGTTAAGTTAGATCTCTTTGGTGGTTTGTGGATTCAAGCATGACAAAATTTTAAAATGTAAATAATTGAAGCAGTTACCTGATAGGCTATCTTGTGTGAGCTTATGAGTTGCCAAATTCAGCCTCAAGAAATTGCAGGGGCTAGTTAATTGTTTGTAGGCAGGGTAAACAAAATCAGTTTAGATAAGAGCATTTAGAGGCCCAAATTTCTAGGCAATACAGAGGTAAAATTTATTTGCACAATCTATTTAATTTTTTAAATATGCTGAAGACAGGCTCTATTGTTTGAGCTTGCAAACTCCCAAAGTCAGTCCCCGGAAATTGCAGGAGCTCGGTAAATTGTTCACTTTATTTAAACAGTTGCATTGGGAGATTCAAATTTCTCATCAATGCACATAAGATAAGTTTTTATTTGATTGGACATTGTTTGCAGAAAGCTCGCTTTATACGTATTCATCGTTTTTACTCAATTCAATTTTCTCTCTACAGCCTCTCATTCCAAACCATCATTTCAACTGTTATTTTCCAGGTTTGTATTACTATTCACAGGTTTCCACTCCCAGATATCCACATCGCTTTTTCTTTTGTCAGTCTGATGATAGATCATTGAATATGATCTGAAATGTTGATGCAAATAAACTTTACACAGTAAAATCTAAAAGCACACAACATAAATGCACTTCATCCATACAAGTTCTTAACCTTTTGCTTTCCAATAACTTTCAAACAATTTTCACGTCATCCCATTTAACAGTTTACCACCGATTGTTTGACAAGGGCACCTAATGTGGCAGCATTTCCAGATTTCTACTTGAAAAGGCATTTGCAACATATTCTCCCAACTCTATCTAGGTATGTTCTCTTCAGGCTCCATTGTCAAGCTGTTGATGAAGCTGATTGCTTCATCCAAGCGCCCAGCTTGACCAAGAAGAGCAACCATACAATTATAGTGCTCAATGGTCGGAACAAGGTTATAATCTTGAGTCATGCAATTGAAATAATGCATGCCATCATCCACTAGTCCTGCACGGCAACAAGCATGCAAAACACCAACAAAGGTGATATTGTTCGGCTTTATGTCAGACTGTTGCATTTGATGAAAGAGCTGCAGTGCTTCCTTAGCATAGCCATGCTTGGCATATCCTACAATCATTGTAGTCCATGATACCACATTTCTAATACTCATTGTGTCAAACAATTTCCATGCATCTTTAACGTAACCACACTTACCATACATGTCTATGAGACCATTCCATACAAAGATATCAAATGGAAGTCTACCTCTAACTACTCTCCCATGCATCTCCTTCCCTATGTGGAGAGCTGTCAAGTTAGCACATGCGCTAAGAAGACTTGCCAAGGTCACATGATTAGTCCTCACCTCTTCCAATTGCATTTCACGATAAACCTTTATGGCTTCACAAAATTTCCTATTATTTACATATCCTACAATCATTGTAGTCCATGATACTACATTTCTAGTAGTCATTTTGTCAAACATATTCCATGCATCTTTAACGGAACCACATTTAGCATACATATCCACAAGGCTATTCCATACAAAGATATCAAATGGAAGTCTACATCTAACAGTTCTCCCATGAATCTCCTTCCCCTTGTGGAGAGCTGCCAAGTTAGCACATGCGCTAAGAAGACTCGCAAAGGTCACATGGTTAGCCCTCGCATTTCTCAACTGCATTTCTCTATAGAACGTCAGGGCTTCACAAAACTGCCTATTATACCCATACCCTGCAATCATGGCATTCCATAAAACCACATTCTGAATTGGCGTTTTGACAAAGAGATCTAAAGCCTTATCCATACACCCTGCATGGGCATATGCAGTAATCATGACACTCCACGAATATACATTTTGTTCAGGCATTATCTCAAAGAGCTCCATTGCTTGATACACGTCCCCAATTTGTGCATATCCTGCAACTATAGCGGTCCACGAAACCACATTTCGCTTAGGCATTTTGTCAAACACTTCGCGCGCATTCTCAATATACCCACATCTCGCATACATGTCAACAAGAGCACTACCAACAAACACATCAGATTCATAACCCCTCTTTATTATATGTCCATGGATCTGTTTCCCTTCTTCAAGTGCCAGCAAATTGGCACAAACTGGTAAGACAGTTGCGAAGGTAAAGTGATCCGGCTGAATTCCATTCCCTTGCATTTTGAAAAACATTCCAAAAGCCTCTTCCTCATCGCCATGCTTTGAATAAGCCTGAATCATGTTAGTCCAAGAAGCCACATTCTTCACGTCCATATTATCCAACGCCGATCTAGCATCTTGCAGACTCCCAAGTTTGGCATACAAAACAACGAGTTTGTGAGACAGAAAAACATTTGTGCTGAATTCTGTTTCCGTTAGATGGTCTTGGACTCTTTTTGCATCTGGTAAGGATCTTTTGTAAAGGCAAAGTTGCAGAAGGGATGCATATGTGGAGCAACTGAGCTTAAGTTGTTTGTGGTTTGTATCATAAAGAACATCTAGTGCTTCTTTCAGTAACCCATGCCTGCAAAGTGTTGCCAACTTACCACAGTTAGCATTTGAAGTTCCACCATTGTTCAGGGCTGCTTGTCGTATGGCGGCAGTAGTACAGGAGAAAGTCTTCGCACCCTGCAACTGAACCATGAGCTCAATAATGCGATTCTTCCACTGAAGAATCGTTAATTAATATGTCGAAGCCCTCGTGGATCTTTGAGTTCGAGTTGGTAGTGTTTTTTTGTTGTTATTTTTCAAATTATGATTCCATTTTCATCCACAAGTTAGTGTGGACATTTATGCTCACGACACATTTAATTCTAATTACAATATTATAATTTCACTTATTCCATCGATTGATGATCTTAATGAGCTTTTTAATGCATAGCTCATAAGTCACAACACACCAAAGGTTTCGACAATAGGATCACAAGTAAATTGGAGGAAACCCTTCGGTTAAGCGTGTATTTGAGCTAGAGTAGTACTTGAATGAATGACCTCTGAGAAGGCTTGGTGCCTTCACCTAGATGTAATGAGTGTTAAGTGTTACATTCAATCTCACGAGAGATGGGTTCTTGTGAGCCACTACTCATGACACATAGTTCAATTACTTTGACTCAAAAACTACATAGTTGAATCCTAATAGCAATAGTGCATATTTCTACCTTGCACTAAAAATTTAGCACATTTAGAGAGTCTAAATTATAAGTTAGATTTCAACTATTATTTTTTGGTTATTACTTTAAAAATATTTTATGGCTTTTGGGAAGTAACGATAGTCCTTCTAAAATGTCCCCTTGGTGATGCACAACTATCTTGGTTGTGGTGCACAAAAGGGTCAATTATGAGCCGAAAAAGCAAAAAATTGTTCAACTATTGGTATATATAAAACTTATTAATAGACTTTTAGGTATCATTGTCTAGTTCCTTTAAAATTAATAATTAATGGGTTGGGTGCACAAAAAGTGCATGGCTATTGGAATGTGCTCAACTATTATTCTCTTCCCCTATCTCCATCTTCATGATTTTATGGGATTGGTACAGTAATCTATTTTTTCTTTATTTCTTTATAAAAAGTATAATTAATTTTAACAAGGGTATCCTTCACTCGAGAACTACTAATATTGTGTGCTTTCAAATAGGACAAAGTTATAAGTAAAGGCTTCTCAAAGGATTCCTACACAAACAATCTCAAGGTTTCATCAAATCAAGATAGAAATTAGGTTGGTTTTTCAACCCTAATTTACATTGGTTCACAAGAAACGCATGTGAATTTATTTACTTTTAATTTTCATATAATAGGTTCAACATCAAGTTTATTATACTCAAGGGATCAAGCAATATCTTGAGGTCATACAAACACCTTTACCCCTAATGCCCAAATACCATTCTCAAAATGTATGGTAGATCTTGTTGTTGCATCAAGACAAGGATAAAATGACATTAAATGAACCTATTCCACCTATTTCACTATAATGGAATTTCCAAACGATCAATGACTACATACATTTTGGTGTCATCTGAATATAATACTATGTTGAATATTTCCATTCCACAAGTATTTAATATATCATAAGCCTTACAACATATGTGTTTACTTTCCTTAGCAACCACAATTCTTACACAAACATAAAATCTTCCAACATAGTTATAGTACCCTTTCCTAGTTTCGATGATAGTTTCTCTATCAATTTTATTGTACTTAAGAGGTCAACAAATATCATGTAGTCATAATATTGACAATGATACACAATTATTTCAATGTCTCTCTAAGTCTCTGAGTGGCATCCCACTTCAACAAGGTTCAAAGATATACGGTATCATAATAATATATAGATTGTCATGCCTAATATTGTTATTTCAATTCCTTTTGATTTTCATGGATATGCCAATGTTTACAAACTTTCATCAAACATGAACAATGTTTGAGTCACACTTAAGGTAATTGGGAATGGTAGGCTTATGTCTTTATATGAGAATTACACTCCACAATATTAACTAGTGGTAATAATATTCTTAACATATTAGTTTCATATTCCTTGTTCTATAACGCATCATTCCTATAATACTTGGTTCTTGAACTAAACAACATTCTACACTTGACTTTTATAATTAAATGCTACTTGCAATTGTAGATATGATCATGGTTATATACATAAGGAATCAACTACTTCTTTATAACATCTTCACTCACTTCTTTTAAGAATGAAAGGTTACAAGTATGGTTGATGGAAATAAGTATTATACCATATTATATTGCACATTTTTATTGATTGAACATTGTGGCATTAAGGCTACATAACATTCTTCTAGTCTTTAAAAGACATAATCTGATAAATTATAAAGCTTCTTTAAGTATTATTTGTACTATAGTCATACTCAAATTAAGTGAAAACACTATAGTTATTAATTCATCATTTGAAGATATATACTCAATGTCTTTTGTAATATTAAATTGTGAAACTTTAAATTTCATTTATCCTAATTTTAAAGGTACATATTTATCTATTGCATGCCTAATTGGTCTCAAAGGCAGCATGCCTTATAAGTACTTAATACCTATTGTTGCTAAGATATAATTTTATCTATGTTTGGAAAAATATTGTGCTTACGAGTCCATGTCATGACATATAGTCTTTTCTTAGTTTAATTTTGTTAGAAACAACTAATGGTTTTGTAATAGTCCATGTCATGACATATAGTCTTTTCTTAGTTTAATTTTGTTAGAAACAACTAATGGTTTTGTAATATGCATTTATGTAGATTTTAATTTCTAACATTGACCAATTTAAATAAAGTCAAAATCATGGCTACTTATCTATATGTATATACATGATAATAATCATGAAAAAATAACATCCATTAAATATCTCTACCCACAAATATAGACTTTAAACTATTTTTAATCACACCTACTTATTTACTATAAATACTAATGTTTTGGTAAAACTAAGATTGGTCTTCCAAAATGTTAAAATTTACTAACATAGTTATTTTCTAAGCAATTTTGTGAATGTTATCACATAGAGGAAGAGAAAACAACAATTCTTAATACAAGAACATCCTATGAAGATATCCATAGCCAATACAAGGACAACTTATGAGGGAACAACACAAATGAGCTTTTGATGAGGCGAGCATATACAAGAATGAAAATCAACAATAAAAAGAGCAACTTGAAAAAATTACATATAGATTAACACATTTTTCTTTTGATCCCTTAACCCTAGAACACTAGTCTTGTAGAGGTCATTAAACTCCTTCAATTGAATTCAATAATATTAACTCGCCTTATAGAGGTCATCAAACTTTTTCAATTGAATTCAATAATATTGACTCATCTATAGTCTTTCTTTACAAAAATCTATACTCTTGTTCAATAAGGTCATTAAACTCCTTCATGTGAATCCAATAATATTGACTCACCTAGAGTCTTTCTTCACAACATTCTCTGTTCTTGTTCTCCTGAAATTGTTTCATTTGTGTTGAGGTTTACTCTGCAGGCATAGATCACCACTCGCCATCTAAATATCTCTTCTTTCTCGATAGGGTTTTGCTCCATCGCCACTCATTTCTCTCATGTCAATCAGTTTCTCATGCCTTCACATTTATGTTCCTTATCATTTTCATTAGTTTATTGTCTATTTTTTCTCCCTTGCACTATTCAGCATGGCTATCGTTGATAGAGATCTGACATATAGGTGTTTTAAAAGCCTTTATCAAGGAGCAACTACATTGTTGAGAAGATTGGATGTGAGAATAAATCACTATAGACACAAAAGTTAAAGCTAAGCACTAAATGGAAAAGAGAATGTTGTAATTAAAGAAGATGATTTACAGTTTATCTTTTACATTGGTGTCTCAAAGTAACAAATAGAAAAAAACATTGTTCCAATTTGTAAAATTGCTATTAGAGAGATTGAAGGGTCAAGTACTTGATTGAAGTCAAAGGCATTTGAAGGAGACGCAATATGTTTGAAAAAAATCAAAAGTAAACTATTCATATTTTGAGGGAAGAAGTTCAAATGTAAATGTAACAAAGCTTTCTTATACACAAGCAAATATATTTAGGCTAGTACATTGCTGACTAAATAATTCATATTTTGAGGGAAGAAGTTCAAATGTAAATGTAACAAAGCTTTCTTATACACAAGCAAATATATTTAGGCTAGTACATTGCTGACTAAATATGTTTTATGATTTTAATGTTTTAATGCAAAATTAAAAATCAATGTTATATCTGAGAGTAAGGGAATGTAAGAGCAAAAATATATAATTGATGTTATAAAGCATTCATAAAAAATTCATAAACTGTATATAATTTCATATTCTAATAAATAGTTGTTTCTTATTATCTAATACTATTTTTAGCATAAGTAGCTAACAATGATAATTACGATGGATTTGCCTTTGTAATAACCTAGTCTAGAAATTAATATTTATTGAAACAACTATTAAATATGAATAGTGAGGGGTTAATTAGTATGTTACATATTAAATGTTGGAGGAAAATTTTGAAGTAGAAAAGTAACTATTATCATTGAACTTTTTGTGTGAAGTTGAAAGATTCATAAAGAATCCATCAAAAATCAAGACTCCCACATTATAAGAAATAAAGACAAGCTCATATTCCAGACTCCTACTCTCATATTAAATTGCTAAATGGATCTACAGATAAATAATCCCCCATAAAAAATGATTATGAAACAAAACATACCCAAATCCTCATGTGTCTCCAATCTCGTCATTTAATTACCAACTATACCATATTCATACTTCATGATGTAAAACATAATTACACAATCTGTAAAAGGTGAAAGGGGCCAAAAGTGTGAAATGGCTCAAGGCCAACAATCAAGAGATTAACAATCAAGAGGTTATTAAGTAGTGATATTCCCACATACAATCTTTAAAAAATATAACAATTTATCCTCGTATATAATAATATTATATTGATTGTCAAGTCTTAGAGATTTCCCTGGAAGTATACCATGCTCGTGGTTACCGAGGTGAAAATATGCCCAAGCTAGTTGCCCAGAGAATTTGTGTTACTACCGGCCATGATCAAAATTAAAAAGATAACGGAGACATAATTTACATAAGTTTGTTCACCATCTTGTCATCCCCACTGACTTAGTGGACTTTGACAATCATTTTTTCTGGTAGTTATAATCATTTTTTTTAAGAACTAAGTAATTTATATGGCTTGATTGCCTTTTTTTGGAGAAGGGGATCCCAATCTATGGGGGTCAAATTCCTTTAAAATTTGTGGGAGTCCTAGTGAACGAACTAACCCTTAATCTTAATATGAGTTATCATCATGGTGTAAAATAGTTCCTGTTCATGAACCATAGAATATCCTTTGTCATTCAATTCATTTGGAAGATAACCTCCCAAACTTTATATAATGATCCCTCTCATGAGAAAAATCATGTGCCTTGTTAGTAATCTCGATCGAGCTGCAATTTTGTGCTTTCTTTAGCCTCCTGAGTTTCATACATCTTCAAATACTTTGATACCATCACACATGGCAGCTTCAACATAGATGTTTGAGAATAGAACATAGCATTCTCTTTCATCTAATTGTTTTTTTTTCCATCCAATAATTTTCTTTTACTCTGATAATAGATCATTGAATATGATGATAATAAACTTTACAGAACATAAATGCGCTTCATCATTACAAGTTATTAACCTTTTATTTTCCAACAATTTTCACATCATCCCATTAAAAAAATTAGCATTGATTGTTTGACAAGGGCACATAATGTGCAACATTTCCATATTTCTATTTGAGAAGGCATTTGCAACATATTCTTCCAACTCTATCTAGGTATGTTCTCTTTAGATTCCATTGTCAATATGTTGATGAAGTTGATAGCTTCATCCAAGCGCCCAACTTGACCAAGAAGAGAAACCATACAATTATAGTGCTCAATGGTAGGAATGAGACCTTATAATCTTGAGTCATACAATTGAAATAGTGCATTCTATCATCCACTAGTATTGCATGGCAACAAGCATGCAAAACACCAACAAAGGTGATATTGTTCGGCTTTATGTCAGACTGTTGCATTTGATGAAAGAGCTGCAGTGCTTCCTTAGCATAGCCATGCTTGGCATATCCTACAATCATTGTAGTCCATGATACCAAATTTCTAACACTCATTTTGTCAAACAATTTCCATGCATCTTTAACATAACCACACTTACCATACATGTCTATGAGACCATTCCATACAAAGATATCAAATGAAAGTCTACCTCTAACTACTCTCCCATGCATCTCCTTCCCTATGTGGAGAGTTTTCAAGTTAGTACATGCGCTAAGAAGACTTGCCAAGGTCACATGATTAATCCTCACATCTCTCAATTGCATTTCTAGATAAATCTTTAGGGCTCCATAAAATTTCCTATTATGTACATATCCTACAATCATTTTAGTCCATGATACTACATTTCTAGAAGTCATTTTGTCAAACAAATTCCATGCATCTCTAATGGAACCACATTTAGCATACACGTGCATGAGACAATTCCATACAAAGATATCAACTAGAAGTGTACATCTGACAGCTCTCCCATGAATCTCTTTCCCCTTGTGGAGAGCTGCCAAGTTAGCACATGTGCTAAGAAGACTTGCAAAGGTCACATGATTAGCCCTAGCATTTCTCAACTACATTTCTCTATAGAACATCAAGGCTTCACAAAACTACATGTTCTATGCATACCCTACAATCATGGCATTCCATAAAACCACATTCTGAATTGGCATTTTTACAAAGAGATCTAAAGCCTTATCCATACACCCTGCATGGGCATATGCAATAATCTTGATACTCCATGAATATACATTTTGTTCAAGCATCATCTCAGAGAGCTCTATTGCTTGATCCATGTCCTAAATTTGTGCATATCCTACAACTATAGCCATCCACGAAACCACATTTCATTTAGGCATTTTTTCAAAAACTTTGCATGCATTCTCAATGTATCCACATCTCACATACATATCAAAAAGAGAACTGCCGAAAAACACATCAAATTCATAACCCTTCTTTATTATATGTCCATGATGCATCTATTCCCCCTCTTCAAATGCCAATAAATTGGTGCAAACTGGTAAGACAATTGTGAAGGTAAATTGATTCGACCAAATTTCATTCCCTTGCATTTTGAAAAACATGAAGATTCCAAAAGCCTCTTCCTCATCACCATGCTTTGAATTAATAAGCCTGAATCATGTTAGTCCAAGAAGCCACATTCTTCACATCCATATTATCCAACACTGATCTAGCACCTTGCAAACTCCCAAGCTTGGCATACAAAACAACAAGTTTTTGAGACATAAAAGCATTTGTGTTGAATCATGTTTCTATTAGATGGGCTTGGACTCTCTTTGCATCTGGTAAGGATCTTTTGTAAAGGCACAGTTGCAAAAGGGATGCATATGTGGAGCAACTGAGCTTAAGTTGTTTGTGGTTTGTATCATGGAGAACATCTAGTGCTTCTTTCAGTAACCCTTTCCTACAAAGTGTTTCCAACTGACCACATATAGCATTTGAGGTTCCACTATCATTCATGGTTGCTTGTCGTATGGTAGCAGTACTAAAGGAGAAAGTCTTGGCACCCTGCAATTGAACCATGCCCTAGAGAATTTGAGTTCGAATTGGTGGTTTTCCTTCATTTTTTCAAATAGTGGTTCCATTTTCATCCATAAGTTTGAGTGGACATTTATGCTCACATGTTAAAAAACTACACAATTAACTCTAATTAGCAATCACACCTTGGTGTGCAATAAGTAAGTGGAAGATATATTTAAGATCAATTATGGAAATATTTATATAGAGGGGCAGGTAGATAGAGAGAAATGGCATTACTCTTTGTGAAGAACTCTATCTACCTCTCTCCAACTCTCTCTATAACTCTATACAAATCTTTATAACTTATTTTTATCTCTCTCTACATTTTTCTGTCTTTTTCTAGTCACATCTCTATAGCTCTATCTACATATCTCTATTTCTTTCTATCACTCTCTATATGTCTTCGTCTCTCTACACCTCTATCTATTTATGTCATTTCCTCCTTACTCTCTCATTCACTTCATCTCTCCTACTCTATTTCCCAATTTAATTATCCTAATGGTCCTCTTTCCACATATCAATATCTATATCACTCTGAACCACTCTCTATATTTCATTCTATCTATATCTTTCTCTACATCTATCTCCCTACATTTATATCTCTCTATATAAATTTCTTATCATGTATTTCTAAGATATTGATGTGGTTGAATACAAATATACTTTTCTATGTTTGTCTTTCTAATCTTAAAATTATTATTAGCTGATTTGGTAAAAAAAATTAACTCAAATATTTGTGAAACTTGTTAAATTATTTATTTGTTAAATTAAGTGTCCCAATGGATTGTGTTATGTGGAAGATGTATTGATCTTGTTGCCCCTCTTAGGTCACATGCAAGTTGTAACATTGGAATTCTTGCAATAATATTAAGTTATGTTGGTGTGTCATCATTATTTATTATCTTGAAATTCATATAAACATTATGAAATAGAAATATGATAAAGAAAGGAGAGTTCACCTTCACAACTTTATCTTCATTCCCTTATCCTCTACATTTTCTTGTAACTTTCATAATTTCTCAATAAATATGGTCTTGTTTTCAAAGGGTTTGAAAACTCTAAACTACTTGCAATGGGTATGGTTAGTAGTTTGAGCATTATTTCTTTGAGAGAGATACTGCATCAATATTGAAATTGATCGATGGATAGATAAAAGGTTGAAAATTTGATTTGTCAAAAAAGTGAGAGAGGGGGTAAAGATTTATGGAATTAGCAATTTTTTTCTTCTCAAATGTTGATCTTGTTCAATTGTTATTATGATTTTGATCAATTGTTGTTATGATTTTAATATATTGTGTTCCCGTATTTTCTATATTTGTGTGTGTTTTTGTGAGGATTCTCAAGAATTTAGGGTAAAGAGGAGGGTAGATCATCTTGCACAATGAAAATATCAAGGGTTTTGTTGAACTCATATATATCTAGGTCTTTCTTTAAGGACATTGTCAATGGTGACATTTTTCTTGTGTTTGAGCACTAGCCTAGGTTTGAACTATTATATTGATAACTATTAAGAAGTATGATAAAACCATGGTAAGAAATGATGCCTTGTATGACCTTTCATGCAAATAGTAGGATTTCTATACCAACACTATAGATTACACGTGACCACCATCTCCTCTAGAAAGGACTATGGTTCTCAATGGTAATCCAGGGCTAAATTTGGATTTTCAAATGGATTATAGGATTGCACATCAAAAGACAAATCTTATTAAGTTTCCCAATGGAATGTGTTATGTGGAAGATTTATTGAGCTTGTTGCCCCTCTTAGGTCACATGCAAGTTGTAACATTGGAATTCTTGCAATAATTATAAGTTATGTTGGTATGTCACCATTATTTACTATCTCAAGTCATGTAAACATTCTGAAATAGAAAAATGATAAAAAAAAAGGGGGAGTTCACCTTCACAACTTTATATTCATTCCCTTATCCTCTCTATTTTCTTGTAACTCTCATAGTTTCTCAATAAATATGGTCATTTTGTTAGAGGGTTTGAAAACTCTAAACTACATGCAATGGGTATGGTTAGTAGTTTGAGCATTATTTCTTCGAGAGAGATGTTGCATCAATACTGAAATTGGTCGGTGGATAGATAGAAGGTTGACATTTTGATTTGTCAAAAAAGTGAGAGAGGAGATAAAGATTTTTGGAATTGGCAAAAAAAAAATTCTCAAAGGTTGATCTTGTTCAATTGTTATTCTGATTTTGATCAATTGTTATTATCATTTTAATATATTTTGTTCCCCTATTTTCTATATTTGTGTGTGTTTTGGTAAGGATTCTCAAGGGTTTAAGGTAGAGAGGAGGGTATATCGTCTTGCACACTGAGAATATCAAGGGCTTCATTGAAGTCATATATATCTAGGTCTTTCTTTAAGGACACTATCAATGGTGACATTTTTCTTATGTTTGAGCACCAGCCTAGGTTTGAAGTATCATATTGCTAAGTATTAAGAAGTATGATAAAACCATGGTAAGAAATGATGTCTTGAATGACCTTTCATGCAAATAGTAGGATTTCTATACTAACATTATAGATTACACCTTACCACCATCTCCTCTAGAAAGGACTCTGGTTCACAATGGTAATCCAGGGCTAAATTTGGATTTTCAAATGGATTATAGGTTGCACATCGAAAGACAAATCTTTTGTAAATGCAAAAATGAACATGAAACCCTCTAATTTTGTTGCTTTGAGACGATTTTGGGGAAGTTGGGAGAATCAAAATATCAACCTTTATTGATGATGTGACCAAGAAATTTAATACATCAATGATTAGTTTTAATTGTTTATTTTATTGAATCATGGAGAAGATTTTTGTATTGATATTTTGAGTCACACTCCATAAACCTTCATTCTCTCCTACAGCTGCTTTATCTCATCTTATCAAAGTTTTCTGCACTAGCATTTTAGATCACATTCCATGAACTATTATTCTATCCTTTAGTTGCTTATCTCATTTTGGTGATGATTCACATAGTAAACATTGATGCAAAAACTTCTACACAATTCAATCCATAAAGAAATTTAAAAAATTAACATGAATTATAGAAAATTGATAACCTTTATATCAATTACTCTATTATGAAAGAAAATTTTAAAACTTTGAAATATAAAATATTTGTGCAACCAATTTCATTAACTTGAAACTTGAAAATTTAATATATAAAATATTGTATAATTATTTTTTTAAACTTAAATAATAACTAACAATGGTAATATGTTTAAATTTGTAATCTATCCCATCTAATGGATCAAATGGTTGAAATGACTCTGATGGTTGTCCATGGCTATTAAACTATTGGAACCATCGATGGAACCAATCAGCTTGGCACGTCTCATTTAAGGGAATACCTTGGGCATAATAAAACATTTAAAAACTAGTTATCACACCTTGGTGTGCAATAAGTACGCCAAATAAGTATTGTTTGGTGGGTGTGGATGTTTAATTCAATAGAAGTAAATTGATTGTTAAATATATGTAAATATGTGTTCAAAAGATCTTTTTATCCCTAGTTCTATGAGGCTTTAATTTTCCTAGAACCACCAAAAAATGTTTTGTAAGGGAAAAATCATCATAAGTATTATATCAAACATGATTAACCTAATGAATATTGAAAAATAGATGATTACCCATATTTTGAACTTATAAACATGTGACCATACAATTAAGAACCCATAAAATAATCAGTGTGCTATTTCAAACTTGAGAAAGAGTAGTTAGAACTATAAATGAAATAGTTTTTCTCCATCTACTCATGAATAGTGCATGTGAAATAACATTTGTTGTAAAATGAGAAAAATTCATTCAAGTAAATTAGAATATAAGTGGTAAGCAACAATAGGTGGGTTGTTGGGCTCCAAACACTTGCCATTTTTTGAATAAATATGGTTAACATACTTTCAAATGTGTATTGCATAATAATGGATGGAGCATGGGTATAAATGTGGATCTTTAAAATAAAAATAGGAAAAACAAAAAAGTTTTTTTCCGTCAAGGTTACGAACCTTTTCAGCAATGTTATTATATAATCATCAAGAAGTGGATGACTAGTACCCTTGTAAAAATAATCCTATACACCATATTGGTATCCCACTTACCTCACCTTTTCCATTACTTTTAAGTGTCAATCAAATAGTGAATGGTCTATCTTAGACTTTATTATATTGAGATAGTGAATTCTCTATATTATGCTATGTAAAATCAAGATAATGTGTAATGCCTTGCCACAAGATCCAAATAATTAACCTAAAGTTTCACTAAGTTTGGTAGCATTTTTTTTTTAATCATGAAAGTAACACCATTCATAACATAGTAGCAAAAGCAATAGCAATGTCCAACTGAAAGAAAATATAAACATACATAATAGATTGCATTCCTTAAGGATCCCAAGATGTTGAGTAACATCTAAATCAACTAGTATTAATGATTCCATCTAATACTACATCCACATGATATAATACTAAAAAGTCCAACGTTCTTAAATTACATTTCTGATTGCTCGGTCATCCACCACACATGTCATAGGGAATGAAAGGCTTAAAAGAATATACATCTGTGAAAATAAAGTACATCATCATACTAACTCTAATCCATGATGCACTAACATAAATGAAACCACAAACCATACATGATACATCATCATAATCATAAATCATCAAATATAATTAACTAAGTGCACTGTTCCTCCCAACCGTAAATAACATCATTAGACCATCATGGATCCTAGCCATCCCTCCGTGCATAACATTCCAAATCACCAAAGAGATCATCGATATTAACATAGTAGGAATGTCACTCCTAAATCATACTACATCATATGTAGAAAGTAATCTAACATGCAAAGTAAAGCATAAGATAACATCATCTAACATATGCAAATCATCAATGTGAGGATACATGTCCACCATCATAATCCATGAAGATAGATGCCAACAAAGAATGCATCAGCCACGGTGTCTCAGACGGATCTCAAATGGTAAGAGCAAAAAAACACTACCACCTGACCACGTGGAACCTAAATGGTCCACTCCAACTATGCTGAGGAGATAATCTCAAGTCCTAACAGGTTATCAAAATCACATAGCATAAATACTCTCTAAGTCCAAGAATCCTAAAATTATGCTAACTCAAAGGTTCTAATCACAAAACAACATCTAATCCCAGAGGCACACAAAGACATGTAGGAAACCTACTATGCAAGTGGGAAAGTGTCATCTCACGGATCACGCTAGAGTTACCCTAGCAGTCTCTCAATAGACCCTGGACCCCTAGTGCTCCTCATGCGGCCACTAGTATCCTCTCATACTGACGAGGCATACTACAGAATGCAAGGTCGCAACCAAGCGTTCTCTCTACTCCCATCCTAGTTTGTACTAGTACTCGAGGCATGGGTGAGAACATAGAATTATCTTATTAGGTTCATTTAATCCCCATTTAGTGTAAATATTTTCACTTATTAATAAAACTTACAATGAGTTACCCGGGTAGCCACTTAGGGCCCTGACCCCCATTGCAAGCCACTTCCCGACACTACAAGTAGATAACCTACCCTAAGCTCATGGAATCATAAATCACAAAATCACCACAGTCTTATACAAGCGACTGGAAAAATACCAAAAGATAATCCACAATAAGAGCATTAAATCTCCATGAGCACATGAAAAGCATCCATAGATAATCATGACCACAATAGTTCTCTATTGGCAACTGAAGGTATCACTGATAATCAAAAGTATCCATTGGTTCTCAATAACCAAAATATATCTCAAAATCATATTGATTGAAGACTCCAAAATGGTTGAGTCAAACATGTCACAACATGACATCATCAAGAAATAAATCAATATTTCATTCCTATCATGGCGACTGGAAAGTAATCCAAGGATAACTGATCGATGACTCAAAAATGATTAGGTCAAGTCTCTCAGATACATATAACTTAGCTTCACACAAGAAGAATGGGAAGCAATAACAATTAGTAAATACAAACATCTCATAGAACATACCATCACATTACCATAGTTGGGTTTAGAAAGATCAAGATCAAATAACATCAACATGCCATCACATTCACATAACTCCCAAGCCTCTGGTAAACATCCTAACTGGTCAACACTCTAGGACCACCCAAACCCAAAACAAGAAGCATAGAGAAAACACAATGCAAGCACATGTTTTTGGTTTGCTAAAATCACATAGTTGAATTGAGTATGAAGGTTTCAGTTTTGGTCTCAAGTATATTCCAAGTGTACAAGATTTTTTGTTTAATCTACAAGTCGGCCCATTGCTTGTTTGAATTAAGCATAGATTTATCCCTCTATTATTTTAAAACAATTTCCTAAAATAATCAAAAGATAATTATCTACTTGTATAAATCATTGCACTAGCACCCATCGACTTTTAATAAAATCATTCACATTATTTTACTAGAATCAATGTTTAATTGAATAAAATTTCCTTATTTATTTAATTCCTCCAAAAACAATTAAAGGAGAAGTAACCATCTATAATTCAAAATTATTAAAACATTGTCCTTTGATTTCCAAGAGACCAATATTACAATAATTTTCAAAATTTGAATTAAACAACTTCTATCATTAATTAATCTTAATTAACTAACATTTAATTAAATTAATTAATAAAGTATATAATTTGTAGTTTACAATTCTAGATCATTTTAATTAAAACTTAATTGCATATAGATTGGGGTCGTTTCTCAGATTAAATAAAGGCCTAATTACCCTTCTTGACTTAATCAACTCTCCAAAAACATTCTAGAGGCAAGCTACTTATTTAAATCATTGAACTAGTTCCCATTAACTTATAATAAAATCATTGCATTATTTTGCTAACAACAATGTCACTAATAATTAAATATAACTTCCTTAAGAAGCATCCCCCATTATATGAGTCATTAGGATAAGACTTATTAATAACCAAATAAATAATTTATAATTACCTTTAAGCACCTCAAAGACAAACCTTTGTCTAAAATAGTCTTTGATTATTCTAAATTTAATAATCGCCAATTTCATTAATCACAATTTCATTCATGATTCAAATATTATATAACTCCATTAGCCAATTGATCATGATTGAAATTGTATTAAGTTAGTTAACAATTATATGGCTAATTATTAAATCTCCAAACCCGAATCCCTCATTAATTCAAGCAACTAATATTTCTATTTAATTTAATAATAATTAACGAAATATTATTAAATTAATGTTCCACATTTACCATTTTAAAATAAGAGTAATAACAAATATTAACATATATATATTAAATAACAAATATTAATATTAATTGATGAATATATTTATATTTTTTAATAAATGATGTTTAATAACATATATAACTTAATATAATATAATATATAATATTTATAACAAACTATATAACAAACAAAAAGGCAATTTATAAAATCGCACCAACCACTAATGAGTGTGGACTGCAGGTACTTTGTGGATCGCAAGTACACTGCGAGTCGCAAGTACTCTGCGATCTCGTAGACCCTATGGTACGTAGGGGTGGGGTATGAGATTCTCGCCCCCCCATAACATTTTTTTTTAAAAAAATTATATAACTTTTTTTATAAACGTTTTCATGTGGCACGAAAAAAAATTCTATTTTAAATGTTTGCCACTGTGTCGTTTTTAAATACAAGGACTGCATTTTTTTATTTTTTTATATATTTTAATATAAATGTTTTCACATTGACATAACCTTTTCAACAGTGTAATATTAATGCAATTTAGAGCTCTCATATATATATATATATATAATTCAGACGTAAATCTATTTGATGTACATAATGAATAGACTACAAATTCACTCAGATGAAGAAATAGAGTGTATTACCCTTGTATTAAATTTTATCTACCTATTCCTTCTAAAAAGATTTGTCCATATTATTTAACCCCAATCCCATAAATTCCTCGGATCTATGCATGCAAAATTTTCTCATACAAAATGACAAAATGCATACAACCAACATGTGAAAATCCTCAGAAAGCATTCAGAAGACATGAAGAAGACAGGAAGTGCAAGAAATGAGATTTCATATGCAAAATTCACAAGTGTCTACCTAGACACTGATGCTAATTCCCTTCTCCTTAGAATCCGTAGAGCAAGCTCCTTCCTTCTCCCACGTTCTCGGTCCTCCAAAAATGCTCTCTAAGCTTCTAGGAGTGCCTAAATATAAAGAACTCTTAGGAAGCACCTAGAATGTCTCTAGAAACAACCCAAAGTTGGGATAAGTGTTAACAACTAAGCACGAGCTTTTTCCAACCTTCTAGATGAGTCATAAGGTTGTAGACACCATGTGCTTAATTTGTGCGCTAACTCATGTGTTGTTGACAAAACGTGCATAATTAGAGTGCAAACTCCTGTGTTTCCAACATGAAAACTCATGAGAGTTCGCATACTCCTATGTGAATGAATATTAAAAATAATGCACATTAATTTATTTAATATTCACTTTACTCTTTTCAATTTAATTTACTAATGTTTTAAATCTTATGCACTCACTTTAATAACTCCACTTGTTTTATCTTAATATATTTATATTTTAATCACATGCACACATTATGCAACCTATAATCTTTTAATAATTTTAATATCTTTTCCACTTTTAAATTTATTTTCAAAACTTAATTGCTAGAATATTTATTAACTTAAATAAATATTATCACATTCCAACTTTAAAATTATATCTTTTATCTTCAAATTTAATTATTTTATTTAATTAATTTCTCAATTAATTAAATAAAATAAATATTAAAATATCATATTAATTTTCCATTAAATTAAACCATTAATTAAATCTTTTAATTAGGCTTAATTAACAAAAAATATACTAAAGACTCATAAGGTAAAATACAAAAAACCCACTATAGCAAAACACATACAAAATCAAACCAAAAAGGGTTAATATCATGAATTACGTCATCTAATGCATTCAGAAGGTACTCAACTCAGATACTTGTCCTAATTTTCAACTAGGACAAATGACTTAAAGGGTTGGGATTTGGACTTGAGAATTTATCTCCCTTCTCTTACCATTGAGATAATGCAATAGGGTACGCTCATCCTGGCAATTCAAGGAAGTCGATACCTGGTACCTGCAACCTGCATAAAACCCACGCATGTACAAGCACAATATATACATATGCTAAGCTTAATAGGCAATGGCAGGAAGTGGTGCATCGTGTAGATCTTGACTAGCAGGTGACTATGACTCCCTTAACCACATCAGAAATGCCATCCAAGAACAAACACACACACCATACACATGCAAGTATGGGGTAAGTATCCATAAGAAAACACATGTGATAATAAACCATCTAACTAATCAATAACTAAAAATAATGTAATAATCATCATGCATACATGAAATGTAGAGTCTAAGTAATCTCATCACATATCCATAGCACAATATCTTATAGTCTCAAAACAATGCTGCTAACCATCAACATAAAACTAGCCCTAAAAGAGTTCGACAATTATAACAAAAATGTGACCTAGGTGCAGGCACTACATAATGAATCTCTATCTTAAACTTCAACAAATATTAAATGACTAACAATAGACATTGGAGACACAATAGTCATTTCTTTCATGTGTGAGAAGATGAAAACATTTGTGGGATTAATAAACTTTACACGTAGTTTATCAAAATTATTTAATGGAGGTAACAAAGTACAAACTAATTTAAAACTTGTTAACATGCTCCCAATTTGATTCTTCAATTTTAGTAAAAGTGAAAGCACTTGCCCATTTTCTTCCAGGCTCAAATCTCTCATGAAATGACCACATGTCATTGATGGGATGACTATTTATAGAAGAGAGTAGACTAGATCGTTGTGGTAAAAGCATTGGCTACTTAAATAAACATAGAAGTCCATTCACCAACTTTCACCAAAGATTTGCAATGGTGAAAAGAGTGGAGAATATATATATATAATTCAATTTATAAAGATTAAGCATTGGAAGTAACTTCAACACATCCATGAAAATAACTAGATCCAAAAAGCTATGAACAAAATTTTGAGAATGAAAGTTCTTCACTAAAGGATAAAATGGATTGACAGTTAAAAATATTTTTATAAATTATTTGCCAGGGATATGACAAATTGGGTGCAAGGTTAATAATTAAATATTAAAGTTAAAATGAAGAATAAGCTGCAATTTATTCATCATTAGAGTTTTATCAACAAATGGTATTTTTAACTAAATTTTAGTTTAAAAGAGTTATCAATGTATAGGATAAAGAAGTGGATTTTTGGAAGATAATATTAAAGATGTGATTTTTCATATTTTTATCATTTTTGGGATTTTCACTCACTTAAATCATATGTGATCCTATTTTTTTTTGTTGGAAATATGAATTCTAGTTATAGACTAGTTTCAAGATTTTTAATTTCACAAAAAGATTACACATTGTACTTGTGTTTTGTCTTCCATTTGCTGCTGATTTGAAATACTGAATTATACATAAACATGAATTGAAACAACAACTTGAGAAGATGGGAAGAGAATTTTTTGCAAGATGTTTACATTAAACATCACTTCAACAACTACAGTGACATGTTTCTCGAATGTTGTTATGATTAACAAGCCAAGAATTTTAAATTAACCATCTCCCTCAAATAAAATTTAGACATGCTAACATATCACAAGAACAAAGTAAGATGGAATATAAAACAATTATTTAGTCAGGTAATCTAGAGTTGAAAGGTAGATGAAGAATTGAGATTGCCATAAAACAAACCCTTCATTATGTTGATTGTGATTTCAACACTAAATCCTAAAATAGATGGACTAATTTTATTTTCTTGCTTCCCATTTTTTCCATCCCTCGTTGATGCATCTATAGTCAATATTTTATTTAATAATTTTATGCATAAAAAATACTTATTTTAATATTTATAACAGTAATTTAAATCAATGTATCTTTTAACACATATTAAATTATATAGTTTTCTATTTTGATGATCATTATATTTCCTTCAACTACAACACTAACTCAATGAGTTTGGTACTATCCAACACATCTCAACCATTAACTAGGTTGTCTTATGATAAGTAGGAGATAATTTCTGCAACAAGTCAAATTGTGATATTGCTATCAGGCTTTAATTGTGTAATTTGCTATCAGGGTTTGACTCAAAAACTACATAGTTAAATACTGATAGAAATATCACATATTGTCTTATCATTGTTCTAAACTTTTGGTGACATCATTTCATATTTATTGACGAGGGAGAGCCATGTTATACTTTCTTCAACTGCAACAACTAAATAAGTTTGAGACTATCCAATAAATCTCAATGATTAAACATGTCTTATCATTGTTCGAAACTTTTGGTGACATTGTTTCACTTTATTGATGGGGAGAGCCATGGGTTAAATGAAATCCACCAACATAAGAATATGACCTACACATCTCTCCATTCATGAAAGACAATTCTATCACCGGAAATAGGGGAGTGCAATCTTTTATCCTTTTATCTCGCTAAGGAAAGTAATACCTTAAATACTCAAGAACCCAAAAATCATGTTCCACCCTAATCTAGCCCTCACAATGGCATTCACCTATGGGTTCCTTGAATTTTAATTTCATTTTATTTTTTCCTTTTTGTAGATTTTTTGTTTTTTAATTAGTTTCAAATACCACAAGAAGAGAGTGATATCTCATTAGGAGAAACACAATAGAGAAATGAAACCCTAGGATTAAATAAACAAATTTATCATGTTTTCTTCTTATTTGTCTTTGTTTTTTGTTCACATAAATCCTTTCCTTGTTTCTAAAGTGAATTATTGAAATTCTACATATGTTGAGCCATGTAACCTTTGAAATATAGTCAATTGGGCACTAAAATGAGAGAAAAATATGGTAGACAACAGAATCAAACAGCTCCAAGCTTTTAACAATTGTCATTAAATTCATAAATATAAATTTATCAATGGTAGGATATTTATTCAATGTGCTTATTGCACCATATATTTATAAGAAACATCTAAACAAAAAATTAGTAAGCATAGCTTACCAAGTGGAGTCTTAGTGTTTCGATTGGATAACCACAGATAATACAATTTCTAACCAACATGTCAAGTCATTTTTAGCTTTTGATATTAGTTTGTGTGAGAGTAGACAGATTTGACGGGTGCATACCATTGAAAATTCTTAAACTATCAAGATCTTGCTTTGATAAAAAAATTAATATAATTATGAATGGACACATTATTGAATGAATGACTCTTTTACATGATAAAATTTCATGTCATCTCTACCTTTAACCTAAAAATGTACCTTTTTGAACTATGATATATTATTTATTATATCTTATATTTGATTATATATAATATTATTTTTTCATTTTAAATTATACATTACATTTAATTTTTTTAAAGATTAATAATATATATATATATATAATGTTATATTTATATTGCATCCTTGATAATATATAAATAATATATTATAAATTATATTAAGTATTGTAGATATTATTTTATTTAAGAAATAACTATTTTTTATACTTTAGAATAATATATCTTACGTAAATAAACCTATTAAAAGCATGGTAATAAAATCATTATAATTAAATACATATAACCTTCCAATAGCTTAGAGCTCACTTGACCCAAAATATTAAACAAGGTCTATAATCAGTGTATGGTGGCTTTTAAGTTTCATTTTATAATTATGTGTGATTTAATAACAATAGTAAGTAGTTGTAGTTGATGCAACACTTAGCACTTGTTGCATCTAGGGGATGCTCACAAAGGTGAAGCATCTAGACTTTCTAAGAGCTCACCCATCCATCCTAGTACTAGTCCAACTCAAGTGCGCTTACCCACAAAATTTCCTTTAGCCTAAGCTCATTTTTCTTGTAATCTCATTGGAGAACATTCAATAATTGTTTTACCTTATGAGCCATTCATTATAAAACCCCTTAATCTCATCAATTAATGAGTAGGAGATATTTTTGTCATAAACTCAAATTGTGATATTGGTTTCATGATTCCAATGTATAGTTTTAGGGTCAAACTCAACCCATGTTTTAGAAGTAATAAGTGCTCTCTCCTATCGATGGTAAACGAAAAAAAAGAGGTAGATAATTGAAATTTTGATTGTTGAGATCAATTCAATCTTGTTACATATGTTTGAAGATTCAGTTGTCCATCTTAATTAGATAAGTTCAAATAAGAATGCCTTTGTTAGTAAATTTTAATTAGTTATCTTAAATCTATGATAGAATAATTATGTTTTTGAAATAAAAAATGACCAAAACAAGGGGGTCGGCCCTTACAAACAAAAGCTGGCAACCAACACACTACTAGCACAACAAGTAGATGGTAGGCACTACTTCAAAGAGCTACACTATCAACCAAAAAAAGAACAGCTAACAGAGAGTTAACTAAACTTAATCTAAAACTATAGTACTAAACATACTATGATTGTTCAACATAAACTGTTGGCATAAACAAACCAACCCAGCCCAAAACCAGCACATGATCCTTTACAACTACCAGCATATCATTTAGTCTAATTCTAAAGACTATAATATTAAACATACTATTAAAGTTTAGAATATAAAATTGTTGGCATAAACAAGCCAATCCAAGTCTCAGAATAAGTTGTAGACCAGCAAGCCAGGTAGCAGTAGAAAAAAAATAACCAACTAGGGCTAAAAAATCCCTAGGGACTACCACATTGTTTCTCATCCTTATCTTTTCCTTTCCCAACCAAAAGCACCCTAGCCCAATCCCCAACAAGAAACTTATACAGGAGTTTTTTGTCCTCCATGTCTAGCCCCACCTCATCCTTCTCCTATGCCAATAATTGGAGGGTAGTAGCAATAGCATGTGTTACCTTCAATGCAAATTTAGA
Source organism: Cupressus sempervirens (assembly GCA_028749045.1). Lineage (NCBI taxonomy): Eukaryota > Viridiplantae > Streptophyta > Pinopsida > Cupressales > Cupressaceae > Cupressus > Cupressus sempervirens. The sequence goes on along the minus strand of CM053786.1, from coordinate 32,828,702 downwards.
GAATGATTAAAACCCATCCTCTAAGAATTTGACCTTTTTCTCCATCTATGCATTCTTCTCATTATGTTCCTCCTCTTTCTCCTTGTTTTCTTTTTCTACATTTTTATGCACCTCCTTAGTCTTTGCAATGGCTAGTTCTCATATTGAAAAACTTGGGGGTTAGTAAAAACATTGGTTTTTTCCTTTGCCAGGGAGGAAGTGGTGATAGGGGAGGTATCCACTCTATTGTTGTCCTCACATAAGGTAATAGGCTACAAGGTAAAACTAGCCAACACATGCATAGTCTCAATGGTATTGACATTACCAGCAGACACTCGAGTGTTATCAATAGAGTTTTCAATTTTTTCTTTCTCCTCATTACCCTTTTCTCTCTTGGAGTCAGAATGGTTCTCCTCTTCCAATTCTTTGTCATTGTTCTCAAAATTCTCCTCTTCCGCCTCCTTGACCCTAAATCTATTTGCCTTTTGTTTATACCTTGCCCATGTTTTGCCTAACCCTCTGAACCTTCTCCTACCATTTCCTCCCTCCTCCTCCCCTGAATCCCCAATGTCCACCTCTACTAGTTTTTCAATTTTGAATTTTTACTACCTTTTAGTTCAATAACCAAATCTAGGTTTTTCTTTTTCTTATTATCCCTACTAGGGGAAGGGTGTTGCATGTGGACTTTGGTTCTAGTGCTAGTATTTAGAGGGGAATTCTGGTGGTGATGTTGATTATCAACAATAACAACCCTAGGGGGGTAGAGGACAAAATGGAATTGGTAAATTCTAAAAATCATACCTTGATGGATGATAGTGAAACTTTTATCCTTACTTCTCTTCTCCCTAACATCACTTATCATGTCCTCAAGGGAACGTAACAGAAAGAACAGAATAGAAATAAAATCTTTGTTTCTAAAATGGTTCAAGATGGGGAAGTGATAATAATAATGAACTCCACACCTGCCTTCGAGCATGAGGTACTTCATGATTTCCAGACAGACATCATCCCAAGGAGCTAGTAGCTTATCCCTCTGGAAGCCTCCCCTATAGCAAACAGGTTCTTCATCCTCGACAAAAAAGCTATTCATGCTGGCCTCGTCCATTGTTTTCATAACCTTCTTCCATTTTTTCCCTTTCATGGGCAACCCAGTGGCCATCACAATAACATCCTCATGTACTTGGAACATGATACCATTTATGGTAACCCTATGGTCATTCCACCCATTCACAAACTAAAGAGCACAATTTTTTCCATAACCTGCCATTACCTGCATATAAGGAAGAAATCCCCCTTCTTTTAACAAGAACGAGGTCAACATCCTATCCTTAAAGTTTTCTATCTTTGTTGGCTCTAATTGATTCAAATCTCCACCCATTTCTTCCCCATTGATTCCTGACCCCACCCCCCCCCCCCCCCCACCAACCCTCAGTAATTTTCATCTGAACCTTTTTGCCCATGAGTTTGCTACCAACAGGGGATTTTTTTAATCAACAACAGTATTGCAATCTTGAAAATAACATCTATAGGGTCTTTAAACATCCTACAAGCAAGTTTTTGAGGTGCTTTGAAATCCCATACATTTTCAGTATGGGATTCATGCATACTTAGCATCATAACTCTAACTTCCTTGAAATCTCTAACAGTATCAGTAATGATATTTTTCATACTTTCAAAGAGAAAATATTTTAAATTTCACATTATGTTACCATAATTGCGAAGTAACTCTTGCGTCAAATTGTATCTATTTATTATCCAATCTGTATGATGGTGTCTTGTCATCTTTCCCTTATACTTTTTATTAAATTTAGCAAACTTCACCTTCCTAGATATGATATTGCCAAATTTGGCACTAATCTTTATTTGTCTAGCCATGTACAATTCCCCCCCCCCCTTCCTTGCATATCAAGGCCTTAATTTGCTCCTTTAGGAAATTCATGCTTCTCCAACACGTCATTTCCTTTAACCCAAATCCCATGGTAGCCATAGCATCTACCACCATATTAACTTCTCTGTATATGTGTTGCAACTGGACTTTTTCCATCCCATTTAGGATATATCTAATATCCATGATAATATTTTGGATATTCCAGCCTAGCTAGGAGAGTCCCTTTGCCATATCAATTATTAATTTAGAATCACCTTGTATAGTTATTTCCTTTATTTTTATATCACTAATCAATTGTAGGCCCCAAAGTAAAGCCATCACTTCACCCATATCATTACTTCCTCCACCAACTTTCCTAGAATAGACTAGCAGCACTTCTCCATTTCTATTCCTCAACTTTCCATCCATTGCCCCAACACTCTCTCTTGCTACACCATCAAAGTTTAATTTAAGTTGTGTTATTGTTCGTGGTTTCCATCTTGTCTGTTGCCTCCTTATTTCTTTCGAATTGTCAAAATGATTAAAATTCTAGTGAATACCTCAGCTTTCTGCTATTTGGCATTCTTTCCTTCTTAGTTATTCCTTTGGTATCTTACATTTGGCAATCATTATATTTTCTTTCAGCAATTTCTCCATAATTTCCATAACTAGCTCCTCAGGCCTTTCCTCTTCCTGAAAGATTATATTGTTTCTTTCTTTCCATGTGTGCCAACAAATCTATGGTGGAACAATTCTCCATAGTAATACCAACTTGGGGTGATAAAAGGGACAATCCCAGTTTTCCACAAATTGACTCAAATTTTCCTTCAACACCCAACTCAGTCCAAATTTCTCCCACACTAGCTACCAGAACTTTAGAGTATTTGGGAATTCAAGGAAAAGGTGAGAGATATTCTCCTCTTTTTCTTTATAGAGATAACATCTGTTTGTGATAAAAATATCCCTTTTTTCCAAGTTGTCCAACAATAGTATCTTACCATGTTGGACAGTCCACTAGAAGAAATTGATTTTGGGCAGAAGATTACTAATCTAGACTTTACACCATGTTGTGGGACAAAAGTCTTTATAGAAGAGGAGTTTTTAGTAAATTTGATAGTATAATGGCCACTAGAAGTTATATCCCACACCACTTTATCCTCTTGTATTAGAATTGGGAGTCTTTGAGCTTCTATCAACTCCTCTAGTTCTTTAAGAAGTTGAATTATGTTAATCTTAAATTATAGATTGATTAAAAGAATATGCATACAAGTTTACAATATTAAAAATATATATGATATTACTTTCTCAATAGCATTCAATTTAAAACATGGATTACAAAAAATGAGAACAAGTTTTAGAATATTTGTTGAAGGCCTACTATAAATATGCACTAGTAGACACCCATGAAAAATGTGGAAGCTCCATTGAATATTTTTGACAATTAATTGACTATGCTATTCTGATTTATTATGTTATTTAAAATCCATAACTTTGAAGGGATTATAAAGAATCATATGTAAACAAATCAATTTAGAGCTCGAACAATTTGAAAATGGCCAAAGTGGTGGATGATGATTTGATGCTCCTTGCGTTTACATTTAGCAAGCTTTTGATATAAAGAGAAAATAATAACATTAATTACTTTTCCAAGGGAACTAGTTTGCCAATTGTAGACACCCAAAATTTGGGCAAAGACTTAAATCATGCAATCTCGATCAATCAAGACCAAATTAAAGAGAAAATTAGAAGAAATAGGATGGACTTTCAAAATCAAAAATTGCATCGGGTCATTAATCACCTATTAAATCGACAAGACATAAACCAACTTTAAAAGAAGAAAAAAACAATTCAAATTCATAAAATAAAATTCAAAAAGGGAGGAAAGAAAAAGATAAAGTGTTGAAAATAAATCATTTATTAAATCAATAAAATCACTTTATCCTCACAAGATTGAAAATCTCCCTTTTACCATTTAAAAGAATTTGAAAAATCCTCATATTATCCTCAAAACCAAGTCTATTGGACTCGTCCACCTGGCCTCTTATGAGATATTTTGAGTTTCACTTACACCCCCAGTCAAAAGTGAAAATCCTAGTTCTTCCCCCAACCTCTTTCAAAACCCTATAAATAGGAGAGAAATCTAAGAGGCAAGGGACCCAAGTTTTTATGCATCTACACTATAGGCATATTTAGACTCATTGTTTTAGCATTTCCATTGTAGCAATTTCAAAGCATTTTTAGTTTCATTTTGTGTTATTTAGCATCATTTTGTATCATTTAGCTTCATTTATTGCATATTTGGTTCATAGCATGATCATTTCAAGAGCATTTCTAGTAGTTTTTTTACACATATAATCCGCATTATAGTCATAGATCTTGCATTTTTCATTATAGATTTACATTTTTAGCAATATCCCATTTTAGAACTGTCACTAATAGGCTAGTCTAAGAGTTATTTTACTAGTTGTAGTTAGGGAGACATAAGATGCTTGTAGAGATTGTATTCTGATGATGATGTCTTGGGTCTAGTATAGTTTGTCATCAGTTTATTTTCTTTTCTACAGTAAGGTTTCATGAATACACGTTCACATTATGTACAAAATGGCACCCTCCATGGGGCTGAACTAAAAGCCTCTCTATTTTCATGTTTTTTAGTCTAATCTTTCATTTCTAGTATAGATCTATGTTTTTCTTGCTATTCTCTTGTGCAGATATGAACAAATACAAGTTCTACTACATCTAGGAGGCCTCATATCAGTGAGAACAACATTCCAAATTCTTTCTCAAGCATAGAAGGGCTGGATTTGAGTCTTCTGATGCTTCTGCACTTCGTTTCAATGCTTCCGAGAGATATTTTAATGCTTATGAACTTTTTTGTTATGCATTTAATCTTACTATAGCACTTTTACATCATTATGTAACACATTTTCATATTCTTATGGCAATTTTAAAGAGTTATGTGATGTATTTAATCATTTTTGTAGAGCATATGAAGCATTCCATAGCACATTTAACTTTATTGTGGCACATTTGCATAATAGAATAGCGCATATGAGGTTTTATGTGATGCATATGAGCATTTCTGTAGCGCATTTGATAAAAGTTGTAGTTTCCTTAATCTAACGTCTAGATCCAGGGTTTAACTAAAAGCCTCTCTATTTTCATATTTTTTAGTCTAATCTTTCATTTCTAGTATAGATCTATGTTTTTCTTGCTATTCTCTTGTGCATATATGATCAAATACAAGTTCTACTACATCTAGGAGACCTCATATCAGTGAGAAAAATATTCCAAAGTCTTTCTCGAGCATAGAAGGGCTAGATTTGAGTCTTCTGATGCTTCTGCACTTCGTTTCAATTCTTCGAAGATATATTTTAACACTTATGAACTTTTTTTTTATGCATTTAATCTTATTGTAGCGCTTTTACATCATTCTGTAACACATTTGCATATTCTTATAACACTTTTAAAGAGTTATGTGATGCATTTAATCATTTATGTAGAGCATATGAAGCATTCCATAGCACATTTAACTTTATTGTGGCAGATTTGCATAATATAATAGCACATATGAGGTTTTCTGTGATGCATATGAGCATTTTTGTAGCGCATTTGATAAAAGTTGTAGTTTCGTGAATCTAACGTCTAGATCCGAATATCTTTTGCTTATAGGTCCCTTCTGCATCAACAAACAAGATTTCAAATTGCAAACAACGTGCAATAGGAATGAAGACTGTCATAAATGTGCCTAGCCTTTGCTAGATTCGAATCAAGTAGGTGGACCTCGACTCTTGTCAATTAAAAGTTTGGCATTTCTAAGTTTTCAAACATAGTTTAATAAGAAAATTCAAATCTCACTGATCTAATAAAGAAATAGGTCTATGCTCTCAACTCCTTGGAGTTGATCAGAATGCCTGACCTTTTGTAAAGATTAGTTATAGTTGAACGAGGAAAAGAACCCACACATAGTCTAATTAGGAGTCCCTCATCTTCATTAGTATAAGGGCTGGTAATTAATCCTTTGTGTTTGACATGTTTGGGGAGCCAAAATAGTAGGGATATGCTCTCACTCTCTCTAATGATCAGATTCCCAAACCTATTTGTGACTTCCATTTTCTCACTTTTCACTAGGTAGCATAATCTAGCCATAGAAGGGCTACCTCTCGAGTTGTCTTAGTAGGGCCAATGAGAGGGATTGCCCACCAATCTTGTATTCCTAACTAAATGAAAGCCACATGTGTTCTATGCATAGCCTTCCTCTAATAGTCACATAAGGGATTGCGTCAAACCTCCCTAGCATTGGTGGCAAGCTCTCTGTCACAAGAGAGGTAAATCTGAACACAGTTGGAACACTAAGACCAACTAGTCACCGACCTTAGATAACCTTGCTAGGAAGTCATTTTTTTTCATTTTCTAGGTGCGTGCAATTTTTCATTTTCTTTTGATCTCACTACTATTCTACTTGAAAGTTCTTTAAAACTTAATAAAGAACACCAGTGCAGATCATAAACCTTCCAAAAAGAAAAACCTCAAACTAGTATTGAGTAACCAAGTTTAAAATGAAGACTAATGAACAATCCTTGAAATAGCGCATATACTGCATAAAACAGTGCTTCTAAACTTTATTGTAATGCTTTTGACTACTGTTATAATGCATATATCTATAAGATAGTGCATCTTAGACTTAAAACAATGCATCTGGTCTAGAAAATAGTGCATGTGAAAGTTAAAATAATGCATCTAAGCATTGAAACAATGCATATAAACAAAGAAACAACACATTTTATTATAGAAATAGTACATCTGAGCATTCCTATGATGCATCTAAGAAAAAACATGAAATAAAGGCTATCTAAAAACATGATACTAGCAAACAAACAATAAATTTGGATACCCTTTTCCATGCTGGTATTTTATAAAGTCTAAAAATTTTCATGTCTGACCAAAAATATCTTTTGAGACAAGAAAAGCTACATCATCATCAGCTCAACAATTACCATTATCTCACTTTGCACATCAAGCCAATAACATTCAAAGACTCACATCCATTCCTTTCCCTGACTTCACAAAAGTGAACCTTATCCAACAAAATTGGCAAACACCTTGTCCAATCTAGCTTGTTGCCACAACCAAATCACGATCAACCAAAACTTTCACTTTTTGAAAAATGCCTTAAAACTAAAAGAATCCAACTCACCTTTCATGCCACCACATAAAAAAAGTGTACCAACAAAATAGAAATGGTTGCCCATATCAATAAGTGTTAGGATAGCAAGTAGAACTGTCAAACACATAGGACCTCTAAACCTCCTAAAATCTACCACAGTAACAGATTGCGCATAGAATGAAGTTACTCCCGAGTCACCCTTATTTGATCAAAATTTAGAATCCCTAGCCACAATGGGCTCATTTCACACGTGGGATGATAGAAGTATTGAATCTAAAATTGAAGATTTTTAGCAAAATCCTAAACTTGTCGATATCATGGAAAAGATACTAGAAAAACACAAGGAATGCTATATACTTGCATTAGCAAAACAAGGTGCAAAATTGCTATCTGATTTTGATGTGACCAATCTAAAATGAGATGAAGAAAAGTCACCTTTAGATGTGGTCACACAAAAATTGAAAGACTTACAACTAGAAATGGAAAAGATGAAAAGAGGAAAGATACAACCTGCAGAGTTTAGCCTTGAAAAGGTGTGTCCTCTACCATTCGATAAAAACATTACTTTCACACCTTTTCCTCCAAATGTGCAAATACCAAAGTATTATAAATATTTTGGCACGTTGGATCCACAAGATCACTTGAGGCAATTTTATATTTTAAGTATGGAGTTTGTCCATGACACAAAATACCTAATGCATCTATTTCCTAGGAGCCTCAGGGGGCCAGCCATGGAGTGCTTCTCCAAACTACCCTCCAATATTAAAATATTTGATCAATTAGCCTCCATTTTTATCACCCAATATTCTTATAACACTGAAAGAGAGGTCACAATGATTGATCTATGTAACACAAAACAACTCCCAGGTGAATCATTCAAGATCTTCCTACATTGGTGGAGGCACATGTTTGCTAAATATCATAGAGACATACCAGATAAGGAGAAGACAAATATCTTCATCAATAGTCTCTCAAAACTGATGAATTATTGACTCCAACTCCAAGGGCCTAAAGATTTTTAAACCACTTTAGAAAATGCGGCTAAGGTGGAAGAAACCTTGGTAAACAATGACAAAATTAAATTATCTAAAGATGGTAAAGGTTTCTCTAGCTATTCCACACAAACGCACAATTCCTCTGATCAATCCACTAATAAACATAAATCGTGGTGGAGAAAAAATAATAAAAACATCACAAATGATGAGGTAGTTGAAGCCAATCATGTCAAAATGTAAACTCAACCCCCTTTAAATCAATCGGGTACTGATGTCACACCTCAACAAAATTATGCCTGCCCATTTTACCAATGTAACACAAAGACTCCCTCTACGTCTAACCAACAAGTTTCTTATAATCAAGCTCCTCCACCATGAAGGTATCAGTCTTCTGATATACCTAAGGAGTATACACCCATAGGGGTGTCCTATGAAAGTGCTTTACAAACACTCTTGGTCGATGGCCTCATTGTGTTACTAGAGGCTAAACCATATGAACCCCAAGTCAAGCCAAAATGGTGGAATGAGAAACACACTTGTGCCTATCATCACAATCGGGGGCATTTGAAAAAGAAATTGTTTCACCCTTAAGGGTGTCATCCAAAAATTAATAAACAATGGAACCATTGAAGTAAACAATCTCAATAATAATGAAGACCATACAGCCTTCAAGAACCCCTTTTTGAGTCATGAGAAGGGAGAGTCTTCCAAGGCCAATCAAAATGCACCTCTGCAGACCAAGGTTAATTATGCGCACCACTATGATAATAACATTGGCATGATTTCTAGATTTGATGACACTATAAATGTCATCATAATTAAAGATAAAAATAAAAAATAGTCCTTAAATGTTGTCAGCTGAGGTCAAGCCTCCAAAATTGTCCTACCAAGACCAGTGACAAATCTTGATCAAGTAGCTCCAAGTTCCTGCATCCCCAAGTATAACTTGGTTAACCAATTACTCAAGAATTTGGCCCACATCTCCTTTTTTGAACTATTGCAAATCTCCCTGGAGCATAAAGAGATACTCACTAAAGCCTTATTGCTAAATGACCTAGATGTCAGTAGATTCTAGAACATTGTCAGCAATTTTCTTGCTCCTCACTGTGTGTCTTTTTTAGCTCAAGATGATATGTCTGTCATACAGCCACAAAATTCTCCTTTGCACATAGAAGTATTCATCCATAAGAACCAAGTTAAGAGGTCATTGGTCGATGGTGGGGCTGGTCTAAATATCTGCACACTCAGTTTAGTGAAAGCACTCAGGTACGCAGAGGATGCTATTGACCCAAGAAAAAGGATTATCATCAAGGCCTATGATGATGAAAAAAGATCCTCCAAAGGCATGGTCATATTACCAATCAGAGTAGGGTCGATCATGAAAGAAATTGTCTATCAGGTCTTAGACCTGTAGTTAACTTATAACATCCTACTATGAAGACCATGGATACATGACATGCAAGCCGTTCCCTCCACCTACCACCAATGCCTTAAATTTGGATACATGGGTCAAGAGATAACCATATTCAGAGATCAACACTTTGCCCAATATTGCAACTCCCTTGTCCCTCAAAATAGAGAAGACGTTGATACACTAGCAAATGCCAGTAGTCAATCCATAGTTACAGGCACTTCACACTCCACTAACCAAATGAGCAGCCACTTATCAACATCAACTAAGGGTAAAGAGAAAGTTTTTTGTTCCGGTCCTTCCATTCCTTCACTACCACCATCATCAAAAGAACATAAAAAACTACACTATGAAGAAATGGATAAACTGATGAAGGAATTTGATAGAAAGTGTAAGTTGCACCATAAAGGGGTGGGCAAGTACTCAGTCTCCCTATTTGATCCCCCACTTTCTCCAAGGTCTCATGAAAAATTGACTTCCACCAAACCATATCATGTGAATTTTATCAAAGCAAGTGGGACACCTCCAAACCTAGTGGAAGACATCAGTCAACAAAACATTGACATCTCCTCCCACCTACATGGGAAAGGCTTTGAATTAATAAAAAAGATGGGATACACGAGAGATGGTCCTTTAGGGAAAGGGAAAGGAATCATCAAACCTTTGATGGCATAGTTTAGGTCCAATAAACCTAAAATAGGGGTAGGGTATGATAGACAAGACAAGGTGCAAATCTCTTTTAAGGCTCGCCCAAAGCATAATGATCCTTCCTCCTTGGTGTGGGTACCCGAACAAAAGGACAATCATACCCCAGTGGCAACTATTATCATAAATCAGAATTTGGCCCTCTCAAGTTCCCATTCCGCAGAAGAACCACCCATAAATACCTCCAATAACAAAGATGATGACGATTCTACTAAGTGGGAATTTGAGTCATCATCTGAGGAATCTCTCGATAAAGAATGTGATGTTGTCCACATACCCACCCCCGATAGTTTGGCTATCCAAAGAACAACTCATAGTTCAAGATCCACTTCACCAAGAAACATAATACATCAAGGTGGCATAGAAGATGAACATATTGAAGGGTTTCACTTCCAAACTTCATTCCTTGACTTCTTTCTAGTAGAAGTTGAAGATGATTACTATGAGCCTCTCACAAGCTCCATTTTCCCTGACACTCTAGTGGAAGTCCATGTCATAGATTTGATGAATACAGTGTATGAACCATCTAATGAAGTTATGTCTTTAAACCCCATCAAACCCTTCCCATACTTTGAATTACTTTCCCTAGTCCATCCCGAGCTCATAAAATGGGATACGACCAAACATCATCACCTCCCTCATTTTGACACCGACTATGAAGTTTTCATCTACCTTGATGCGATTGAACCATCTCGTCAATGAAGAACGAAAGAAGAACATATAGTTGGGTCAAGTATTAATCACCTCAGTCACATTAGAGCAGGGAAACTGTCCTACAACCTTATTGACCACCACCAATTTGTGGCTAATCTTGATAATAAAAAAATGGAAACAAATAGAGGTGACATATCCCAAGGTGAAAATCCAATTGTGGCACCTGCGAATGGGGTAATCGATACATTTCCTGAACATTCCAAGAAGTGATCTTCTATTTTGATTAAGTTGACTAAACAAGTCAACATCAGCACAAAACAAGAACCAAAGGTCATTTACTTGGCATAGTCCTTGAACCTAGAAGAAAGGAAGGCATTCATCAAATTCTTCAAAGAGAGACAAATAAAATTCACATGGTTTTATGCAGACATACCTAGCTTAGACATGACCTTAATCTTGCACCATCTTAACATCTCTCTGGAGGTCAAGCTAGTGGAACAAAAACTCAGAAAGATGCATCCTCATATCGCCCTATTAGTGAAAGTAAAATTGGAAAAATTAATCAGTACCAATTTCATTCAACCCCTAGCATATGCATCATGGATCTGCAACATTGTCCCAATATCAAAGAAGAATGGCAGCATACGCATCTGTATCAACTTCTGGGATTTAAACAAAGCATGCCCTAAAGATGAGTTTCCTCTCCCTAATATTGACACCATTGTTGATCTCACAGTAGGCCATTCCATCTTTTCAGTTATGGATGGGTTTTCAGGATATAATCAAATCAGTATAGCACCAGAAGATCAAGAGAAAATAGCTTTTACTTGTGCATGGGGCACATTTGGTTGGAATGTAATGCCCTTTGGGTTAAAGAACATTGGGGCCACCTATCAATGGGCCATGACCACTATTTTTCATGATATGATGCATATCTTCATGGAAGATTATGTGGATGACATTCTTGCCAAATCCCATAGTCAGGAAGAACATCTTCCCATACTAGCCAAAATATTCACCTACCTAAAAGCATTTAAGGTTAGGCTCAATCCCAAGAATTGCACTTTTAAAATCAAATCAGGAAAGCTCCTAGGATATATTGTCTCAGCTAAAGGGATAGAAGTTGACCCTGAGAAGGTACAAGCCATAGTCAGTATGCAACCTCCAAAGAACCTGAATCAGCTATGATCTCTTCAAGGTAGGCTTCAGTCAGTGCACCAGTTCATTTCTTAGTTGGCAAAAAAGTGTATACCTTTCACACACTTGCTACATAAAGACATAAATTTTAAGTGGGATGATCAATGTTAGAAGGATTTTGAAACACTTAAAACCTATTTGATGAATCCACCTACGTTGGTACCTCCGGTATCACACAAACCATTATTATTGTATATCTCTATAACAAATAAGTCAATTGGAGCCCTCTTGGCACAAGAAATTAATGACCAAGGAAAAGAATGAGCCATTTACTACATCAGTCGCACCTTAGTCAACTATGAGCTTAATTATTCATTCATTGAAAAGGCTTGCCTAGCTGTAGTTTTTGCTTCCCAAAAACTATGTCATTATCTCTGACACACAAAGTCAAGCTCATCTCCAAGATTGATCCTCTCAAATACTTTCTTAGCAAGATAGCAATAATGGGTAGACTAGCTAAATGGGTAATGATCCTAAGTAAGTTTGACATTGAATATGTAGATAGGAAGGCAATAAAAGGATAGGCCATTGCCGATTAATTAGCACATGTGCCTATAGAAAGTTCCAATCCTATCTTAGTTAATTTCCCTGATATGCATGTCCTTCAAGTAGAGCTAGTCAAATGGAAATTTTTTTTTGATGGTTCCTACACACATCATGGGTTGGGTGTTGGTGTTTTGTTCATCATGCCACTTGGTGTTACCATCCCTAAATCTTACAAAAATTGCTCTTCCCTTGCACCAACAACATGGAAAAATATGAAGCTTTGTTCTTGGTTCTAAAGCTAGCTTTGGAATGGAAACTGATAGCCCTAGAAGTTTATGGAGACTCCCAGCTAATCATCAATCAAGTTACTAATACTTATCAGACAAAAGATGAAAATTTTTTGCCTTATAAACATATGGTTGATGCATTGAATACCTATTTTGTTCACATTACTTTTGAAAAAATTCCTAGAGAAAGAAATACAATAGCAGATGCTATGGCCACCTTTGCCTCCTTACTTTAGCTCTCGGAATAGCACAAGCAGTATGAGTTCCTAGTGGAAGAGGTGGTTCAACCCGCATTTACTCAACCTGATTCCCTTATCATTTTCCATCTAGCTACCCCCGATTCCCTTTGGTATAGTCTCATTATCAGTTACCTCCATGATAACACCATTTTGTCTAACCTCTCATGTAACCAAAAATAAAATTTCATTTGCCAAGCCTCCTGTTACACCTTGGTGGCTGATACATTATATAGGAAAGGTCTTGATGGTACTTTAGTTAGGTGTCTCAAAAAGGGTGAGTCTAGAATTGCTCTACAAGAAGTCCATGCAAGAATTTGCAAGTCACACTCTAGTGGGTTCACATTAGCCAAGAAGATTCTTAGAATAAGCTACTTCTGGCCAACCATGGAAAAGGATTCTATTGATTTTGCCAAAACCTGCAAAAAATGTCAAATCCATGGTAACCTTGTTCACGCACCAGCTCAAGAGCTCAATCCTTTGGCCATGCCATGGCCTTTTTATTAGTAGGGTTTTGATTTGATTGGAACCATCCATCCACCCTCCTCTGGTGGGCACAAATGGATTATCACTTCCACCAAATACTTCACCAAGTGGGTTGAAGTGGCACCACTTGTTGACTCTATGGGAAAATAGATCGCCTCTTTTATTCTCAACCATATCATTTGTCGGTTTGGCATACCTCATGCAATTCTCATAGATAACACCTTGTATTTTAAAAACCAAATAATTGATGAATTATGTGAAAAAATTCACATTATACACCATTCCTCATCAATTTATTATCCCCAAGGTAATGGCCAAGCAAAGGCTACCAATAAAACTATCATCAACATCCTCAAAAGAACCATCAATGATACTAGTAGGGATTGGCATTTATAACTGAACCCTACCCTTTGGGCCTACAGGACAAGTGTTAGGATGCCTACAAGAATACACCCTTCTCTTTGGTTTATAGATGTGAAGCCATTCTTTCTTTAGAGGTTGAGATCCCCTCCTTGAGAGTTACTCTTCAAGACATCCTATCAAATGAGGATTATAGAGTGGCCCATCTAGAACAGCTAGAGTTGTTAGAAGAACATCAATGTATAGTGCATGAACATCTCAAAGTGTATTAGAATATATTATCAAGGCATTACAAAAAAAGGTTTACACCTCATGTCTTTCAGATTCGTGACCTAGTGCTTAGAGAAAACCCCAAGAACCAAGCAATAAGAGAAAAGAAAGGGAAATGGGAGGCCATCTGGATTGGTCCATACCTTATCATAGAATCCTTTGGGACTGGTACCTACTGACTTTTAGATTGTGATGGCACAGAATTAGTAGAACCTATCAATAGCATCCATCTCAAATAGTTTTATGCCTAAAAGCTTTGAGAAAAACATCAAAAATACCAAAAAAATCAAAAAATAAATAAAAATACCAATTTTTTTAAAAATCCAATAAATAAATAAAAATTGGTACAAAAGAAGTGAGAACACTACTTTTGGTTTGAAAAGGGGTGAGAGGTAGCGCTTTTGAACTTCCCTAAACAACACAAGGCCTTCAATGCTAAAAAGGGGTTGTAGTTGAATCATTGATTCTCCATCTCTGAGACAAAATTTGGTTCTTCGAGGCTTTCTATTGCGATTGATAGAAGATAGGAATAAAAGAAAAGGGTTGCATTTACAGTTGAATTATTTAGAGGTATTTAGAAGAACATTATTATTTTTTCTAGGGTTGAGAAGCTTATAGCCTTGACTAGAGTGGTTTGTCAGGCTAGTATTTGATCTAGAATTAATTTCACACATACCCAATTGAGAAACATTTGTGGGTTACAGTTCTGAGGTCTTTTGACATCAAATGTGGGTTCATAGCAGCAAAGATAACCAATATGGTAGCAATAGTAAAACAAGGGAAACAAAGCTTATAATGGCAATAATAATAACAATAACAAGAGCAAATCAAAACCCTTTTCCTTGATTGAATGTGCACAACACTAGAAACATCTAGTATGATAGCAATAATGGGGAGCACAACAAATTCAGCAACACATGGAGTCCAATTATGTATTGAGACACCATAGACATGAATTGTAGGAAAATCAATGCACATTTGCACCATTCACCTTGCTCAATAGTCTCTGATATTTATTTTAGCCCTTAGTCAACCCATTTGGTGTCATAAACTTCTTCATTGCCTCTTTAGGTACCTCACATGGTCCTAGTTACCCTTGTATTCCACCAAATCTCACTCACATCCTCCGTTTCACCTCGACAAACCCAAAACTCATTCCAAATTACCAAAAAAAAAATTCAAAAATTGTCCAAAAATGTCAAAAAATTCAAAACTGTCAAAAAATGTCCAAAAAAATTGAAAAATTGTCCAAAATGCTAAAAAAATCAAATTCAAAAATCATCTAAAAATAGTAAAAACATTCATAACTAGCCTAAAGCATTAAAAAAGGGGGCAATTCCTATCAAGAAGACCACAAAATTCTTGGAAATTTCTTAATTAGGCTATACAACAAGACATCAACTACTAACATGCCTCATTAATATTAAGAAGAAGTGTGGTAATGTCCTAAAACATTTTGTAGGACTTTGGAAAATCTGGCACAATGCAGATAGCGCAAGAGGTGCCCCTGTTTCACTCCTCTTGTTAAGAGCAACAATTCCCCATGAATCATTAGTCTTATTTAAGTTGCAGTGGCCACACTTAGTCTAGCCTTCTTCAACAAATATGTCAATGCCATCTTGAAAGCCCAGATATCTGTCAGACTCTTTCATCCCCACTCAATCGAAGGCATAGAATAAGTAGGCATAAGTGTGTGAGCGTGGCTTCCCCCTTTAGTGCCTTTTTCAAGGCCCAAGCATCCGTTTTGGACCTCTCCAGTGCCTTTTTAGGCCCCTCTAGCACCTTTTCCAAGGCCCATGCATCCTTTTTGGACCCCTCCAGTGCCTTTTTAGGCCCAAAGCACCTTTTTAATGCCCCTCAAGTACCTTTTTTAGCCCAAACACCTTTTTATAGGCCTGTTTTGCCCCTTTTCAAGACCCTCGATGTCTTTTGGGCCCCCAACATGCCTTTCTTGAGATAAAATGCCTTCTCAAGGCCCTATTTCGCATACTTGAGACCCTCGTGTCCTCTTTTTGGCCCCAAATACCTTTTCATAGGCCTTGAGAATGCCTGTCTCATCACACACCTAGAGAAACACCCTCCTATTGGCATTATTATTGTTTGTACTAGTTCTTCATATTCACACAGACATTCTTGCCTACTAGTCACAGTTATCCTCACTTTACGGATGGTATTGTTCCCATTTTTGTGAGAGTTAAACCATTCCAAAATTTATCAAAAAAACACAAAAAACATCCAAATATTTTCCCAACATCCCAAAAACATTTAAATATTTGAAAAAATCACAAAAACATCCAAATATATTTCAAAAATACCAAAACATACATGAAAATGCATTGAAATCAACATCAGTTGCCGCAATAGCCAACACAAACTTTTTATTCTCCCATGACAACATTAATTGCATTACATCCCAACAATTTCTAGTGGATCATTTATTCTAGCCTCCCGAGGGAGGTGGCACAATAGGGTGTCCAATTAATGGTGTCTCTTCTCATCTAGCTCCTGATGATGAAGCTCTCGATGTCAACCCCATACGTGTCCATACTACTTCCATAGGAATTTGAAACCTTCCACCATGTAATTGTGCATTTAATAGAGTTGTAAATTCTTTATCTATAAAATTGCATGTCTTGCCATTCCTCATGTGGGAATGCCTAATAATAACATCCCATCCAATAAGCAGCTTCCTGATGTACTTTTTCCATCTAGTGCATTTCTACAAACACATTCTCCACCAACTTGATTACCCCTTGTGCAGTGATTGCTCATTGGTTTGCATCCTGCTCTTGTTGTATTTGAGCAATCATCATTCGCCAATGCTCCACATCTACATTTGCCTTGCCCAAATGCTACTATAGTTGCCTCACCTTCCCCTCACTTAACGCTAACTAGTCATGCAACTTCAACACCAAGGAGTTTTCCTTTGCAATCACTTCCCTAAATGACTCAGACTGTGACTACAATAACACTAGCTCATTCTATGTGCTCTCCAAACCCACTTTCACCATCTTCATTAATTCTTGCAACCATTGAGACTTTGATCATTCAGCCTGTATTCCAGAATCGCTTCCCTCTGCTCGTGCATGTTCCATGCTCAACTCCATCTCTAGTGATTGCACCCATGCTCGCTTTACATGTACCACCACCTATAATCGTTTTGCCTCTATTTGTGCCCCATCCTCATGTGCCTTCTCCATCAATCCTAGAAAAAATGTGACCTCTTATTCTACATTCCCTACTCGCACTCTCTTTATCACCAATAGTTTTCATAATCCTTCCATGTCTTGTGATGCTTGATCCTTGTCTCCCACCTCTAGTTGTGGCTCACCCACATTTACAACACTTGTTCCCCCTTCTGTTGAATCTCGTCTCGGCATCTTAAGGCTAATCCACTGCCGCGTCCCACTTCTTACTTCACCACCATTAACACCCCCCACATCCTTCACTATTTTTCCCACAAACTTTTTAGGAGACTTTATTTCCCCCACTTACTCCTCTGCTCTTGATGTACTCTTCATCTTCTTAGATGAACTATCCTCTACATGCATTCTTGGCCCATCATCTACCACCCCTTGCAACACCTATTGCACTGTAGTCCCTGATAACATTATTAGCACTAACAAAGGCATTTCTTCCATCTCCATCCCCACCCCTTCGAGTTGCACAGGCCTTTTCCCTGACTAGCTTGTCTCACTTAGACCCGAGATTACCACTTGGAGTTTTGGTTGTTCCACCCACTCCTTGAAATTTTTCGTAACACATTTCACTCTTTGCCCTTGCCTCATCCACCTTCCCTAGTTAGCGTAACCCTCTCACTACGACTGATCCGGTGAGCCTTGTAATACCCCAAAATTGGCTCATTGCCATTATACCAATTCTGGTCTATTTCTGATCACTCCTAAGACCTATTCTAATAGGAAATTCTCATTCTGCTACTCGCTACTTGACTTAATTGTCATATTTAATTCCTATACTATTTACTCATATTAGTTGCATTAAACCTACTTGATTTAATTATAATTTAATTATTAAGTATTTATACTTTAATTAAATTAAATTATATCCTAAGGCTAATGTACTATGGAATTAAATTTATTTAATTTAATAAATACGCCTATCTTGATTAATTAAATGTAATTATTTAATTAAATGGGAAAGGTACTTCTAATTAATTAAACAAAGTTATTTAATTAAATGGGAAGCCATTCCTAATTAATTAAATGAAGTTATTTAATTAAATAAGAAAAGTGTCTCTAATTAATTAAAGATTATTTAATTAAATAGAAAAAGTAATTATGAGAGCATATCTCATTTTCTTAAATTAAATATCTCAACAAAATCTCTCTTCAGTTCAAAAAGGGAAATTTCCAATTCACTATTGATAAAAAATGAGTTACATCAGTTAACTCCTTTTTCTACTCAAATTAAATCAGTTAACTCCTTATTTTACTCAAATTAAATATGTTAACTCCCTTTAATTTTGGAATCTCCCTTTATGACTGAACTTCACCTTTAATCCTAACCGTTGATCCGAATTGATCTCAACTATTGATGGATTTCAGGAAAGTCCATTTAAGAGACCCTCATCTCTTTATTTTAGAGGATGAATTTGGGGAATTTGCATTGAATTTCTGCTGGAATTCATACTCACATTTGTTCATATTTTTATATACATCTTGCATTCTTAGGTTAAATTCATCTAGCTTAATAATGCATACATTTTTAGTTTAATGTCTTTCATTTCTTAGATTAATTGCTTGCATTTCTCATTCTAGATTAATCTGCACAATCATATAGACTAATTTCATTTCTTAAATCCTTCGTTCTTACAGGGTCTAGTTGCTTAAATACCTCAGATATGAGGATATCTGATAAGCAATTCCCTCTAGATAGAAGGCAACAGGTCGCTTTGCAGGCTGATTTTTGGATGAATAATCCAATGTTCATTCCGAGATGAATCCACATACAATGACCATGTTGAAGTGTGTGTGTTAGCAGAGGCCACATATTCACGCATACATTTTTGGCACCCACCGTGGGGCCCAAAAATCAGTTTTTCTGGCCTCTTTCTAGATTTTTTAAATCATTTTTTTGTTCTCTATCCGTACTGTTCGATACAGATTCGAGAATCTTCGCACGAGACTGTTCATTTTCGTGCGAGGATCCAAAATCTTCGCTCAAAGATTCTTTTCGCGTCGTGCGAGAAATTTTTTTTGGTGCGCAAAACTTCACACAAAACTTGTAATTTCGTGCGAACTGAATATAATTTCACGCGAGCCGAATTTGATTTCGTGCAGGCCATAAAACTTCTTCGTGCGGACTGTCAGGAATTTCGCATGAAACTCTACTGACAAAGGCAGATTTTTGCATTAATTTTCTTGTTTTCTGGTTTTTCTACTGACTTTTCATGGTTTCTAGTGTTTCTGTGTTTTCTAATTTTTTTTGGAACAACATAACAGCAGTTTGTGAGACAATGGGAAAAGCGTGATAAAGTCACTAAAAATAGGTAAAATCTACTAAGCGCGTTGCGAGGATCATCAGGTAACCTTCCTCAGCTGATAACACTTCATTTGGATCTAAAACAAACATCTCTCATGTTGAGCTTGTGTGTGTTTCCTTCCATATTTTCATTTTACAACACATGCATAAATTGATACTAGGGTGTCATCTCTGTTCGTATTCATTTAGCAGGCTTAGGAACTTGGTTAGATTTAGATAGCTATTTTGGGTTATTGGAATCGCTAATCTGTCGGCCCCTCATTCTACCCTATGGTTGCAAGATCAGTACCACGTTAAAGGGGAGGCTTCTATAGGACAAAAGCGTTAAATGCTCCACAAGGCAACCCTTTTGTGCTTTCTAGAACTCACTGGTTTCTGAGTTGTGGACTCGTGTTAGCTTGTGTGAGGGGTTAAATGTTCCACATATTTGGACTCACCTCACATTAGTTAAAGCATTAAGTGTACCACCTTGTGCTCTTTGATTACTTTTGGATAGATTTGCTTTCAAAAATTAACATCTGTACACACATAGTAATTAAGCCCCCATGAACACTATTCGTGGATCTTGAGGGAGTGGGTTCCTAGTGAAACTCCTCTCTAAGATAGATTCCTTATAGGTGGGGAGGATACTTTGAGCATCTCATAGATAGATGAATCTTTGACTTGTTGATTAAGGCATCCTTTCTCTAGAGAGGTTGATAGATCATGGGGAGATGATATCATAGATCTTTAAGAGATAATCTTAGTTTAGCATGTCAGATTAATCTGTCTGTTTTGATTGGGCTAAAGGTGAAAAGGTGTCAAAACCTTGAATCTAGAAGCTAATTCCCCTCGTGGTATACTACTATGAGTCTATCACCTTTAGAGAGGGTTAACCATAGCAGACAATCCCTCTACAGGAAAAATTGCGTTGACAGAACCTCAAGCGATAATAGCCATTTTCGCCATGGTAGTGACAACTGCTATATAAATGTCCTTGTGGAAGAAATCTCCATGGGTGTGGTTCATTGTGGGTTGTCAGATCTCCCTACTAGCTCTTGAAGATTAAGTTCTTGGACTGTGTCAAAACCTTGGTGCGCTGAGATTGGAAGTCACCCCTGTGAGTCATAAAATTTGCAGAGTCAAACCGTTACTAAATACCTTAGAGAGGCCAACTTTTATTTTTTAGGGATGTATGCATGATTGCAAAACTCTTTGAAAATGTAGACAAATAGCTCTCTTAGGGATTATCACAAACTAAGTCACTTGATTGTTCATGCGCAAGGTTGCTTTTGCCCTTACTCATTATTTTCAGACATGCTTGAAATCACTTGCTTGCTATTCTACGTGCCTGTTTATCTGCCTGGTTCTTGGAACGATAAAAAATTTGGTCAAAATCAGTCACTATTGTGAAACTGTTATGTCCTTTCGCGTGAAATCATTTGGGTCTCACGCGAAATCATCTGGCTCTTGCGCGAAGCCATTTTGTCCTCACGCAAAATTAAACTTCTGTTGTGCATCTTTGCACAATCCGTAAATATTCTCACGTGAAATTAAAAACTATTATTGATCTTCGCACGAGACAGAAACATCTTTGCACGGCTTGTAAAAATTCTTCACGCGACCCGTAAAGGTTTTTCGTGTGAGACTTTTTATCAGCATTAACAATCTGGGTCTGTTCTAGCTATCTGCGGCCTGCACGCTGTCCTTTTCTACATCTGTTTATCGCTCTTTGTTTGCAAACAACCCTGAAACAGTGACACTTCGCTTAGCCAAAGACTTGTGTCTTATACCTTGACTAGTCTCATCTCATAAGTAATTTTGGTCCTCATCTTAATGCTTGTCATACTTTGTGTCGTAGTGGTCATAATCTCTGGCTATTCTAGCCTTTAAATCAGACCATTTGTGCCTTAGTGAACAACATTCTTGCTATTATCTTGTCATTTTTGAGACTCAGTCTTAGTATAGTCCTTGTCTAGGTTCTAGCTTCTTGTCCTTGCCTATGACTATCACAACCAGAAGCAGCAACGTGTTTTATCCTGATAACCTTAGACATGGTCATGCTAGGGGTTGTAATCGCGGTAGAGGTAGCTTATCTTTCGCTACACAATCTGTATCTAGTTTGGCTAGTGAGGCATCTTCACAGTCTTCCTCACCTGCAAGGTCATCTCAAGTTCAACGAACATTTTCCAATTTGCAACAAATTAGGAATCCTTTTTACCACTGAAATAGGTAGAGGTCCTACATTCCCAAATACAATGTATGATCCTTTCTCCACAGACTCTTTTGAAACACAATGTACAGAAATTGAACATGTTCCTATAATGACTAATCGTGAACCTGAACAGGGTAGTCATAGTTGATATCAAGAACAACCTAGGGATGAAAAAGAGAAAGAGAAAGAATATGACATTGATGAGGAACAGGAAGAGGTGGAAATCCTTCCTAAAAACATAGCAAAATGTCGAAGAGACAAAAACTTTCAGAAAGTCATGGGAATCCTACTCAACAAAGAGAAAGAAAAGTACTTTCTCAAACTTGCCCAAGAGGGAGCTAAATTGCCCACACATTTCAATGTGGAGACCATTATTACACGTGAAGAAGAGGCTGAGACCGCTAAACTCCAAAAACAACTGAAAATTATGCAAGACCAGTTGGCTCAGATGATGCATAAGAAAGAGAAACCCATAAAGACATATGCATTGGACGCTCTTTATTCATTCCCATTTGACAAAAGTATAAACATGCTGCCTTTCCCACGAGGCGTAGAACTACCCAAATATGACAAGTACTTTGGTACTAATGATCCCCAAGACCATTTGCAAGAATTTGGTGCTTTATCTATGGAGTTTATACACAATCAAATGTACCTCATGCGTTTATTCCCTAGAAGCCTAGGTGGTTAGGCTTTGGAGTGGTTCTCACATTTACCTCCTGGTATCAAGACGTTTGGTGAAATTGCTAATTCATTTGTTCAGCAATACTCTCATAACATTCAACATCCTGTAAATATTCGAGATCTATGCAACCTTAAACAGAAGATTGGTGAGCCTTTTCTCACTTTCCTCCAACAGTGGAGACAACTTTACACTAAGTATTCCCGTAAAATCCTAGAAACGGAGAAGCTCGACATTTTCACTGATAACCTCTTACCTAATTTCGAGTATAGAGTCCAACTACAAGGTCCACTTACCTTTGAAGACATGATTACACAGGCTATCTGTATCGAAGAATTTATGGTCAAGAAAGGTGAACTCACTCTTCAAAGAGACACAAAACAAGGTTCCACTTCCAACAGGGATAAAACCAAACATGTCAACAAGAATTGAGAAATTGTACATGATGGGGTTGTTGATAATGTCACACCAAAACTTGCTAAAGCAACATTTAATCTCACAAGTTGCCTCAAAGTGGCCAAAAATGTTGAGAAGCCTCCTCCTGACAATAAGGCATCTGGGAACAAACCGAGAAACTCATGGGCAACACGACCCAAGCAAGAGTATACACCTTTAGGAGACCCTTTGGATGTGGTTTACAAAACATTGCTACAACACAAGCTTATCTCACTAATGGATAACCCTCGTCCCTATGATCCACAACCACGTCCACCATGGTGGAATGAGACCTCATTTTGTGAGTATCACCAAAACAAGGGACACAAAACCAGCAACTGTATAAACTTGTGTCATAAAGTCCAAGACATGATTGATGCTTGTGAACTTGTGGTAGATGGACATAACAAAAACTCGGACCACAAGGCGTTCAAAGAGCCTTTCCCAGCTTATGAAAAAGGAGAGACTTCGAAACCAGAACCCTACAATAAGGTCAACTAAATGTATTCCAATGATGAAAATGTCATTCACATGGTTGAACCTGTAGATTCTGAATAATGTGACATTATTACTATAAAGGGGAAGCAAGATAACAATAAACCCAAGAAACCATTTGACTTGAGAGGCCCTACTTCCAATAACATGGATAATGCGTCTTCACAACACTGTGCTAATGTTGTTACTCACTCTCATGCGAAGTTGGTGCTCAAAGGCCCTACACCTCCTACTTCAAATCTTGAACAACACAAGGACAAAACCCTTGCTGGTCTATCTGGTAAAGGTGCAAAACACACAACGAACTTGACTGCAACCAGTTATAGTGTTCTAGATCAATTGAAACAAACCAATGCTCATATTTCCATATTTGAGCTGCTTAAAATCTCGCCTACTCACAGGCAAATTCTGGACAAAGCCCTCACTGAGGCAAACGTTCCTCAAGATCTTGATCTTGAGCAATTTCAATCCATGGTAGGTCACCTGACCTGACCTCATCTTATGACCTTCTCTGAGGAGGATGACAACTCACTGAATCACCCACACAATCAGCCTCCACACATTGAGGTTATGATCCACCAGACACGTGTTCGTCGGGTACTCATTGACAATGGCGCTGGACTAAACATTGTTTTTGCTACTCTTCTTAGACAATTGGATTATTCTAAGGACTCTGTTGATCCTTGATGAAAGATCACTATTAAAGCGTACGATGAAGTAGAACGAAAGTCACTAGGTCTTGTGACTTTACCAATTTGCGTCGGTCCTGTCGAAAGGGATGTCACCTGTTAGGTGCTTGATATTCCCTTAGCCTACAACATTTTGTTGGGATGGCCATGGATACATGAGATGCGCTCTCTTTCATCCACATACCACCAATGCATTAAATTCCCATTTCATGGCTCCGAAGTTACTATTCTTGCCACTACTAGCTACACCTGCAATATGCTCAAAGCTACTGATTCTTTTGTCCCTGCTAACCGTGAGTCTACTGATTGTCACAAAAATAAGCTAAAACAAATTGAGCAGTCATTTAAATTGAAAGAAATTGGTATGGGAGAGTACCACATGAAACCAGTGCTATCATTAACATCTATTCCAGAGTCCCCTCAACATTTCGGGAGATCCTCAGAAGCAAAGAAGCCATTCATGTTGACACCTCAGACCAAGTTTAATGACTCTTTTGTCAAAGCTACAGTTCCCTTAGAAGATGAAAGTGAAAATAGAGCCATTGTTGCATGGCTTTACAAAGAAGAGGCTCCAGTAGACCTAACAGAACAAGCTCGAGAAGTCACTCCTCAAAAGTATGGGCCTGGTCTTAAGCTTATGAAGCATTTTGGTTGCAAGGGAACCGGCCTTATTGGGTGCAATAACAATGGTTTAATAGATCCTATCAAAGCAACAGCTCGAAGCAACAGTGACACAACTGGCCTAGGGTTTAAGAAGGTCCCTTTCCATTTGGGATCCAATAAATTCATACCCGTACCTGAGAGTTCATCTGAAAATAAGTCACAATCTGAGTCAGGTACTCGAGAGGAAGAATTTGATGATGAGGATTCTTACCCTCATCCTATTCCTTATGATCTTGCTGAATTCTTTGCTGAGCCAGATGACTTTGTGCCATGTGTTAGCACTGCGGATGATACTAGTGATTCTTCTGAGGACAATGCTGAGCAACTCAAATATCATTCAGAAAAAGGAGAATCTAGTCAGTCATGCCATATTGAGTATTTGTGTAAGAATCCAGAGGTTGAAGGAGAGTATGTCCCTATCACTGTTGGGGAATTCTATAGTCTCTCACCATGTAGCACCAATTCTCATGAATATGAATTTGACAATCTTTTAGAAGCGACTACCGATAAAGACATTGACCAAGTGCATGTCTATGAAAATCAAATTGAAGTGAGTGAAACATCTAGGGTTAGGTCATGGGGGTCTGATCCAACTAGTGTCCTAGAGTCATCAATTCCTAACGTTAGTATTCTGAGGCATTTGAATACACCTATGGGTGAGGTCGCCGTAGGTCTCGAATTACTGGTCCATGCATTTAATGCCTATACTGTGAATGCAATTGAACCAGTCACTACTCTCTCACTCGCACATCCCGAGCTTATAGACTGGAACCCCAATGCATCTAACGAAGTCCCCACATTCTAGAATGACTATGCTCTTGCTTGTTACCTAAACGCTATCAAACCTGTAACGTCTTCCACCAATGAGCAGAGCGTCAACATGACCAAGGTCGACATCAAATATCTTAGTTATATAATTAAAAAGAAAAAATGCAAGAGGTCCGATGGTGAAAACCACATTGTGGCAGTGTCGGATCCCAAAAAAGTAAAAACAAAAGACGTATCCAAGGGTGAAAACCTCTCTGAGGCACCCACAGATGAGATATTTGATGTCCTTCCCAGTCACTTTTAGGAGAGATCATCAGTGTTAATAGAGCTGACACAACTAATTAACCTAGGCACAGAAGAACATCCTCATGTGATACATTTGACTCAGTCATTGTCAACTGAAGAAAAGGAATACTTCATTGCCTTTTTCAAGGAGAAGAAAATAAATTTTGCCTGGACATATTCTGACATGCCAGGATTGGATCCTAATCTTATCATGCATTACTTGTCCATAGCACCAGGCGTAAAACCAGTTAAACAGAAGCTTCAAAAAATGCATCCTCATGTTGCATTGCTAGTCAAAGCCGAATTGGAGAAACTTCTAAAGGCTGGTTTCATTCATGCAATTGATTATGCTGAATGGATATCCAATATTGTCCCTGTGTCCAAGCACGATAAGTCTATCAGAGTTTGTACAGACTTCCGTGATCTTAACTTGGCATGTCCTAAAGATGATTTTTCGCTCCCTAATATTGATATGATCATGGACATGATGACTGGCTATGAGATGTACTCACTTATGGATGGTTTTTCAGGATACAATCAAATAAAAATTGTGCCAGAAGATCAAGAGAAAATAGCTTTCACATGTGCATGGGGAACCTTTTGTTGGAATGTGATGCCATTTGGTTTAAAGAATGTTGGAGCTACATATTAGAGGGCAGTTACTACAATTTTCCATGACATGATGCATAGAACCATGGAGGACTATTTTGATGATACCTTCGTCAAAAGCGCTAAATGAAATACTCATTTGCATGATTTGGGACCCATCCTAGATCGTATGGAAAAATTTAGTCTTTGGCTCAATCCTAAGAAATGAGCATTTGGTGTCACATCAGGAAAATTGTTAGGATATATTGTTTCTGCAAAGGGAATTGAAGTAGATCCAAAAAAAGTACAAGCAATAATGGACATGCCACCACCTTGAAGCATCAATCAAATGAGAGGACTACATGGAAGGCTTTAGTCTATTCGCAGGTTTATTTCACAATTGGCAGATAAATCACAACCCTTCACAAAGACCTTACATAAGGGTGTGAAATTCAGTTGGAGCCAGGATTGTGAGAAAAGCTTAACACAGATTAAACAATATCTTGTCAATCCACCAATCCTGATGCCTCCTATGCATGGGAAGCCTTTGCTTTTATACATTGCAGCCACTGAAACATCTTGGGAATCCTGTTGGCTCAGGAAGACAATGACAACAAAGAAAGAGCTATTTATTACTTGAGCCGAACATTGGTCTCTTATGAGAAAAACTATAGCATTATTGAGAAAGCTTGCTTGGTAGTTGTCTTTGCTTCCCAAAAGTTGAGACACTACATGCTTGCCCACACTACATGGCTTGTAGCTAAAATAGATCCATTAAAGTACTTGCTCAGTAAGGCAGCTCTCATAGGAAGATTGGCTAAATGGGTCATGATACTAAGTGAGTTTGACATCCAATATGTTGAACGCAAAGCTATAAAGGGACAGGCAATTGTAGACCAGCTAGCCAAGGCACCCATATAGAGTCTTCTACCAATAAACATTGATTTTCCAGATGAGTCAATTCTAACACTCACTCACCATACATGGGTTATGTTCTTCGATGGGTCCTTCACACAACAAGGATCAGGTGTTGGATTACTTTTCATTACACCACAGAGATACTCATTGCCTAAAGCATACAAGATTCTATTTTTTTGTACAAATAACATTGCTGAATATGAAGCTTTGATCAATGGTATGAAAATTGCAGCTGAATGGATAGTAGATCAGTTGGATGTCTTCGGTGACTCTCAGCTTGTCATCAACCAAGTAAATGATGTGTATCAAACAAAGGATGAAAAACTAATTCCTTACAAACACATGGTTGATGACTTGATGAAATATTTTGCACACATCACCTTCCAACAAGTTCCACACACAGATAATAAAGTGGCTAACGCCATGGCCATTCTGGCCTCCCTTCTACAAATGCCAAAAAATTATCTACGACACGAGTTCTTGGTGGAAGTGTTACACTACCTAGCCTATGACACACCTGATTCTAGGATGATCTATTCTATTATAGGACAAGAATCATCCCGCTACTAACACATCTATTCCTACCTTCGTAATCAAACCATTCTGAAAGGTCTGACCCAGAATGAGAAACGTTACCTAATTTGTAACGCCTCACATTATGTCATTATTGCTGACGATCTGTATAGGAGAGGTCTCGACAGAAAAATCCTTAGGTGTTTAGAACCTAACGAGTACAAATGCGCACTAATTGACATTCACGAAGGCATTTGCGGATCTCATTCCAATGGCCTAACACTAGCTCGCAAACTCCTTCGTGCTGGTTACTACTGGCCTAAAATGGAGCAAGAAGCTATTAAATATGCTAGGTCCTACAAGAAGTGTCAGCTACACGGGAATCTCATTCACGCTCTAGCTAGAGAGTTGATTCCCTCTACTACAACATGGCCATTTCAACAATGGGCCTTTGACTTGGTGGGACAGATTCACCCAACTTCTTCTAATGGACATAAGTTCATTATCACCACTACAAATTATTTCACAAAATGGATAGAGGCAGTCCCTCTCACAATTGCTGATGGAAAAACTATAGCACTTTTTATGACAAACTACATCATCTATAGATATGGTATACCATCCTCAATCATTATTGACAATGGAGGACAGTTCAAAAATAAAGACCTCAAAGAACTGTGCAAGAAATTCAAGATTACACAACATTGGTCTTCCATTTATTACCCTCGGGGTAATGGCCAAGCTGAGGCATCCAATAAGGCGATCCTCAAAATTCTTCATCGCACAGTCAGTAAGTCAGCGAGAGACTGGAATCTCCAAATCAATCCAGCCCTGTGGGCATATAGAAAAAGCATTAGAACTCCAACGGGTATGACTCCTTTTGCATTGGTATATGGGGCAGATGTTTTACTTCCAATAGAGGTTGAGATTCCTACTTTGAGAATCTCCATGAAAGGTCTTATCACTGATGATGACTATAGGATAGCTTAACTTCAAGAGCTTGTGTTGCTAGGTGAACGATGACAAGTGGAATGTGATCATCTATGAGCATATCAACAAAGAATGGCACGAAGCTACAACAGGAGAATTAGGCCACGTGACTTCCAGCTGGGTGATCTCGTCCCGAGAGAGAACCCTAAGAATCAACAACAACAAATGCAAAAGGGAAAGTTTGAACCAAACTGGCTAGGTCCTTACATCATTACTATAGTATATGGATCTGGCGCCTATCAGCTTTCCACAACCGAAGGAGAAGTGCTTAAGGAGCCTATGAACACTCTCCACCTGAAGTGGTTTTACAGTTGATTCAATCTCAGCAAGCTCTCTGTACATATCTAAAATGTCCTGAAAAAATCTAAAAATCAGAAAAAGTCCTTAAATTTTTATTTAAAAAAAAAACAAAAAAAAGAGAAAACTTACCAAGAAGGTGAAAACCTGGTAAACAGGCGCCTCTTGTTCCCAATGCTCCATCTTGCAGCGCATCTTCTAGCTATTCTATTCAGTCGCTTTCATGCTTTTTCTTTCCTACTTCCTGCTCACGTATCCATGGATTGAGTCTTGTCACAGCTCGGGGGCATTCCCCCTTAGTGTCACTATTTTTGAGATTCTCATAGAATCTCCTACGCAACAGTCACCAGTCATTCTAACTGTGTCTGCCTACTGTCGCCAGTGTCACTATTTTTGAGATTCTCATAGAATCTCCTACGTGATAGTCACCAGTCATTCTGACTGCGTCTACCTACTATCGCCAGTGTCACTCTTTTCGAGATTCTCGTCATAGAATATCTTTCGCAATGGTCACTAGTTGTTTCAACTGTGTTTGCCTACCGTTTCTCAGGTCATGTCTCAAGATTCCTTTATGGAAGATCTCTTTTGCGTCAGTCACCAGTCGTCTTGGCTGTGTCTATCTACTGTCACTTAGTCCTCTTTAGGTTCTTCATCGTGAAGATTCCTCTTTGACCTCAGTCACCAGTCATTCTGACTGCGTCTGCCTACTGTTGTCACCCTACTGAAGAGATTTCTTTCTTACATGTTCTGGACATTAGCACTTGACATCAATCTCGAAAACATTAAACTCAAAAAAAAAATGATATACTTGTTTGGATATGCCGAGCATTTTCTTTGTTTGCTTTGTTTTGCTTTATCATATCTCCTCGAGCAACTCGATGATGTCATCTTTGACTAGAGAAGTAATGACTGGGGGCATGATCTTTTTCTTTGCTTTCTATTTGTGGTTTAGTTTCAATAAGTTGATCTATTCCTATAAGAGGGGTTTCCACTATAAGAGCCTCTATCTCATATTGGATGGCCATGTGTACCTCGACTCCTTTTATACGGATACATCAATAACATTGGTTCTTCTCCTTGTTTCTTGGAGTGAACTCTTCATGCTATAGTACATACTGATACTCGTCCTATTAAGTGAACGTACGGGTCACTGCGAGTATATCTAGCACACTTCTGTCTCAGGTTAGAACGCAAGGGTCATTGCAAACATAATGAATATTGAATACTTAGCATAAGAGGAATCTCCTGTGTGTTCGGTGTGCCTGTCATGCAAGCAACATTCAGGTCATCCTAGCGTTTATTCTTTGATGCTTATGTTAACTTGCTACATTAAAAGGGACAAATGTTCTGGTCATTCTGGCTTCTTGTGCCTCGAATGCTTACATTTAATCCCGACATCCCAATAACGTATGTTATATTCATATTTTCATGATTGCAATGTCAGTGGGAGTTGTATAACATACGAGCTTTATTTTATATCCACTGATGATAAATTGTCGAGGCTTGGTAACCAGACCTAGGGTTGCATTTAACATAGTTTTGCATTACATATTTCATTTGCATTAGCATGCAATTCGATGGTAATTCTATTCATACTCCACATGCATCAGATTCCTCCACGGTTGCACAAGAATTTGGTTTGTTGATTCTCGCTCCTCAATGGAATACCTGTGACTGTCAAACAAAAACACGCAATGCTACGTAAGATGTCAATTCATACATATGCGTTCTATCCAAGTACAACATACATCTCATGTACATCAAAGCAAAACAAAACAGACAATGACATGTACACAGGAATACTTGGCTCAAAATCTCGTATATATATATATATATATATATATATATCAAAGAATGGGTCAGTACAAAAATGGGCGCTACTTGAGCACAATCGATCAAAAATGATACATGTGGTGCTGGCACACCAATCAATACATAGCCAGGGATCAAAATAAAAAATCAGGCATAGAGCGTCTAACTCTGTCCCGAACTCTTACCTCTAGGAGGAGCAGGGGTAGCAGGTGGCAAAGGCGGTGGTGGTATATCCGGCCTAACAGGAGGTCGTGCACCTCCAGACTCTCGTACGTACTGAGAAAATCGATGCACCTGCAATGTCTCATCTGGCATGGCGCTGGTGTATGCAGCATAATAATATGCAGCCCGAGCAGACTGGAAGCGGATCTCATCCTGTGCCAGCTCTAGCCTCCGCTCTGCAATCTTTGTGCGCTCTCTCTGACGATCTGTCTCTCGCTGTCGCTCTACTAGTTGCGCATCCCAGACTGCCACTGCAATCTGCAACACTCCCAACTATCGAGAGGCATGACAAACCCTCTCGTGATATCGTCACACCATGTCCTGCACCCCACCTGTCGGCTGATCTGGCATGTTCTCATCAACCATCTCAGGTGCCTACTGTAGTGGAGGTACCTGTGGCTGAGGCACCTGCTGCTATGGGACCTCCTGCTGAGGGGCTTGCTCCTCTATCCTCTACCTCCTCCACCGATTGTGTCCTGCCCCACTGCCTCCAGCACCTGGGTCTGATCCCATCTGACATGGGGGAATACGTATCTGCTATACCCGATGCTGGACTTGTGGTGGCATCTGTGGCTATGCCTGCTACTGCTGGGGCACCTGTCCCTATCCCTGTACCTGCCCTGCCATCCCGAGTGGATTCGTAAAGCGTGGGAATGGATGGCTCATCAAAAATACTTGATATGCAGGCCTCATCCCTACATCTACTACCTCTGGCAGGTAGTCCTACTGAACAACAGCTAAACTGTGGATATCTATCATGGATCGCCCTGGATCCATCTATGGAGGCAATCCCTGCTCAATATCCCTCTGCACCCTGGCATAGGCACAGTCTCAGGTGAAATATTCTATGGTCGGCCATACTGCCGCCACACTCGTGAGATGACAAATCTCTCGATCACTGATGTCATCCTGCCCGCCAGCGGTCGAGAACTAAACATCCATGGTAGCTCTCTGGGGGCATCATCCCAGTCCTCTGTCTCTCTCCATGGTCGCCATACAATGGAGACTAGGTCATCAAGATGTGTCCACCAGTGCTCAGTCTTACCCAGGTGGGCTTGGGTAATATGCCCTCGATATCTGCATATGTAGGGCTCCATAGGCTCCCGAGCATCCTCAAAAATCAGCCTACATACAGGGAGATGCTCCCAGGCCCAAATCTGTAGAACATAAACTCCTGCTGCCATGGTCTTCTTCTCATGGCAGACGACCTCATGCATCTCATGGAAAAGGTGAGCCAGCATGTACTGACCCCACCCGAAGATCTCCGGTGCCTCCAGCATCCTACGAAGCATGACACCCCATCCACACTCCAACCCATGCTATCCCTTGTCAAGACATAAGAAGTAGCTCAAAAACATACCTAGCACGGATGCCAACCTATGAGTGGGTCCATAAGTATGCATTGACTCATCCCAGCTGATGGCCCTGCCTCTCGGTAGCTCTCTCTCAAATACAATGGAAAGTGCCTCTATCCCTAATCGAGGCACTGTATCATAGATGACCTGGGCGCCGTGAAATGGGATCCTCAATATCCTCCATATATCCTCTAGGGTAATCATCATCTCACCCATCGGCAAATGAAATGTGTTCATATCTGAATGGAAATGCTCTACCAAAGCAGTTAGTAAGTTGTGATTCACCATCACAGCTAGAATTCGACATAGTGAAGACAAACCCAATCGGGCAATGTGTGCCTGATCTGCGTCACCCAAACTCCACAATAACTCTCCATATGGCAGATAATGAGATCTAAATGAAATGTCTCCGAAGACCTCCTACACGCACAACAAAAAATGATAAACAAACGATCAGTATCAAGTCAAATCGAAGCATCAAAACGAAATATAGTGCAATTTCTAAGTGCAAAATCACAAACCTGTCACAAAATTTCGCGTGAGATTCATGAAATCTCGCACGAAATAATTCTTTCTTCGCATGAAGAATCTAGCCTTCATGCAAAAAAAGATCTCCTCGCGCGAAGATAGATCTTCCCGCACAAGAAAAGAGATTCTTGCACGAAACACGAATCGCCTCGCGCAAAGAATCCCCATGCTCGGTCAAAATCAAAATTGTCCCGCGCAAAGATCCTCCGGCCGCGTGCGAAGAAACAACGCATCCTATTTCTTTGCGCGAAGAAAGAAAATCTTCGTGCAAAAGAGATCGATCTCGCGCGAAGAAAGAATTGACAATCCTAAAACATGCTAAAAACGTGCAATAAAAGATCTCAAAATGCGTGACAAGAAAAAGTATGAAGATGAGAAATCGACGACTCACCGGTGGTCCGTAGTCTGCTAGCCGGTTGTGTCATTTGGAGCACTCAAAATGATGATATCTCACATTCACTACCATGTCTCTATCAGAGCTCAAAATGATGATATCTCACATTCACTACCATGTCTCTATCAGAGCTCAAAAATCACTACAAGACAACAGCACAAATGAATTGAAAATGACCCTTTGAGCCCTTATATAGGTGTTGACCAAATTTTTCAAAGTGCTCAGATTTGCACGAAAATCACACCCCTGGCTAATTGGACCGTTCTGGATCCATTTTCGAGATCAAATTTGAAATCTGACACACCTAAGAGCCTCAAAAATGCATTTTAAAATTTTAGGGACCGATGCGATCGAACGCTTGTGCAGCCCAAATCTTTCTAATACTTTGTGATTCTTGGAATCCTTTCAACTTTACATTCTCCATATTTTCAAAATTCATTTTGAAAATAGTCAACTTAAGTCAACTATGGCTAAATTTGGTCAAATTTTGGTCAAATTCGGTCTTTGTGACTTCGCAATCATTTCAAATCAACCCTGAATCTTCTTTAGATCATTTTGATCTCTTCTAGATTCTGCTAAATCTCAAATTTCTTCTATATCTCATGATATACTACTTCAAATCATATTTCTGGTGTGTCATGTTTCAATTTCACTCCTGAAGGGGCAAGATGATTACATCATTAAATACTTATTGCTCGGGGCATCTAGTTCCCATCTTATGTCCTAGTCACTTGGGGCATCTCATCACTTGGGGCATTTTTTTTCCCTTCTATCTGGCATCTCTGCCATCTATCTTATCTTTTCATCAATTGAGCAACCTTATAACAACTCTTCTCAGAGTTCAATAGACAGGTATTGGGACAGTCTAAATCCCAACTCCTGAGGATCAAGCCTCATTCTGGGGATGATTCTATGACTCATGATGGGACCTTGTTATCTTTTATCAATCTTAGGTATCTAGGTGTTCTATCTAGATCCTTGAAGGTTAAGCTCCATTCTGGAGATAGTCTTCTAAATGCTATTATTCTTGGGTATGTAGGTGTTCTATCTAGATCCTTGAAGGTTAAGCTCCATTCTGGAGATAATCTTCTAAATGCTATCAATTTCAGGTATCTAGGTGTTTTATCTGGATCCTTGAAGGTTAAGCTCCATTCTGGAGATAATCTTCTAAATACTATCAATTTCAGGTATCTAGATGTTTTGTTTGAATCCTTAAAGATTATGCTTCGTTCTGAACATAGTCTTTTAAATGCTATCAATCTTAGGTATCTAAGTGCTCTACTTGGATTCCTTAGGATTAAGCTCTGTTCTAGAGATAGTCCTTAAAAGCTTATCAATTGGTCTTCGTGTCATCAACTTCAGAACCAATCTCATCTTTGCATCATGCTTTCTGATTTTCTTTGAATTGAATGTGTTGCTCGTACATTCATTCAAAGAGGGGCAAAATGTAATACCCCAAAATTGGCTCATTGCAATTATACCAATTCTGGTCTATTTCTGATCAATCCTAAGACCTATTCTAATAGGCAATTCTCATTCTGCTACTCGCTACTTGACTTAATTGTCAAATGCAGTAAAACTAAATCTGCATTCATCATGCTTATTATTTAATTCCTATAGTATTTACTCATATTAGTCGCATTAAACCTACTTTATTTAATTATAATTTAATTATTAAGTATTTATACTTTAATTAAATTAAATTATATCCTAAGGCTAATGTACTATGGAATTAAATTTATTTAATTTAATAAATACGCCTATCTTGATTAATTAAATGTAATTATTTAATTAAATGGGAAAGGTACTTCTAATTAATTAAACAAAGTTATTTAATTAAATGGGAAGCCATTCCTAATTAATTAAATGAAGTTAGTCTCTAATTAATTAAAGATTATTTAATTAAATAGAAAAAGTAATTATGAGAGCATATCTCATTTTATTAAATTAAATATCTCAACAAAATCTCTCTTTAGTTCAAAAAGGGAAATTTCTAGTTCACTATTGATCAAAAATGAGTTAAATCAGTTATCTCCTTTTTCTACTCAAATTAAATCTGTTAACTCCTTATTTTACTCAAATTAAATCTGTTAACTCCCTTTAATTTGGGAATCTCCCTTTATGACTGAACTTCACCTTTAATCCTGACCGTTGATCCGAATTGATCTCAACCGTTGATGGATTTCAGGAAAGTCTATTTAAGAGACCCTCATCTCTTCATTTTAGAGGATGAATTTGGAGAATTTGCATCGAATCACTGCTAGAATTCATACTCACATTTGCTCATATTTTTATATACATCTTGCATTCTTAGTTTAAATTCATCTAGCTTAATAATGCATACATTTTTAGTTTAATGTCTTTCATTTCTTAGATTAATTTCTTGCATTTCTCATTCTAGATTAATCTGCACAATCATATAGACTAATTTCATTTCTTAAATCCTTCATTCTTACAGGGTCTAGTTGCTTAAACACCTCGGATATGAGGATATCTGATAAGCAATTCCCTCTAGATAGAAGGCAACAGGTCGCTTTGCAGGCTGATTTTCGGATGAATAATCCAATGTTCATTCCGGGATGAATCCGCATACAATGACTATGTTGAAGTGTGTGTGTTAGCAGAGGCCACATATTCACACATACAAGCCTAACATACTTGCTCTTGCACGATTCCCACAACTTCTCACTATCTTCAATAATCGTGTTCTACTCTCCACTTCACCTTAATTTATTATCATATTATTCACCTCCTTATAGCCATCATTCACCCAAGCCTCATTCTGCACTAGTCTTCCATGTATCCACTCTTTGCACCCTACTGCACTAGTACCTGGTACATTTGACATTCAGCTCTAACATTCTATCACCCAAATTTCTATTGATGTACATTGAACACTAGATTCTATTGCTTAATCACCGTTGACACATCCCATGCCTTCCCATCCACCAAATACAACAAGTTAGTCCTTGGCAGACCTAAAAAAAACAAACAAAACAATGTGATACTATTGCACACAACTGGAAGCATGCCTAGTTCACACATAATGGTTTTCTATGCTATCATACACTTTTAGTATCTCGATGATGTGTTTGACTAGAGGTACCAAGATAAAGTCATCATCTTTTGTTGATTTTTCACTATTTAATTCCTATGATCCTTTGGTTTCACACATTACTGGTGTCCACTTATAAGAGCCTCCTCTCGAATGGAATGCCATGTGTACCTTGACCAATTTTATGCATTACCTTAGGTGAGGTCCTTTCTCTGACATGTGACTAGTTGGCATGCCTATTTTATTTATTTTGCAGCTATAGCTTTTATTTCTTAGTGATTGTCATGTTTTTCTAGTACATTATTCTTCTTTGTTGGTACTTCTTGGCATGACAAAGTATTCATATCGCTATAGCTGAGCTAGTGGTGGTTGTACTCAGTCTCTTTTATCACATGCTCTATGATGACAATTAGTTTGCCTCTCTTTGAAAAAGTGACAATTAGTTGTACTCATCTAGTTTACATTTTTCATCTTGGGTTCCTTGTGAAACAAATGGTTGGCACACAATTAGGGTACAATTCACCGACATTACTAAGCAATTTCATGACTAGTTATAAACAACACGTGCAACACTATCAACATCACCCTCAAAGAAAGTTTGTGAGCACTCATGGACTTTGTTTCTTCATCCCATCCATGCCAATATTACATGTCATAAATTCACCATTAGATTGCATCACCTCATTTGCTGCCTTGCGTGACTTTTGAATCTTAAACAATCTCATTTAACCACCTTCCATTTTCATCTGATTCATTGCATCACCTTTTCTCATTCTCCATCTCTTTCATTTCACCATTTCATCACCTTCATATAGTGGCCTTTGAATCACAAATATTGACATACCAACTCAAAGCCTTTGAATCTCAAACAATCTCATTTCATATTCTGTTTCATTTTCATTTCATGACCCATCTTATTGCATCTCATAACATATTCCTTGTTTCTTTCATTACATGTCATATTAGTTATTTTCATCACCTATTCCATAACATTTCATTTTCATCTCATTTTTATCTCTTTTCATTTTCATTTCACATTCCTTGTCCTTTCATATCATTCCATATACCATTTCATTTTCATTTCCTTACATTTTCAATTATCATTCCATTTCATTACATTTTCATTCCATTTCACTACATCTCATATTTTTTCATTCCATTACATTTTCATTTTCATTTCATTTCATAATCCATTGCATTTTCATTTCATATTTCATATCATTTCATTTTATTCCATCTTCCATCTTGTTACCTATCTTATTTTATCTCATTTCATTGTACAATCCATTTCATTTTATGTTCATATTCCATATCATTTCATTTTCATTTTGTATCCATATCATTTCCTTTTTATTTTATTATCTATTTCATGTTCACTTCATTCCTTCTTCCGTTACATAATCCATTTCATTTTCATTTCATAATCCATTTCATTTTCATTTCATATTTCATATCATTTCATTTTATTCCATCTTCCATCTCGTTACCTCTCTTATTTCATTTCACTTCATTGCATTGTCATTTCATTTCATTAACTATCATGTCCCTACCTCTTGTCTCATTTCATTTCATTTCCACCTAATGACATCTCATATCCCGTTGCATTTTCATTTCATTACTCGTTGCATTGCATTACTTGATCCATTTCATTTTTGTTTCATAATCAATATCCTTTCATTTTCATTTCATATTTCATACCATTTCATTTCATTTCATATTCCATCTTGTTCCATTTCGTTACCATCTTATTTCATTTCGTACTCATCTCATTTCATTTTATTACATAATTCATTTCATTTTCATGTCTTATTCCATCTCATTTCATTTCCTGACATCTTACTTTTCATTTCACCTTATTACTCATTTTAGTTTATTTTGTTACATATCACATTTCAATTCACCTCATTTATTTTCATCTTGTTATATATTACATTCCATTTCATTACTCATTTCATTGCATTTTCATTACACATTTTAGTTTGTTTACTCATTTCATTTCATTTTCATTTCACATTTCAGTTTGTTACTCATTTCATTTAATTATATTGCATTACCAATCATTTTCAATACTTCATGTTATATTTCATTACATCACATTCTATTTTTCCATTTTATTCATTTTCATCACATCTCATGTCAACATTTGGTTCATTGCATTACATTACATATCATGTTATCTATTGGCATTAAGTTATTATGGCCATTAGTGACAACACCTATCTATATTAGTATAGCTACCGAGCTTAGCACTCAATTTCCTACACTCTCTAAGCATTCTAGTGTTAACCAAGCTTCGAAGTGTTCAGTAGTTTACACCGAGTAGAATAGTGGCTACCAAGTGAATACAAGCAATGTGAAGACCAATAGTGTCTACCGAGTTTCACAGTGTCTATAGAGCTTCATAGTGTCTACCGAGTAGTAAGCTTGTGTCATGGAAATATAGTGTAAATCGAGCATTGGAAGAAGTAGTGTTTACTGAGTGAAGCGAGGTAAACTCTGTGTGCAGTATCTACCGAGTGACACTACATCTACTGAGTCACCAGTGGTCACCGAGTTCAGAACTACATCAAGTGATCAGTATGGACCGAGCCTTCACTTCTACTGAGTGCATGATGATGTCATGTAATGCAATGAACGTCAAGTATCAAAAGGTCACCGAGTTAGTTCAGTGAACCTGAGTTATTTACTATTTGGCCAACTTTGTAATGTGTTGTTCACTTGTATTTTGGCTGACCTTGCATTTTTCTCAATTGGAAAGGTATATATGTAAGATGTATTGTAAGATATCATTGTATTGAAGTAGTATGAAGTATTTTTTTTAAGTGCATGCGAAGGATTATTAGCATCAATTTAAGGAATGTAGCAAGGTCAATACAAAAGAAAAAAAGTCATATCTATCACATAAGGTGATCAGTGCATAAAGGATCTTGTCAGCAATTAGTTGTAAGTAGATCCACTACTTCATCCTAATAGATGAATCAGTTTCCAAATCCTTTAACAAGGTAGACTTAAAGAGTCTTTGTATAAATCTCTTAACCGAGTGCATACTTCATTGTATATTTGTAAATCCTCTAACAAGGTGGACCTAGCAGTCCTTTGTGCTTGTAACAAGGCAGATCACTAGAAGTGGTCAATGTAAGCCTTAACAGGCCAACTTTGTGCTGCAATAGTGAAGTTTTGTTGGTACCATCCCACCCCAGTTTTACTTTCTATTTGGAAGGTTTCTGGGTCACCAAATCATTGTGTTCTTTTGTGTGATGAATGTTTTATCTTTCAGTACTAATGTATGTAGTAGTTTAGATGGATTTGTGGTCAATTTAAAGAAAAATTTTGAAGTTACTGATTCACCCCTCCCCTCTTAGTAACTTATCATATCTTGAATATTTCCAACAATTGGTATAAAAGCATTATGGTTCGTAGGATAAACTTTAATAGCTTGAGAAAAGATCTAAGGACAAATGGAGATATTTAGACTTGACAAGGCAATTGAAAATGAAAAGCTAGATCTAGAGATGGCCATAGCTCAACTCAAGGAAGAAAAGGAGCATCTTTCCCAATCCTTGAAAAGAAGGAAGGAACTTGCAAGACAAATGAATGACCATCAGTATGTTGAAGAAAAGATCATTGAAGACTTTTTCGCATCAAGTAGTTCAAATGAAGCTAATGAGGCAATCAAAGAACTCCTAGCAAAGAATGGCTCTTTGCAAGAAGTAAGGAAACTCAAAAGAGAATAAGAAGAATGACCTAAATGTTGAAAAAAAAATCAATGAGAGAATGATGAAATCTCAAGAATACATGAATCAATTAAATCAGCAAAATGAGCAGAATCTTCATAGGCAAAAAGGTACAGTAGGACTTGGATACAATGAAGAAGAAGGTGAATCTTCCAAGCAAGGTGCAAAAAGGAATAAAAAACTCTCATGCAATCATTGTGGAAAAATTGGTCCTACATCAAACAAATGTTGGAGCAATGGAAAAGCAAAATTCAATGGAAAGTATTATAACTACAATCAACATGGTCACAAAGCTAATGAATGCAAGGAGAAACCAAAATTTGAAGGTAAATGTCAAAATGCAAAAAGCATGGTCACAAGGCATCTCAATGCAGATCAAAATCATTCAATCTAGCTGAACAACTTGTAAAGGCAATATTTGGATGGGACTACAATACTTAGTGCAGATGTCATTATTGTGGAGAATATGGAGACACTGGCATAAATTGTGCAAGGCATCACCTAAGAAAGAAGGATACTACTATAAGGTGTTACATATGCACGGAACTTGGTCATATAGCTAAAAAATGCATGAATATAAGCAAAATTGAAGATGAAAAGAAAGCAAGGGTTAACAACATAAGGAAATAAATGAAACAGGAATGGATTCCTAAATCTACTAAGGATACAAGCTCAAATCATGGAAGTGAAGTCACTCAAGAAGTGGGTGACTCCATTCTCTCAAACTAAATTCCTAAGAATGTGCTGGAGCTGTACTTAGCAAGAAAATCATAAGCAGTTCCAAGAAATATGAAGAATGCAAATGATCCAACTAGTATTCCAGATACACAAGGATCATAGAAAGGTTATCTTTCATCGAGTTGTATCATACTTCACTAAGGAAAGTTGGTTGAATAATTTATCGAGTGAGGTCGGGAGTAAAGGAAATTTGGTTTGTTTGCCGAGTTGATACTCTTGTCGAGTTAGGTCAATGGATGACAGTCTATCCAGCACTATGTCATTATGCTGCTGAGCATTTATGAAAATTTCTCAACAAAAGGGGTAATTTTGACTTCATTTTTCCACTACATTCATAGCATTCGAAGAGCAGAGCAATTTGAAAGAGCAATACAGTGTTCTCGAGCAATTTAGTAGTAGAATCTTTGTGAATTCTATCATCTATGGAGCAATGATGGAATCTACTAGTGGAAGCAGCACTAAACCAAAGAAGGATTCTGAAATGTTGGTTAAGGGCATCAAATGGAAAGCACCAAACTTCAAGCTCATTTCAGCTATTGTTCAATCATTTGATCCTTATGGTGCTCATTCAAAAACCTTGTGAAGGTACTCCTAATTAATGACATAAGAACTCATTTTAAATGTACTATTCAAGAAGTAGGGACATTAGAAATAGATAATGCCCTAGCTAAAATGTGTGCTGACAGAGTTTTGAAACCCAAGCATAAGCATCTAGAAATGAAAGGATTAACTCATACCCCTCACATGCTACAAAATTTCCAAATAAAATAGATAAGGTACATATTGAATCGGTTCCACAATGGACAATTATGGTTGGAGCAACCAATTCTGATTACAAAGAAGATGATACACAAGGTTACAGGTCTGCCAATGCTAAGCAAAGCTAAGACAACCAAAATCCTAGGTTGAGAGGAACTGCAAAAGAAAACCCTAGCCGAGTGGGACTGTAGAGATTTGAAAATAAACAATGTCATTGACATAGAGCTTAGGTTTGGCATCCACATCATTACACACAAGATCTACAGCTCGAGTTGGTTGAACAGTGTTCCTTGTGAGGCAGTTGACCTAGCATACAAGGTTATAAAGAAGAACCTTAAATATGATCTGTCAAATGTGTTACTGAAGAAATTGAACAAAAACATTGACAGTGTGAAGACTTCCAAGAATAACTCCTTCAAGTTCAGTTCATTGCTTATTTGCTTATTCTTTTATGTTCAAAAATTATTTCCATCTAAGGGCACAGTCGTGTGGAGTAAAGACACCCCTATTCTTTATCAGATAAATGAATTGATTGAAGAAATGGGTGAAAATTTTGAAAAGTTGTTGGATAACTATTTTGAGGTGTTCAAGGAGAAAATGAAAAATAGATTTTGGATCCCACCCAAGCTTGTAGAAGACTACAACGATGATATATGTTTAATG
This sequence comes from Cupressus sempervirens, assembly GCA_028749045.1. NCBI lineage: Eukaryota > Viridiplantae > Streptophyta > Pinopsida > Cupressales > Cupressaceae > Cupressus > Cupressus sempervirens. Next base: position 32,786,323 of record CM053786.1, on the reverse strand, counting down.
GTGGACTATGATAGAGTGTACATTCAAGTAGTCATACCAAGAGTGGCATGGGTAAAACCATTTGCTTATGAAATTAACATTGATGAAGCTAGAAACATCATTGAAGCATTAATAAATGAACTATCCAATCCTAATCTTCCTGCATTTGGCACATATGAGGAAGCCAAGAAGAGGATAGAGCTTTGTATTAAGATTCCTCAAGCTCTCAACAAAGGTAAGAAGAGAATTGCTAAATTAAAGATAGCTAAAGGTCCTCTAATGCTTATCAAGGGCAAGGGTGAGGATGAAGAGGAGGAATATGAAGAGAAGAAGCAAGAATAAGAGAAAACTTGAGTGATATTCAAAACATAGTCTTACCAATAATGGATACAATGCATAAACATATTGCTCATTGCAAATCATTGGTCTAGGATCAGAACTTCTCAGTGGTTGATCACATGATCAAATTATCAGCAGAAGTTCGGATTGCCCTCTCCAGCTACCAAATTCTGCAAGAAAATTGGGATAACTCATTTGCCCTCATTCTCAAGGTACAATAATTTCTATCTCATTTTGGTGTAACTATATAAATAGTATATGTAGCTCTTTGACATTATTGTCAAAAAGGGGGAGAGATATCAATATAAGCAAAAAGGGGGAAACACTATATATAAGGAGAGATATCAGTATAAGTGAAAGGGAGAGTTAGCACTCAATAGAGTCAACATGTATATGTGTATAGCTATGTACATAAGTATTTTTGTATATACATTATGTGTCATCAAGGAGATATATGTAGAAATGTATATGCAATAGCTTTACAAAGATCAAATTTTGAAAAACCAAAATTCAGTGAGTTAGATTATGTACATATATTTTGGCTTATAAGTGTTTTGTCACTAATGCCAAAGGGGGAGATTGTTGGCATTAAGTTATTATTGCCATTTGTGACAACACTTATCAATATCAGTATAGCTACCGAGCTTAGAACTCAGTTTCTTACACTCTCCGAGCATTCTAGTGTTAACCAAGCTTCGAAGTGTTCGACAATTTACACCAAGCAGAATAGTGGCTACCAAGTGAATACAAGCAATGTGAAGACCAATAGTGTCTGCCAAGCTTCATAGTGTCTATTAAGTAGTAAGCTTGTGTCATGGAAATATAGTATAAATCGAGCGTTGGAAGTAGTTTTTACTAAGTGAAGCAAGGTAAACTTAGCATGTAGTATCTACCGAGTAACACTACATCTACCAAGTCACCAATGGTCACTGAGTTTAGAACTACATCGAATGATCAGTATGGACCGAGCCTTCACTTCTACTGAGTGCATGACAATGATGTGTAATGTAGTGGATGCCAAGTATCAGAAGGTCACCGAGTCAGTTCAGTGAATCTGAGTTATTTACTATTGGGTTGAATTTGTAATGTGTTGTTCACTTGTATTTTGGCCGACCTTGCAGTTTTTTAAATTGGAAAGGTATATATGTAAGATATATTGTAAGATATCATTGTATTGAAGTAGTATGAAGTATTTTTTTTAAGTGCATGTGAAGGATTATCACCATTAGTTTAAGGAATGCAGCAAGGTCAATATAGAAGCAGAAAAGTCATATCTATCACATAAGGTGATCAATGCAAAGGATCTTGTCAGCAATTAGTTGTAAGTAGATCCACTACTTCATCCTAACAGGTGAATCAGTTTCCAAATCCTTTAACAAGGTAGACTTAACAGTCTTTGTATAAATCTCTTGACTAAGTGCATACTTCATTGTATGTTTGTAAATCCTCTAACAAAGTGGACCTAGCAATCCTTTGTGCTCCTAACAAGGTAGATCACCAGAAGTGGTCAATGTAAGCCTTAACGGGCCAATTTTGTGCTACAGTAGTGAAGTTTTGTGGGTACCATCCCCACCTCAGTTTTACTTTCTATTTGGAAGGTTTTTGGGTCACCAAATCATTGTGTTCTTTTGTGTGATGAATGTTTTATCTTTCAGTACTAATGTATGCAGTAGTATAGATGGATTTGTGGTGAATTTTAAAAAAAGCTTTGAATTTACTGATTCACCCCTCCCCTCTCAGTAACTTATCATATCTTGAATATTTCCAATAGTTATCACATATCATTTCATTTCATGTCATCACATTCATATTACCACATTACATTTTCATTGTATCATCAATAACCTACCATCTATTCTAAATCATGATCCATCTATATTAATCATTCACATATATATATACACATCTGCATCCATTTTCAACATAATCATCACATCAAACAATCACATGACAACATAAGTCCATGATATAATAAGTGCACACATCTAAAACATCAATGAAGTTCGAATATCTCATAAAGCAACATGAAAATTATATAGTCCTATAGAAGGATAAACTCACATGAACAATAGATAAAATACGTCAACATGCAAATCACATGATCATATCACATGCAAGTACATAAATCAAGGATCAAATAAGTGCATCTACATAAATCTCCATTGACAATCACGTGGATAATCATACATAATGAAAAAGGAGGCCACGATACAAGCATATAAACTCATCCCTTGTGAGGATGCCTGATTTGACAGTCCCTGCTCATTGGGGGCACCTGCATCCTCTTGTCGTGACTACTCTGTCGCATGTGTCAATGGTGCAACTGGTCCAACCACAACTATTTGAATCAACGATGCCCCATCTATCCTCGATGACAATGGTGGCAGTGGTGGTCCTAGTGTCATCACTACTATGAGTGTCTGCAAGGTACTTAGCACCTCACCCATTTGAACCTCTATGGCACTCACCCAAGTCTCTAAATAAGTCAATCCCCCAAAAATATTTGGTTGTTGTGCCTCTGGAGGTACCTGCTACTACATTTGCGACTATGCACTTGGTGGATCTCCAATGGGCCTATGCACTCGTGGCCTCTGTCAGCGGACAAACTATACCTCCTTTGGCAATCTCGCTCTCATCTGCTCTATGCCATCACACTATCCAACCATCCCACCTCTCACCCGTGCACCACCTTAGCCATGGATACCTCTGACTCTCCCTCCACCCACTAGTCCCTACATTAGGCCTCGTACCACTCCCCTCTATGGTAACACCATAGCTACCTGACCTCATCTCCCTATACCCTACCCAGTCTGAACCTGGCTCATTGCCTCCCTTTGCCTCTCTCTAGACCATCCTCATCATCATCATCCTCTCTCCCCCTCGACAAATCATCAATACTAGGCATCAGCTTGATAGGATCTGTGTACCTTAGGAAGGGATGATCTTGAAACCACCATACATAATCTCCCTCCATCCCTGCATCCGCCACCCCATCTTGCAAGGCCCAAGGTTGTGGTGTATCTATAATCTATAAAGAGGTCTCTATACAAGCCTCATACTCCAGCGTTGACCCCCACATTGCTCTCTCTAACTGAACTTAGGCATAATGTGCAGTGTCCCTATGGCATGCCTTGCCGCCAATCAAACTACCTCACCACTTGCCTAAAACAAAACCACTCTAGTACAGAAGGAATCTGACAAAGTAAATACCTAGGGCTAAAGAAATATACCATCTCATCATCCTCCTCTGCCCATGGCTTTGTAAACCTATAAGGTCTCCATATGACCTCATCAATATCATCTAGAATTTGGTGCAAGTACTCTGTCTTGCCCAAATGGGGTTGCATGATAGGACCATAATAAGTATACATATAAGGCATGCCCTATGGCCATTTTCATATACCCACTGGACGTGTAATGGGTAGATGCTCCCATGTCCATACCTATAGCAAAATGACACTTGCTAATAATGACGAAGCCCCCGAATATACAACCTGGTGTAAATCATGATACAAATGGGCCAAAATATAGCTACCCCATGCAAATCTCCGTGGCTCATCAATCATCTCCTAAATCAGCCAACCCCATCCAACTAGACATCCTCGCCCTCAGCGATCTGGCAACACAAATCCACTTATCAGTCCTGCCAATATTGTTGGTAATGCATCATATTGTAACATTTAAAACCAAGACACACTATCATCACCGATACTATCATGTCTGAACAAGTCTTAAAATGCAGCCCCACCAGCAGTATGATCATAATACACCAAATTGCCTACAGTTGGGATCCAGAAAATCCTATACATATCCTCGAGAGTCACTGTCATCTTCCCCATTGGCAAATGGAAAGTGTTGTGCTTTGAGTGCCACCACTCAGCCATAGGTTTCAATAATCCCTTGTTCACTTAGAACTGGGGCATTTGTAACAAATACGTCCTGTCAATCACCTACCTATCAGTGTCGAACAATCAGCCCATTGACTCTAAGGGCCATTAATAGAGTCCTCGTACCATGAGCTTTCACCCATGCACCTGTTATTCATCAAGTAAACACAACGCGTTAGTTTTTTTGTCACAAAGTGATCCTTAAAAATCAATCTCATAATTACATCTAGCCATTTAGCTACTAGTTCTATCTTGGACCTGTTGCTCATCTTTCTCTATCTTGAGTTGGACTGGCTTAACTTCCCTACTCTGCACCCTGAGTTGGGGCATTACTTATCTATTATCCGATCGATCTTACAAACATCACTTTATGAATACCTAACTACTAATGTTTACTTGTTATTCTCATCCTTGGTTGACAAACCAAGACTCTAATCTTTGGCATTATCTTACGCTTGACAAAAAATCTACACCCTATCATATGAGTCACAAAATTCAATTGCCCTACTCCACTATTCGAAAGTGCCATTATATACATCATATGTACTATCCCATCTCATATGCGCTATACATCATGTAGATGCGCTATTTCATATAAATGCGCTAAAAAATTCTCTATATGCGCTCAAATACCTCTCAAATATGCTATTCACTTGGATGCACTACAACTACAATTATATGCACTGTATTATTCCCAGGAAGTACTATGATAATCAAAAGCGCTACAACACTATGTGTATGCGCTAGGGAATTATTCGAATGCACTATTTTGATCAAATGTGCTATTATATTCCTCAAATGCACTATACTTCACCGTTTGTGCTAAAATACCTAGCATCTAAGGTTTTCAAATGCGTTGAAAGACCCTATGCATGCACTAATTTCCTATCCATATATGCTAAAAGAAACGTCAAATGCGCTAAATCCCTAAAATTAACACATCTACCCTACAAATCCGCACAAAAAACCCCCAAAAATATAGGTAAAAAAGCTAAATCTCAAACAAAGAGGATCTCGATGACTTACCAAGGCACCGTAGTTTGATGGATGCTCATACTAGCAACCCCTTTCGAATCTATGCTCACATAACTGAACCACCATCTTCGTTAACTCTGAGCTCCAAACCACCAAATGCAAAAGCCAAAAGTGAAAATGAAAAGGGTAAAAGGTCTTTTTGACCTATTTAACCCCCCAAGTTGGATTTATATCATCTTTTCAAATTATTTACCCCCTCTTGGCACTTTTTGATCACCAAAGCCGACTTGGATATTGTATCAAACCATTATAACTATCTTTCCTACCAATCTCCCACCATGTCAGAAATAAAATTGGAACCACTAAACTTTCACATTTTCTTACTTTCTTCCAATTTTATTTCTGAGGGGAAAGTATATCTGTATCAAATCGGGGCATCCAAGTTGGGGCATTACAAAATTTTTGAAATATTAAAAACGTCTTACCCCAGCCAAAGATTTTCAAACATCAAAACTAGGATATCCAAGCAAAACTATTGCAACATCAAATCAACATTGCAATCCAATCATTAGATCAACGACAATCAAACCACAAAATCAATGATGATCAAATATCAAGCCATCAACAGATAGAGACTACGACAATGACGAAATGATCGAATATCATCAAATAGACATCCAATCATCAGAATTGGACCTAAAATCAAAAAATCAAGATAGTCTTTGAACTAATATGCTTTGCATATTAGCTCAAAGAGGGGCATTTGTAAACACCCAAAATTTGGGCAAAGACTTAAATCATGAAATCCCGATCAATCAAGACCAAATTAAAGAGAAAATCAGAAGAAACACAACGGACTTTCAAAATAAAAAATTGCATCAGGTCATTAATCACCTATTAAATCAACAAAACATAAATCAACTTTAAAAGAGGAAGAAAACAATTCAAATTCATAAAATAAAATTCAAAAAGCGAGGAAAGAAAAAGACAAAGTGTTGAAAATAAATCATTTATTAAATCAATAAAATCACTTTATCCTCACAAGATTGAAAATCTCCCTTTTACCATTTAAAAGAATTTGAAAAATCCTCATATTATCCTCAAAACCAAGTCTGTTAGACTCCTCCTCCTGGCCTCTTATGAGATATTTTGAGTTTCACTTTCACCCCAAGTCAAAAGTGAAAATCTTGGTTCTTACCCCAACCCCTTCTGAAATCCTATAAATAGGAGGGAAATCTAAGAGGCAAGGGACCCAAGTTTTTATGCATCTACACTATAGGCATATTTAGACTCATTGTTTTAACATTTCCATTGTAGCAATTTCATAGCATTGTTAGTTTCATTTTGTGTTATTTAGCATCATTTTGTATCACTTAGCTTCATTTATTGCATATTTGGTTCATAGCATGATCATTTCAAGAGCATTTCTAGGAGTTGTTTTTCACATATAATTTGCATTATAATCTTAGATCTTGCATTTTTATCATAGATCTACATTTTTAGCAATATCTCATTCTAGAATTGTCACTAAGAGGCTGGTCTGAGAGCTTTTTAGTAGTTGTAGTTAGGGAGACATGAGATGCTTGTAGATATTATATTCTAATGATGATGTCTTGAGTCTAGTATAGTTTGTCATCAGTCCATTTGCTTTTCTACAGTAAGGTTTCATGAATACGTGTTCACACTATGTACACCAGTTTTATCATATTTCCAGTGAGAACATGAAGATGCACATGTCATAAATGTATCCTACAACTTAGACTACAGAAAATCCATCAGTGAAACAAAGCATACATAACAAAATATTATTTTCATAGCCCTGACAGAAATTGCCCCCATTGTAGTGCGTGAAGAGTTCATTTTGGTTGCCACTTACGCTAAAGAGTACAAAAGTAGGATTTGGCTCCTGTGGGAGCCAGATTGATTATAATCCTCCTTCCCATGCCCTTCGATGCACTTGTTACAATCTCTATGCTCTTAGAATTGGTTTTAGTTATCTCCATTTTATTTATGCAGATTCACAACAAAAGAGACAAGCTAGAGAAATTGCATCAGACTGACTAAGAGTTCTATGCGGGTCCCTTAGACTTATGGCCTCGTGGACATCATTAAAAATCTTTCCTTTCATTTCATTTCCACTAAACACGTGTGTGGGACCACCTATAAAGATTATTGAAGATAGGACCTATATATCGGGTCGGTATTAATTCAAGGCACTTAGTGGACGTCGAATATCTATTCAACAGCGTCAATTCTGAAAATCAATTCCTTCTGAACCTGATCAATAGCTCTCTCTCATGGCACTAGCTAAACAGCCACGATATTGCACCCACCTCTCCAGTGTCATCTCAACGTCGTTCCGTCCGTTGCCCGTCACTTCGTTCGACGTGACCCAGCGAAGTCAGACACCCCAGAACCGTCGAACAGATGTGTTAAGCAAGGATAGATGCGTTCAAAAATTAATATCGACATAGGATCGGCTGCAAAGGGGATTTGGATGCCATCAATGATCCACCAACTTTGCCAACTTCCTAAACAAAAAGAAGCGAGAAGAATGCTCATTTTTATGATTTTTTCTTGTTCTTTCTACTCATTCTCTGATTGTTGGGCGACGTTTTTCATCGACAGCCAGGGACCGCGTGCAATCAAGTATGGCCTTTAGTTGAATTGAGCCAATTTCATTTGTCATATGCACTTAGGATTCAAGATTCATGTGAGCTCTGATTATTTTTCTTTACGATTCTCTTCTGTGTTTACACAATGTAAAACGACCGCGCAATAACGTGATATTTTTTTTCTGTCGCACAAGAGATCTTGGGGGAACAGCAGAGAATCAGAGCTCAATTTCATCATCCTTATTCAGGTATTCTTTCCATCTTAAACAAATACCCTCAAATGAAAGGCAGTTTACATTTTAATTGTTTTGGCGAGAAATTGGTCGCACATTTTGTGAATCCAGTCATAATTTGGGGTGAGGTTCATTTGTTCAATAATTTGAAGTTAATAAATTTTTTAGCTAGGTATTTTCCTTTTTCCCTGTTTGATCTAGTTCATGGTACGCTTTATATTTTATTGTCACTCTAGCTAATCATGTTGCTCTGTTTCTTATATTTGTTCAATTTTCATTTATGTGTGTAACATAGAAGTTTCTTTTGGTTTCCTGTTTGAAAATTTGATTTATACACTGATCCTATGTTCTCCATACTGTAGATGATGTGTAGTTTCATTTCCTCTTTTCTGGTGGTAGAGGGAGGTATATAGTTTTGTAAATATATTTCACATTCTTAGGGTTTTTGCCTTTTTTTTACTTCATTTTAGGGTACTGTACTTAATGAATTTATAAAAGGGTAGTGGAAAATTTTAAGATATTTAATACTATGTTAGTATATATAATATTTAAAATATTTTAAAATTTTATAATAAAAATATTAAACTTAAATGAATCTTAGTATGTATTTTTTTAATTAAAAATGATTATTAAAATCGATTTTACAATTCAAATATTTGATTACTTTTATAGTAACATATATTTTTTCATTACTTAACAACTTAAAATCGAATTGATGTGTAATTTGTTTAATGATTTCTAAATAAAAAGAATATGTATAACAATAAGTCAAAATTTTAATTTTTAATTATAAAATTATCTCTAAAAAAAATACAATATAAAAAATATAAATCAAATACACAAAATTCTCAAATTATACTTTATATATATATATATATATATATATATATATATATATATATATATCATCATTTTAAATAAAAAGAATAAATGTAAGTCAACCAAAATAACTTATAGAAAGTTAGATAAATAAATAAACTTTATATAAAGATATATAAAAATAAAAATATTTAAATATTTGTTAATTTATGTGCAATTATTTATTTATTTATTTAGTCATTGTGTTATAAGCTCTTTAAATGTTAAATTATTATTGTTGAGATTAAAATCTTATTATTATGTAGATAAATAAAAATACATAAACATCACATTAAAACAACATAAACATCACATAGTATTACTCTATTCACATAATCATAGGATAGAAAGGGCTCCATACCTAACCAATCTTTATCCCTATTCACACCTCCATAATGCAAATAGCCTTAAGATTAGCATTATATAGATAGATCCTATATTTTTAGAGATATCAATCTCCCTTATGTCAGAATATGCCATTATGTCTATATGAATGTTTTCCTCACATAATTTATAAAATAGATAGAGGAATAGTGTGAAATCATTTCTATTTGCACATTACAATTGATACATTAAAATAAATTTAGATTTACATAAATATTATAAATTTAATTTAATATAACATGTTTCCTTCTTATATATTAACAATTCTAACACAACAATTATATATAATACTCATCCAAACTAAATATAAAATAAAAATTCTAAATTTTAAATTCTTAACTAAATAAAAACTATCAAATAACAAATTTATATTTACATAAAATCAACTATATATATACTAACACTTATTCTTTATATATTGAAATCTATTTTAAATTATATTTTCATTATACTAAAAAGTTATATTGAAATCCATTTTAGATTTAATATATTTTTATATTATATTGTTTTTTTTTTTGAGATAATTTTGTAAATATAAATTATAAATTTGACTTATTGTTATACATATTCTTTTTATTTGGAAATCATTAAACAAATTACACATCAATCAAATTTTAAGTTGTTAAAAAAATATATGTTAGTATAAAAGTAACCAAATATTTGAATTGTAAAATAAAATTTATCAATATTTTTTTATTAAAAAATATATACTAAGACTTATTTAAGTTTAATATTTTTATATAAGATTAAATTCTTTCATTTTAAAATATATTTCATTTAATTAAATTATTTCAAATTTAAAAAGTATTATATATATATATATATATAATTTCAAATATCTTCAAATTTAATTTACAGTTTTTTATAATTATAAATTATACTATACTAATATCAATATTTTATCATTTTAAATTGGACTTCTGTATGTTTTTTAAAGGTTATCACTATTTGAAAATATAGCAAAAATGAATCCCCCACTAACATTATTAGCCCCTACAGAAGTCACATTGACGGTCATAATGAGATCAACGTAAATTAAAATATATATAAAAAATTTCTTTCCATATGGGATTGTCAGCAATACTTGGGTCTTGTTTCAAATAGACAACTAACGGACGGAGGTAATGGCACTGGCTAACGGCTGGTACAAATATTCGGCTATTTAGCTAGTGCCCACAACTTGGCCTATAAGATTATATAAACACTTAGACCAAATCAAGCCACAAGCTAGAAAAGAAAAATAACTCAAGTTAAAACCCTTGATGAGGAAGTCACTAAGAAAAATAAGATAAGTTTTGAGGCCACTCGGTAAAAGGATCATAAAATAGAGATTGAGCTCATTGGTGAAACGAACTCCAAACTCCACTGAGAACTCCAAAGAAAGCATCAAGCATGTCATGAAGAACCAAGATCACTCCACCAAAGTAGCTACCAATAATGTTAGTGAACAAAAATTGAACACACTGTCGACCACAACAAACAAACTACTAAGAACCCAAGATGCTCCTCTGTATTAGATTCTTGAGGTAAACAGAAAAGTGTGTCCCACTTTTTAATCCAAAAATAAATAGTTACACTGATCTTTATCTTTGCCAAAGGCTTCAAATCCATCAAAGACGATAGAATAGATTTGTAAATCCAACGTCTTTTTTTCATTCTCTGAAACACTAGAATCTTCCATATCACAACTAACCAATCAACATATTCACTCACAGGAATAAAATGAATTATATAGTAATCTACCAATAATTTATGCAACTTATCATCACAATATTTATATATGAGAACCATATAAGTAGTATCATGTAAATTTAAATAAGAAGAATCATGTAGATCATCAATTATATCAACAACAATTGAATCTAACTCCACATCAGTAGAAATATACGTTATTTGATGATATATATATTTTATATTTGACTATGTGCCCCTGTTTCATAATTTATTTCAAGCTTGAATCGATATTTACATCACCATTTCCTTTCATGAAATTAAGTTATTTGAATTATTTAATTAATCATTATTATTTTACATCAATTTCCTTGATTAAATTGAAGTTAATGTATTTAATTAATTTTAAATAAATGGTTGGATCATCTTGATTTTTGTATTATTTAATTAAAAGAATTTGCTCCTTTTTTTATTAAATAAAACCCCTCCTCACTTAATGTTATGTGCAACAATTATTATTCTAAAAGAAATAATTAAATAAATGTCACACACTTTATTTTATAAGAAAAGAGATTTTTTACATTTAAATTTAAAAAAAACACCCCTCATTTTATAATTTTTATGGAGTTTTACACTCCACGTCTCTTAATTAAATGTTAATTGCACATTCTCTTATGTGGGTCACACCTTTTCATTTAATTTTCATTCTCCTCTAATCTAGAAATATCTCTTGGCTTTGGTATATATATTGCATATATTGTGTTCTCTTGTTTTGCTTGTTGCTTTGTTCGTTGCAAGCAAGCGTTCAAGCATAAACGAAAGGTACAATAGAGAAAAATGCGTTGCAAGGATTACGAGGTATTTTTTTAGATCTCTATAACAGTTGGATTTGGAACTAAAATGAACATTTTATTTGTTTGTTTTGAGTGCTTTTACATGCTTTCATAGATTCACACTTCATTTGGTGCTCTAAAATTGGATCTAGATTTGCTTTCACACATATATGTTTCACATAGTAATTAGGCCTATGAACACTATTTGGGAGATCTTGAGAGACTGAGCTTCATTCACTTGCTTTACATGCGAAGCTCCTCTTGACGATGGATCCCCTTATAGGTAGGAAAGGATATTTGTCATTGTCTCATTATTCTGCTTGGGTTTGTCCTCAACATCCACTAGTACTTTCTCTTTTGAGACTGGTGGTGTTTGTTGTTGGATTTTTCAAAAAGTTGGTGAGATGATTTCAAATTAGTGTGTCAAAGAATCTTGTTTGCTATGTTTAGGTAAGGTGAAGAGGCTAGAGGAGTATGCTCTGTTCCCTTCTGGGCACATCAGAAAATTGGAACCCTTAAATCCAAACCAAGTCCTCATGTGGTACAATTTTGTGAGTCTTCCTTGATTAGAGAGGGTTAAACCGTAGTGGACATTCCCTTTATTGGGTCAATCATGTGGATGGTACCTCATGCGGTAATAGCCATTTTTGACGTGGTAGTAGCAACCGCTATATAAATGTTCTTGTGGGAGAAATCCCCACGGGTGTAGTCTTTTGTTGGGTTGTCGAATCTCCTCAATATCTCCTATTGATTAAATTCTTGGAATATGTCAAAATCTTGGTATGCTAGGATTGGATTTTGCCCACTCTAGATTGCAAAAGCTGCAGAGTTGACCATTACTAAGAACCTTAGTGCTGCCAAATTTTCTTTTCTAGGACTATGTGCGTGATTGAAAAATATTTTGAGAACATACACATTAGTGGTTCTAGGGATTATATTCATAATATGACACTATTTTTGTTCATGTGCAAGGTTGCTTTGTCCCTTGCCCATTGCTTGTAGACATTTGCTTGAAATCCCTTATTGTTCTATGTGCCTGATTATTATTTATAAATGAAGGAAATGATTTTTCAAGTGGAGAAATTTTTCTTTGGGATTGTTTGATTTCATCCTTGGATTGTGGGTAGTTAGATGGCTTGTTATCTCGGGTTCCCTAGTGGGGCATTACACTTTTGATACAAGATTTTTAACTTCTTAAAAAAGTTAGATCCAATACTCCAATAATTATAGGTTAGATCCAATCTTCTGCCACCCATAACCAAGTTCATAAGTGTGATATTAAATTCTTCAAAGAAACCAAACCTCCTCTTTCCATCTTGTACTAACCTCTTGTTGATGTAGATCAAATCCTAAACTCATGCTAGGAGGACACACAACAGGGTTGGCCATACATATAAATACATCTAGAGAAATGTGTCATTAAGAATCACATGTGAATCTTTATTGTAAATCACAACTTGCCACCCTAACCATTAGAACAAGGTAAGTTAGAATAAGATTAGACCAAACATTAGATAATTTTATCAAGGAACATTAAAGCAAGTTGCAAAGATAGACATAGTGTCTCTATGATGCCTAGATCACACCATAAGGATTGCATAAGATACCAAGCCAACTTGATCGATCGCCTACCAAAAGAAAAAGAAAAGTATCAAAATGAAAATGAAATAAAAACATAAAGGAAAATATTTTGGATGATGCAAGATTTCCAATGAGTCAAGGATCCTCTTTCTTCAAACACCCTAAGTAGTTAAAAATATTCCATAATTGAAACATTTGAACATTTAACCAAGTCCAAGACATGAATTCCATGCTTCTTCTTCACCCACTTCTCTTCTTAATCCAAACCACTAAATTGGTTATTGTTTTGTCTCTACTATTGGTTCTAATATTTCAGTTTTGTTACTTCATTCCACAATAATCCTTACCATTAACCATCAATAGATAACTAAATTTTTTAACTCCGCCATTGAAATACATATTTAAACCAAAAAATGATGAAGGATTCAATAATTTAGTTTTTTTTAAGTATACTATACAAAGGTGTTAGTTTTAAAAATTCAAAACTAAACGAACATATATACATTTATCGGGTCCATACTAGCAGTCACTCCTACTTAAATAATTATTATAGGTTTTTTTTGTGTGTTTTTTATGTTAGATTACAACCTCCCTACTTGCAAACAAATGGTGATTTTTTCCTTTTCAACCAAAGGTTTTTAATCATGTCTCTATCATGTGTTCATTTAGACTACTATTTACATCTTTATCATATATCCCTATCATACAGTATACACAACCTTTAACCTAGATGTGTATCATAAATTACCCATGTGTCATATGTTATAAACTTATACCATCATAACATCTTCATAAACACCTATTGTAAATTAATTCTTTATTAACTCAACTCAAGGTAAGTTTTATATTCTAGGTTTGATCATCATCCTAACATCTTCATGAACATCTATTCTAAATTAAATCTTCATTAACTCAACTCAAGGTAGGTTTCATATCTAGGTTTGATCATCATCCTAACATCTTCATGAACATCTATTTTAAATTAAAGCTTCATTAACTCAACTCAAGGTAGGTTTTATATTCTAGGTTTGATCATCATCCTAACATCTTCATGAACATCTATTGTAAATTAAATCTTCATTAACTCAACTCAAGGTAGGTTTTATATTCTAGGTTTGATCATCGTCCTAACATCTTCATGAACATCTATTTTAAATTAAATCTTCATTAACTCAACTCAACGTAGGTTCTATCACTATACATTTTGTTGTCATCCTGTGGTTTTGACATTTTTTCATAAGCATTGATTTCTTCATAAAACCTTTATAGTATTTTTCATTGTATTTTATAGATCATATTAGCTTCATAACTTTACAAATTACATAAAGAATATGACATTTAGTTAGTTTTTTGAAGTATCTTTAATAGATGTATTAACTTCACCTAGTGGGTCCATGGCTAGAATATTTTGTAGGATATTAATATATAGATATAATGACATCACTATAAAAAAATCTACATGTTTAAATAATATACCTAGGGTCTCTAACAAATTTTATATTATTCAGGATGGGCAGAAAGAATAAATGGGAATCACTTATCAAGCTAGATGTGCAAGACATCCCAAATGAAGAAAATCATTTTTCAAGTTATGAACTTGAATGGACACCTATTGGAGTTGGTAATAACCAAAAAATAGACTTGTGTGCCACTATCCCTCTTCATAGACTCCCTCACTTTGTGAAAGGTGAAGGTTTATTAGATGGCGCAGAAACAACTTTTATACGAAAAAGACACAATGAACATATTTTGATAGAGCCTTCTAACCACGCCACAAAGATATATTCAAGGTTTGTCTCTAGATTTAAAAAATTAGTTATGTCACCCTTTTTTAATAATATGAATTAATAATTTTTTGTTGTACATGTATAAACAGTTATCATTGTGCTTTTGGGCCTCAAGCTGATAGAAATCCAGATGAAAATAAGAATGTAGAAAAGTATCATTGTGCTTTTGGGCCTTAAGATGATAGAAATACAGATGAAAATAAGAATGTAGAAAAGTATCATTGTGCTTTTGGGCCTCAAGATGATAGAAATCTAGATGAAAATAAGAATGTAGAAAAGAAAAAGAAGCAAAGGTTTGTTCAAAAAAGGGATTGTCAAGCCCACTTTCATGTTAAAGTCATGTATGGTAGACAAGATGTTGCTATTATTATATATAATGAGTATATCCATCAAGACACTAGTGGTGAATTTTTTCATGGAAAGGATGACCCTTCTGGTGATCCAAGGAGTAGTTTTGCACCAAGGTTATCAAGTGAGTGCAAATCATATATAGAATCCCTGTTACTTATGGGTGTGGGGATTGACATAATATGCGAACAACACTACTTAGATTTTGGTCTCAAGAAATTGATGAATAAGAGAGACACTTTCTTGTTGAGAAAAGATGTGTTGAATGCATGGAAAAGAGTGTGTTCCCTACGTTCGCAAAAAAATGAAGATGATGCAAAAAGTGTATGTTTGTGGCATGTGGAGGAGAAGGATAAATTTTTCTATTATAAAACACCAAATAATGTGGAAAACATTCCATTTATCATAGGCATTCAGACACCATGGATGAGGGAAATGATGGTGAAACATTCACATGAATCTATCATTGCAATGGACTCCACATTTTCAACAAATAAATACAATGTAAGTAAAAAAATGTTAATTTTTATTTGTAGATTTTAATTTAATTGTGTCTAATTTATACAAATATATATATATATATATATATATATATATATATATATATATATATATATATATATATATATATATATATATATATAGGTATGATTTATTTATTTATGTGCAGTATGAATTATATACATTGCTTGTATTTGATGAGCAAGAAGCCGGTGTACCTGTTGCATGGGCAATATCCTCAAGAAATAAAATTGAGGATATAAATGAATGGCTAAGAGAGGTTTACAAAAGAATGAAAGCACAAAAAGAAGATTGGCATGTGAATGCATTCATGAAAGATGATGCTAGCGCTGAGATTGAAGCAATCAGGTTTTATCAACCTTACTTTAGATTTGTAAGAGTGTAATTATTTTCTATTTCATTTGTAAAAATATAGATTTTCTAACAAGAATGATTTTTTCATTTTAAAATTCAGTTTTGTTATAATGTCATTATTATTACTAACTTGTATATTGTAACTTGTAGATCAACCTTTGATTGTCGAGTACTTTTATGCATTTGGCATGTGCGTAGAGTATGGTAAAGAATGTGTATAGGTAAGTCAAATTTCAATTCAAGCATACAAAAAATTATATGCTTAAACATCATATCCTGATATGATTTTTATAATCTAGGTTTGCGAGTAATAGAGATGTTGGAGCAAAAATGTTTGAAAGATTGGGTGAAATCATGTATGCAATGAGTGATAATGTAGACATGATCAGTCATTTGATTAAAGAATTCATAGAGGAGTTTAAAGAAGAGAAGAAATTTATTGAGTACTTTCAGAAAACTTGGTGTCAAAATGAGATACGCATTGGTAAGTCAATCAAAATGTAATTATTTAACATGCATTTATATCTTTTAATTTGTATGTAGTGTAAGCTTAGACATCATGTGTTTTTGTGTAGAGATGTGGGCAAATTTTTTTTGAAGTTTCTCTCATGCAAACCAAGAAACTAATGCAGCTATAGAGTCATACCATTTTCATATTAAGAATCACTATTTAAGTGATCTTTCTAAGAAATGCACAAGGAGAATGGATTGGCTTATTCATACACTTCTCCATAGAGTAGAGCCATACTATAAAAATAAAAGATATCTACAGTTCTCTGGATTCTTGACTAATTTCAAAAAGGAAAGATATTATCTAACTGCTTTAGAGGGGTCAAAAGCAATAGCTGATATAGATTGCTATCCTCATGATCTTCTTCCTAATACATATAAGGTAAGAAGTCAAACTGATCCAACAAAATGGTACTTCATTAGGAAATTTGGATCAGATTTACATGTATGTGATTGTCAGTGGGCAAAAAGAGGAAATATGTGCAAACATGTGCTAAAAAATTTAGATTGTCTAAAGAGAAGTAAAATAAACTAGCAAGATCAAGTTGGTGGTAAGTTTCATTTATGATTTAAGCTTAATAGTTATTTCTAATTATTATTATGTAATTTTCAAAACTAACTAAATTAATCATATCAAATTACAGATTATGTTACTACATTGGTTGAAGAAAATGATGGAGTTAGAGGGAGCTCTTGTCACTAAATTGGTACCATTGGTAATGTTAATATTCTTATAATTAAATATTGAATAATTTTAGATTTCTAAAAATTGACTTAGTCATTTTTATTTCTATTATCGATTGTTGAAAATCATCTAATACTTCCAACAATGACTTTCTAGATTCAGTTGACTAAACTATTTTTATTAAATTATAGATGATGTTACTATGGTGGTTGATGATAGTGATGAAGTTAGATTGAGTTCTTGTCATGAAAAGGGTGTCATTGGTAATGTTAATTTATCCTTATAGTGAAGTATTAAACAATTTCATGTTTTTAAAACTAACTAACTATTATCCAATTATAGATGGTTCTATGCATCCAGAAGATCAAGATGTGCTTGGAGTTGTCATTGCCGAAGCTCAAAGTACTGGTAATCTTCAAAACCATCATTTTATAATGAAACATTACCAATTCTAAATTTATTTTTTAACTTAGTCATTGTTATTTCTATAACAGATGGTTGGAAATCCTCTAATACTTCCAATGACGACTTTCTAGATTCAGTTGACTACATAACTTCATTGCTTCAAACTTTACCGACTAGAGAAGATGAGAAAATCATGTTTAGCCAATGTGTTGGGAGATTTAAAAAAGATATGCATGCAACTTTTTCTTCATCTTCCAAACTGAAATCAATTCTTGGCTCAGAGAAATTATCTATGAGACGATTAACACCATGGTTTAGTCCAAGTAAAATGCGTAAACACCATTTTACTCATGAAAAGCTTAGTGCCAAAACTCAAAACTCAAATGAAAGAGCTAAGGAACATGAAACTTTTAAATTCCCCTCTGTAGGATCTAGAAAGAAAAAGAAAAAGAAGGTCATCAATCGATCAGGCCTAACAATACAACAGGAAAGAGATGTTATCGAGCAGAAAGGTAAGTATATTTATTCAAAAAAAATTTAGTAATTTATATAAGAATGTGTGTGTGTGTGTGTGTGTGTGTGTGTGTGTGTGTGTGTGTGTGTGTGTGATAAACATATGTCATTTTGTAGGCCTGAATGATCAAGAAAGTAGTCGATGATGTCGATTGCCTTTCTCCATTGATTTGAACCAAATGGTTACAGGTGAAATACAAGTTGTTTATGGTAATGATTTTTAGTAATTATTATATTTCCTTGAAGCAAACTAAGATTATTTTATTATATTACAGATGATGTTGCTCCATTGGTTGATGAAGATGAAGTTAGAGTGAGTTTTTGTCATGCAAATGCAATCCAAACTAGAAATGGTAATGAAATTACAAAATAACAATAAATAAATTTTGATTCTTTTTGTATATTTATTTTATATGATTTAATGTATTAAGCATGCAATGTTGTTGCAATGATAGATGGTGGACAAGAAACTCAAGAAGATATCTCACCCAAGACAACAACAATGGACACAATGCAAGTTACAAAAGGTAATAAAATAATGAAATTCATTTTCATAGATTTTGTTGCCTTTAATGCACACATTAAGTTTTAGTCTTTGAATGTGGATGTTATTGCAGTTTTAAATGATAACAACCCCCAAGAACATGTGTTACCTTTTTCTCTTGATCTCAACCAAACAATAACAATGAGAGACACAATGATAAGTGGAGATGGTAAGGAAATTTTGTATTTAAATATAATCAATTCCATGACTTTGATTTAGAAATTAATTTTATAACTAACACAATTTATCTACGGGTGGTGTTGATGATATTTATATGGAGGATCATGACCGACATATATTTGGATAATCACATGTTGATGATATTTATATAGAAGATCACAATCAACACATTTGTGGACAATATTATAATATATTATATTTTAGATATTGATTATTGAGTACTAAACTATCTTTGCTAGAAGATGTGGAATTCATTTGTTATGAAATTTTTTTTCATCATGTTGTAACTCTTTATTTTTAAAAAGAAATTATGAGTTTAATTGTTCTTTCTTTTCTTGTTTTTTCATGAGTGAATTCTACTTGACATAAATCAAGTGATCAACTATTGAATTTTCTACCATGAAAATCTTACTTGTATCATATAAATAGCATTTGAACCTAAAAAAGTTGCAATGTTAGTGTCGATAGTAATATATAGCTTAACTAAAAATAATCATAGCTTCTAATTAGATGAAATTTGTTTTGCATTGCAAAATTTAATAATTTAGAATTAAAAAATCCATTTCTTTAAATTGATATCAAATGCATATAGAAAAAAGTTTGAAGTAATGCAATTGTCCTTATAATTGAAGGGTGTAGACACCTACTTGCACAATTAAAAGGCTAGACTATTTATTTTCTTTGTTTTTCACTAAGTCTAGAGTTAATTTTATTTTTACAACTATAATCAATAAATAGACATTAATATAAAAGGTTGGGATAGATAATATTCAATTTTTAAGTTTAAATATTAAATGTACTTTTATATAATCTTTAATTCTCGTCAAAACAGAAACTTTGTGACATAATAGACATCCATGAAAACATTTGTAACTTATTACAATAATTTAAAATTAGATAAGAGCTCTGCATTAAATCATTAATTTTAAGAATTAATTTATTATTACATTTACTCCATTTAATTTTAAAATTAGTAAAATTCTTTTTTTAATATGATGGCAAAGGTTGTTCATTAGACCTTTACACCTACCAATTACATTTGTGTTTTACAATCTCATAAGATCATTTTGCATTTTTGCATTCATCATTCATATGCAAGGAGAATGCTAGTAGAATTTTGTTTTAGAACCTACTTGGCATATCACATCTTCTATGCAATTTATTAGAATTATGGTTGAGCCTATAGTGAGAATTATGGTTGAAAATAACTTTTTCGCCTTTCTCTTTGTCTAGGATTTCTTATTGAAGTGATCTCATAGGGGATTTTTTTTCTTGGAATTTGATCAACTATTTTCTTTTCTCTATAAGACAAAGGTAGTTGGACCTTGGCCTTCTTATGTTTGATGAAATCAATCATGCATTTTGGGATTGGATAGCCACAACTTTTGGTGATAATACAATTCTTTTGGTCCACTTGGCAGGATTTCGTTGATTTAGGAAAATGACTATGCTATGTATTTCTTGGTTTAACTTAACAAAAAAAATTGGAACTTTTGGATAAGTGAACAAACAATCTCATAAGAGACAAAGAAACCTTGTTAGAATAACACAATTTTGGATATGATCTCTCTTGGCAAAAGACTCGTGACTATTTTGAATGTTTGTTCAAAAGATGTTTTCACTTAGCCAATTACAACAATTATAGGTCACCCACACTTCAGCTTAAGGCCAATTTTTTTTCAATATATTGTTCATAGGCTCATAGGGAGGAACCTAGAATCTTGATGTATTTAACCCTGAAGCATCAAGTGTCCCTCTCAATCTAAGATGTAAGTCAATGTGGAGATGAACAACAAAAAATGCACTTAATAAGGCCTTTAAGGTAGGGATAAATAGGGGATCCCTTGCAAGGGCATGCCCAACTTTTGGTGATGAAAACTAAAAGCATTATATCTCCAAACCAAGGATACACATATAATGAGTAGTGTCAGAGGATGAAGCAATCCTATTGCACTATAAATAACATACCATGGTTTAAAGGGTGGTTACAACTTAGGTTTTTTAGTAAGTTGTCCAATATGTTTATGTGTGTGACTCACGTAAGAGCCTGGTTGACCGTGTTGGATACTTAGAGAAAATTCACCCTCTAGACAAACCTCTCTAAATGAAATGAACTAATTCAACCTTTCTTGTAAGTCAAGTTCCATGAAGGAAAGGGAGAGGATACAAATAAGGAGTGTTCCCTTGGGTCACTTAGATTAATGGATTTCTACATCAAAATAACTCAAAAAGGTGCATTGAAAAGTTCATTTTCCAATTGAACTTAATTAGACCAAGATTTGCTAGGTAGCCTAAGACAATACCATAAAATAATAAAATATTTTAAGGCACTCAAGAGTGATTCATATTCCCAAAAATCAAGAAAGCTTGTTAATTCAATTTTAGAGCCAAAGGGAAATGTAAGAGATGCTTTTGGGAAGACGGGGAATATGGCCATTTTGGAAAGTATTAGAGGAATGAAAAGTGTAAGAGGTGTAAAATATGTGTAATTGCATTCAAGAAAAGGTTTTAAATGCACTAAGTTAGAAAGTGGGAAGATGTGACATGAGTGTTGACTTGGGCTAGCTTAAGATATCTTAGCCCTCACGACCAAACATCTAGAATTTGATTAAACTTGGATTATTATTTGATTAGTGTGCAAGAGAATTTTTATAAATAGTATGTAATGGGAGGAGAGAGAATGGGTTAATCAAGGTTAATTAACTAATTTATAGAGATTGGTGTGTGAATGTCTTGAATCTTGGCTCAAGGGTTAAGCTAGAGATTAAGATGAGGTTACAATTAGTGGTCATGTGTTTTGATTGATTGAAAGAAAATTATTTGATCAAAAGGACAATTTGACATTAATTTGAATGAATATATTTTTTAGTTTGAAATTATATATATATTTATTTAAATTTGTAGAGAAAGGGAGATTGAACTAATTATGTGACTATAAGTGAATTTGATAATTAATTAATTTAATGAATTAACCATTGCAATGACATAAATTAATTAAATATTAGATATTTAACTAATAATGTCTTATAAAAGAACTATATTAGATTACAATATCATGCAATCAAACTTAGGTGTACAAAAATTTATCTTAATATGTTGTTTTGGTTATAAGTTAATAATAAAATATTATTTAAAAAAAAACAAATGGTCAATATATGTACTTATAATATAAAATTGATAGCTATGTTAAAAAACTATTTTTTTTTTATTATACACAATTTTACAATTGTAAATTTAAGATGCTCATATTGATATTAGATTACTCTTTGAAGTATTTTATTAACTACTCAACTTACACATAAACTAAACATAATCTAATAATATATTCCACACTTAATAGTTTATTTGAATTAATATAATTACCTTAAGAAAAAATTTCTCATTTGCACCGAAGTAAAATAAATTTCAAAATATAAAACTATAACTATGAATGTTTTAAAAGATCAAATTAACATTGCTCTTTGACCTTTGGTAGACTTCTCCCTTAAAATCGTCTTGATTGTCTAACCTAGCTGCGTCAGTACTTCGCATCTGTCATTGCTGAACGCAGTACTTCGCATCTGTCCTTGCTGAACGCGTCTGTTCGGCGGTTCCGGGGCGTCTGACTTCGCTGGGTCACGACGGCACTGGAGAGGCGGGTGCAATATCGTGGCTGTTTAGCCAGTGCCCTCTCTCACCGCAAAGTGATTCCCTGAAATGGAACCAAACATAGAGGGGAAGGTGGAGAGTTGCTGCCGTCTTAGTCCTCTCGTAATTACTGCACAAGGAAATCCATGTAGCTATCGCCTTAGGCGCAAAAATCCATGCCAAGCTACTTTTAAATTCAAAGGAAACATCTCGACTCAATATGTACGCTATCATACTTACCCGCCATTTACCCGACTTTGTTATCCTTTTTAGTATACTTGGTATTAAGATATTTATGTCCAAGTTTTGAATTTAGCTAAAAGCGTGATAATGTCAAACATCACCAGTAAGCTCGAAACGTCGTGGACGAACTCAGCATTTTGACTAGCAGATCTGTTGTCGTTGCCCTTCTACACAGATCTAAAGTGGTGCATGCATCTGCACCTAATGTTGAACATCCAATTTCTAGTATAAATACACTAGAAGCCATGAAATCCCATCAAGAGAGTTGCCCTAAACTATAATTACCAAGCAAGGCCTTTTAAAGTGTGAGACAATTTAAAAAGTTATGCTCTGATTTTCTTAGATGTGTTGTGCAAACTAAACTAAAGGTTTAGGGTTTGTGTTTGCAGGAAGTAGCATAACAGTGATTTAAGAACAATACTGGGAGCAATGTGAGTATAGTGATCTAGTCTTGATTTTTCTACTTATATGCCCAAAATCTATATCTGTAGATGAACATGTAATTAATACGATCTTAACTGAATTGCAGCGATGTAATCCCGCCTGTTTTGAATTCTAAATCAGAGCCCCCTCCGTTGTTTGATGGAACCACAAAGTATGCTTTACTATTTTTGGATCAGTAACGTATTTTGTTAGGATGCATTTTTGTTCGCTATTGGGTTATTCTTGCAAGTTTGCTCTTTCGAATTAAGGTTTTGTAGATTGTACGTTAATTTGAACTGCCCCTTCGGTCAGCGAGTTTGGGCTGCCAGAAACTACACGGTGGTTTGATTTTCATTTAATTTATGCTGCTTTGATGTTAATGGTTTTGATTGCCTTCTCATTAACAATAAGTTGAACAAAATGCAGGGTCTGAGTGATATTGAGATAGTTGCAATAGATTTGCAGGACAGACCCACATGGTACAAGGAGAAGGTTTACCCTCCTAACAAGGTATACAACTTTTTGTTTTCCTTTTAACTCCATGTTTTGAATAGCAAGCACATAGGCCAGAAATGACTCTGAGAGCCATGATCGGTTCCCTGGATTAGGTGGTGTTTTCAATTGATAGCAGCTAATGGAGTTGTTAGCGTCTGGTTTAGGGGTTGGGTTAGAATAAGGGTTTGCCAAGATAAGACGCGTATCAATTTGTTTTACCAAATCTGATTAAGTGGGTAACACGATTGTTCTGAATATTTGTATGCTAATTTCATATCACTAGGCAAGGTAGATTGGTTCAATACAGTCTAGTTCAGTATGAGCATTTAGAGTTGAAAAATGAGCGACAAAACAAATAAAAAATGGAGTGATAATGAAGGGGGTTAATTGCTCAGTGGTAAAGGATTCCAGTAGGCTCCAAGAAAGGTTTAATATTGAATGAGATCTCTGGCTTAGGATCTTAGTAGGTTTGGATCTAGTTAGTTCATGAAAATGAGCCACACCTGAAACAAAGATGAACTGGTCCTCGGGAGTTTAGGAAGTTATTAGTAGAGTACCTCAGGGGTAAATGGGAGGCCATAAGTTTTTGTTTTTTTCTTTTGGAATGGAGGGACCTTCATTCACAAAGTCATCTTTTTAGCTATTTGATAGGAGTCTGAAGAGTTAAAGATTGAGGGTGTCCATTCTCCAAATTCATCTGGACATGATTAAAGAATCGAGCCTCATCCTTTATGATATCACAGTTCATTAAAAACCATTAAAGAATCGAGCCTCATCCTTTATGATATCGCAGTTCATTAAAAACCATTTAACTTGACTAAGACAACAAGAATCTATTGATAGCAGGGCTTAAATATGACATAATTTATTTGTGAAAACTTTATATTTTAACTTGATTGGGATTAAGGAAATCTCTATCTACATTTTTTGTGGCAGCAAATATGTATAGTAATTAAACTTTGAAGCGATTTTTTTATTTTGGTTTAGGTCCCTTCTCTTGAGCGTAATGGAAAAGTCACAGGAGAGAGTTTGGACTTACTGGCATATCTGGAGACCAATTTTGGAGGGCC
The DNA here is from genome assembly GCA_028749045.1 of Cupressus sempervirens. Taxonomy (NCBI): domain Eukaryota; kingdom Viridiplantae; phylum Streptophyta; class Pinopsida; order Cupressales; family Cupressaceae; genus Cupressus; species Cupressus sempervirens. The sequence continues at coordinate 32,761,262 of CM053786.1, read as the reverse complement.
TAAGCTCCTACCCAGGGTATATGATGCTTTTGATCTACACATTAATTTTACTGTTATTCCATGTCACAATCTTAATAATCATATCAAAATGCCATGCAGTCTGGGCTGGTCAAAAACTTAATCATGGTCACATTACTAAAAACCATGAAAACTTTCTGGGAAGTTTAAATCATTCATCTAGACTATCTTTCTTTTACAGTTTAACTGTTGTAATGTTCTTTTCTTTTTGTACGCTAAATTGGCATCTCCAAATGTTAATGCATTTGTGATTTGTTCTTTCTAGTGATCCACTTAGCAATAAAATGTAGGGTAATATTTCTTTCACTTTTTGGGGAGACAGGGTAAGGAGTAGACTCTGGCTTTTTACTGCTTGGGCAAGTAGCCTCTTCCTCAACTTTTAATAGCAATCCTATTAAAAATCATCTATCCATTGTTTGTCCAGGATCCAATAAAGAAGGAGGCTGCAGATGAGCTACTGAAGTATGTAGACACTTTTACAACAGCAGGGTTCCAAGCATTGAAAAGGCCACAAGCTGAGGTTCCAGAAGCACTTGGTAAGAGGAATGTTTTCTTGCAGATATTGATAGGCTCATGGTAGAATTCTCGATCTTCATGATGAATTGGGTTCATAAATTGATCATTTACTTTCACAATGGCAATGGCAGCGCCTGTTCTTGATCATCTGGAAAATGCTGGGGGGAAATATGATGGCGGGCCTTACTTTTTAGGTGAAATCAGTTTGGTAAGCCATCTGATCAATGCATAGTTATTTCCAGGATTTGATCTCTTATCCCTTTGTGTTTACTGCTGCTGACAATTGTGAGATTTTGCATGAAATCTATGCAGGTTGATTTTGCATATGCTCTTTTTTTTTTGAAAGATTTCAGATTGTGTGAAATGTCCCTTTTCTGATTTTACATGATATTTCCAACCTCTAATCAGATTTTCAAGATCAAACAACTAATATCACAAAGATCTACCAAATTTTTCAAGAAACCCCAAATCGGGTATGCCAAAAATTGTGCCAAAAGCTTCACAGCTTCACCTATTATTAATAAATCCGGAAGTGGACATTTTTACAGAAATTTCAGCAGCATAACAGCCTACAAAATGATATTTTCAGATCTGTATAGCCTTTACACAACAGTTCTCAAATGTAGGACAAAAACTATGCTCATCGGGCTCCCGAAATTAGCACAAAATTGCCCGAAAACACCACAAAAACACTAATAATCTATCTCAGAAGTTTAATCACGTCCCAATACATATATTCAGCTCTATTTTAAAACCTTAAATTCTGAAATACAGCAGCAACCCAAACTGATATGAAATACTCAACTGAAAACACCAAACTCATACAAAAAACACACCTGAAAATCCACAAATCTGCACTGTTCAGCACAAAGGCAAACTTTGTATGAGCATGCACATGGAATGGCTTCAAACTCCCGTCCTTAGCCTTCCTGGAAACCTGAAAACTCTCGTTCTTGGGTCTCCCTGGAAACCTGCAAACTCTCGTTCTTGAGTCTCCTTCTCCACAGGTTTGGCAGCCTCTGAAGAATAACAAAGAATGAGCAAAAATCAAGTTCTGGAATTTGCCCAAAATGCCTCCAAACCCCTTAAAAGAGGGCATAAATGTAACTCACGTCCAAGAGAGGTTAATGAAACATATTTTAATAATAATTTTCATTTATTAGTCCAACGGTTTCCAAAAATTAACTCCCTTTTTTCGAAACTTCACTTTCTTGGGCCTCCCTGCCTTAGCAAAGATTATTATTTTTTAATTATTTGAAAAAGGGACATGACATTGTGTTCCTTAGATATAAGAACTATGACATCGCACTTGGCAGGCCTAAACTATTGAAATGGTATCAGGTAAGGTCAAAATCTGCTGTATGTCAGTTTTCTGTTATTTTAAGGTGTAAAATTTATTTATTGTTCTATAACCAGTTGCCCTGTTGTGTGCAATAACTTGCTGGTTTGACTACAGCAAGTGCAAAAGATTGATGCATACGCAAAAACAGTACCTGATCCAGAAGTAGTTGCTGCAGGATTCCAGATATTCACGGTATGTCAATACTGATACTAATAAGTTCTTGGGTACATGTTTTTAACATCTTGTCTGAATATCTGAGATAAAAAAAAATGGGTTCCTTTGAAAGCGCATACTCATTATTTTTATCTTTCTGCAGGCTAATTAAATTGATGGACTCAAATGAAGTGGCCTAAAATTATATGTTACTAGCTGCTGAAAGAATGAGGTCCTGGTGTTCGGGTGAAGGAAGCTGATATTATACTTATTATTATGATGTATCTAAATTCAGCGTTCGATTAGAATTACAATATTTGTATAAATAAAGTGTTCTAGGCATACTGAGTCCTTGTAATTCTGTTATTGTGATATATCTGAATAAAGTGTTCGTTTAGAATATAATATTTCTATAACTGAAGTGCTCCATGCATACTGATATCCTTGTAATGTTTAGATTGTAGGATGAAATACCCTGAATAATAATATTTTGGATATTCTCCCCTGTATGGCCACGGTGTTCTTTGCAGACAAAAATAAATTGACAAAACTTATGATGGAGCCGAATTGGCTTAGGGCGACTTTCTACGGGCAACGACTAGGCAGCATCCAGACTGACCCATTTACTGTAATTATGAATTAATTAAAAAATTGAAATAGAATGAATAGAATATTTATTATAAAATTAATAATTAGAATAAACGAGTCAGTCCGATGCCGCTTAAATAATGGTATAATGGCTTATCTATTTAGGCATATTCATTATTTTATTTTATTACAATTTTTAAAACTTATATAAAAAAATAAAATATATTATATTCAAGATTATTTTTCACATTAGACCTAAAAAAAAAGTTAAAGCACTAAGAAAGTTTTGATTGTAAAATTTAGAAGGGAATTTTTTAAATAGAAAGCAAGATGCATTATCAAGTGTTATTTTATTTTAATGTTGATTACAAGTCTTGTATTATTGCTTTTATAAAATTAATACAACGTATTCATTAAAATTGTAAGAGGGTGTGACAAAAATAAAATTAGGGGTTGGTCTTATTCATTTTTTCCTTGTCATTGTTTCAACAATTTTTTTTTTTCAAAAAGTAAATTTAATTTATAAGGACTTACCTTTATTACTAGTAGCAGTTACACTTTAGTGTGCCATAGATGTGGAAAAAGTGAGTGTGTGTGTGAGAGAGAAGAGGTGGGAGGAAACAATACAAAGAATTGAGAGTTATGCAAGATTAATGTTCCAATTATTAGATACTCAAGTAGAGTTGATCTCCAACATGCAATCTTAAATCTTACATTCCACGCATATATGTATGCCTTTATGAATGTTTAAGAGAATATCTTCTTATGCTACCCATGACTAACAACAATAGAAATCCTTTAGCCATTCAACGTTTCCCTCTTTTCCATTACCTCAAAGTATCAATTGCAACAACATATAAAGCCTTTGCAAGCATTTAGTTGGCCTTAGAAAATAGTGCATTCTTCAAGAATAGGGAAATATATTACATTATAGTTTAGGACCTAAATCATAAGAATCACCCACAAATAGACCTAAAACATGACAAACTAACCCACAAGTAGGACATGAAACATGAAGAATAATGATGTTATGCAGGAAATCCAAGATATCTCAAACACAACAAATGAAGGTGTAAACCTTATGTTGGCAATTTGGCTAAGGGGATACTACGAGATTGCCATTTATGGCAACATATATGCTATATCCAATGGGCAAACTTTGGAGTTATGTTTTGGAGAAGAAGACTTAGAAAATTCTCTAAGCGTTTTGAAGATTAACTACCAACAAAGACACCTTTTTGGTTAGCGCACTTCATTGACAACATTTTGGCACATGCGCAATTGAAATAAGGTAGTACAGAGTATGAGCATCTTAAATCTAAGAGTGCAAGTCTCTATGACTTGTTTGAAGAGAGATATCAATGATTTATCAGTTACAGGTTTGTATAGGTAGAATAGTACAAAGTTAAGAGAACGATTAATTGTGTTAAAGAATTATTTTGGTTTACCAAAATAAGTACTTAACTGTTATGAGACGACATCCTAGATGTTAACCCTAACTTAGCATGAAGTAATTTTTTATATTTTGGGAAGTGTGCAAGAAGGTTGAAGACCAATTGAACAATTGGGTATAAAGGGAAAAAGTTTTGTATGCGAAGTTGTGTGATGACTGTCATTGTACTATGATTATTATATAATGCAAATTTTATGTTATAGTAGAGAAAAGATAGTACATGAAGTTTTTTGTGAAGACAACCACCAAGGACAAATCAAATATTGAAGATATCAACACTGATAGAAAGCTTTTTATATCTATACCTTTTGTGTACAAAATATATCATTGTATATGCATGTTTAGGGAGTGGGTTTAGCTTGCTACTTTTGTAATTGAAATTCCAACTCCTAACATGGTTGAGGCTTCTAACAAGGCCTAGTCCTCTACCAAGGACATAAACACTATACAAATGTAATAGACTCCTAAGAGGGTCAATATCTTTCACAAGATACTTTTGATGAGTGGATCATTTTGTGGATACCATCCCTATCAGGGTTTTCCCTTTGCTAGGGTTTTCCTAGTTAACAAATAATGGTGTTATGAGTTGCATTGTGTTGATGTTATGTTTACTTTTCAATTTAATGGACAAAATTTATATGCATGCTTAAAGTTTGTTAAAGATATCCATAGCATGCATGTTTATATGCATGCTTAAAGTTTGTTAAAGATATCCATAGTTGGACAAAATTTTGTGGAATATTGATTCACCCCCCCTCTCTTTCACAATATTTCATATTTCTAACAATTGGTATCAGATCACTGTTACTCAGAGGAGGTCTAACAACTTGAGCAAGATCTCCATGGATATGAATCAATTACAGAAGAACCAGGAGGAAGCTCTTGAGGAACTTGATGTAATCACATAAGAAAGAGACAATATGAAAATCAACTTAAAGATGCTCAAGATTTCATTTAGAAGTTAAAAAAGAAGATTGAATCTACTAAGTATAAGGAGTCAAATGATTAGATCAAGGACAATGATGCAATTTCTAAACTAAATAAGGAGAATGAGATTCTAAAGCATGAACTTGAGATCCCAAGTCTTAAGATGATTTTGATGAAAGATGAGAAGAAAAGTCAACTAGATTTGGGATTTGACAATGTAGATGGGCATATGCACTGAGTTGTGGTGCCAAAAACATGACAAGTTTTTTTTTTTTCCTAATTTTCAATAGCGTGTACGCGCTATAGCGCGTACGCACTATAGAGAGTATGCGCTATGGCTTGGGTCACCCAAGCCATAGTGTGTACGCGCTATAGCATGTACACGCTATTCTGATGTCCAAAAAGTTATATGATGGGCTGCAAACCTGTGGCCCATCATTTTCATTTTGTTTTTTGGCTCTCCAACAGCGCGTACGCGGGTTTGACATCAAAAATTCACCACCATTTGCCAAAATGCCTCCTCACCGATGAAATCCAAGACAACGAGCACACCCACGACGACGAGGTAAGTGATATAAACTTAACTTTGCATTGTTTAATATGTTTTCCATATTGTTTTATTGGTTTTTGATATTCTTTTGTAGGGTTTTTACAAATTTCATTTAGATTTGTTTATTTAGTTGGATTTCAATTGATTTTTTATCAGGAAATGTCCATAATCAACCGAAAAATCCACAAAACCCTCAAGAACCTCAAAATCAAAACCCTCCTTAAGAAGAACAACAAATTCCACAACTCGAACCAATTGCAAGACCTCTGCCAGGCACACAAGAAAATATAAGAAATGAAATACAGAGAGGCAAAACTGAATTAGAAAGACTCATTGCTCGGTTGAAAGAATCCAGACAAACCAATCCAATGAGGGCTCAATTGGCATCATCCCTCGAATCCATTAACACTCAGATAGCCTCAGTTAGTGGTCAGTTAGATATTTGGTGGGCTAAGAGGGATGAACAAAAAAGATTTTATGCAAATAAATTGTCATATGAAGATGTTAAAAAAAAAGAAATATCAAAAGGTAGTATATGTGCATTATTTAGAAAACTCGGTGAGCCAAATACTGTTAAAGAGGGTACTAAATGATTCCCCATCCATTGGTGCATACACGATGCTATTAGAAATAATTTTTGGGATAGATGGTGGATGGTTTTTGATGCCCCTCCTTGCAACAATCATGAGGTCCCCATGTATTTTTTGAAGAAATTATATTGTGAGTTTGTCCTTGGGGAGATCCCCAATTATTTTGATATATTAGACTCCCAGGGTAGAGGTGGGGGGTCATCATTTGAGAGGCCAAGAGCACGTCGTGACCCTAATGTAGTTAGGGCACCTGTGGTCCATCCACAACATGAGCATGTGATTATTCCTTCAGTTGTGAAGGAACATGTAGAGGCCAGCACTCTAGGGACCATTAATGCTTTGACACAAACCCTCATCCATTCCACGAGCCCATTAGTTGAGGGGGAGCCTTCTATGCATCGTGGTCACATGTGCACTTCATGCGGATCCCTATGCACATTTGGCACTCATGCCGAAGATGCTACGGATGATGGGCTTGTCACCGATGAGTTCCTGAATGAGACATTTGGCATTGACACACAGGTAAATTACTAATTTGATCACATTTCATATATATAGTGAATGATTAATTAATTAGCATTTATTGACATTGTTCAAAATTTAGGGTCTAAGTGTTGTTGGGCCTAGCAGCGATCCTCCAGGCCCATTTTTTGTCCCTTCGATGAGTCCTGAGGTATGTATCAATTTAATCATTTTAATTAATACATATATTTATTACGTAATCATATTAAGGATTGACAAAAAAAATTATGCATGTGCATCAGTTCTCCACAAGACCCTCAACCTTTACTACAGACACAGAGCAGAGACATCATACGAGCTTCACACAGGTACAGTTGTTTCATGTTAATTTAATTCATTTGACTATATTTATTCCATGTTTCATGTTAGATATAACATGTATTGTATGACATGCAACTCATGATGTTGGACACACCTCCTCATCTGCGACAGTCTGTTGATAGTGGAGTGGCCACAATTGTGGCTAGCTCACAACCACTGACGGAGGTATGAAAGAATTTTCTTCATTTTAGTTGTTGTTTATAATAGTTAATCTCAAAATTTCTAATGTTATTTATAAGTGATTATATTTATTGAATTGTTGTAGGGTCTTGTCATGCATGATCGTCCACAGGCATTTGAGGTGGACTTACAGAGTGACTATTTGTTGGCGGTAAGAAAATAATTGATTTTGTGTGTACATATATTTGATTTCAACTTATAATAAATATTGATTCATATCTACTTTCTTTGTATCAGTTGGACCTGGAGAAGAGCCTCAACAAGAGGTCAAGTGAGCGTGTCAGGAGGGCCCCGTCATCTCCACTGTCTCCCTCCACACGACGACAGAGGACGTCGAGAGACTTGTTTTCTTCCCCTCGTGGGAAGGAAAAGATGTAGTTGAGATATTCGATACACACACACACACACACACACACACACATATATATAGACTTGTTTCCTTCCCCATGTATATATATAGGCATCAGAGAGACATATTCGACATACATTTGATGTACATATGACATTCTATATTTGATGTATGACATTTATTTGATGTATGACATTATTGGTTAATATATGATATGTTTGTTCGTATACGACATTATTGGTTATCATAATATATTATGTGTTTGTTAATGTATATGACATTATTGGTTATCATTTTATATTATATGTTTTTTCATGTATGACGTTAAATTAGATATGTTCGTGTATGACATTAAATTAGATATGTGCATGTATGAAATTAAATTCAATTGCTAGAGAGTTGCCATTATGTCTACCAACTAGTAGATGTTATTTTTTGCTTTATTAGTATTTCTCAAAAACTGCAAAGAAGCTGTTTTTGGTGAATAGTTGTAAACAATTGTGATCATCGACTTCATGTACTCATGGCTTTGGTTGTGAACACTCGTAACTTTGGCTATAAGCATCCATGGCTTTGGCTATGTGCACTAGTGGCTTTGGCTGTGAGCATTTATGGCTTTGGTTGTAGGCACAATATAGCCTTGGTTGTAGGTTGTCTTTCTTGCTGCATGTCAAAGTTACCTTCAAGAATATCATTAGTCTAAGATCATTACAATTAAAATACTATGACATAATACCTTGGAAATAATAGTCTTTAACCCATTACTTTATTTGTTAAAACATCATGTAGTATCTACTATAGTGCTTCTACTCAAACATGTTTTCAAAAATACTTAGTATGGAAAAGAAATGTCTATGGAAAGCTTGTCAAATAGGATATTGAAGAACTAAATGTGGACAGTCATTAGTACCCATCAATAAGAACACAGACATCTTTCTCAAGCAAGCCATATGACATTAGCTTAATTTATAAATTTCCTTTGCAAATAAATAGAAGATGCTATGAATCTTAATACAGAGTTAATCACGAACTCATTATTCCATCCAAGAAGCATATATCACCCTAAGCCAATTAACCGATAGGATAAAAATTAATTCAATTTCAACAAAATTTTGAGTATAACAAGCATCTTAGGGATTCTTACAAGAATTAACAGAATGCTCACAAGAGCATTACAAGTTCTCGTAATGCTATTTCACATATTGTAATCATATTCAATTTTGAATGGCCATTTGTGTTACAAGCATAAATTTTCTTTAAGGTCTTTTAATTCTAGACATGAATTTTATTCTGAAGCTTTTCTATGACAACCCACTCAATACATATATTGTTGTTCCACATTATGCTGATTTGACTTTCATTGGTTGATTTGGGTCTAGACATGACGTTATTCACTACCTTATATATATATATATATATTTTAGTGAGGTTCTAGCCTGAATGAATGTATTAATCATCGAAGTTGTGAACCTTGGTCGAGATCCTTACAAATATATTTTCAAATTGGACCTCAAATAGTTTTCTCAGTCACCCCCTATACACAGATACTGAAATTGTAGTTAATTACAAAATTAATACTGAATTAACACAAGTTTAATTGAGAAGTATTATGTACCTCAATAGGCTAGATTATTATTGACCGGGAAGCTTTATCTTAGAGCAGTTGGTTTCCTAAATCTTTAGCGCAATGACACTCTTATGGAATGTGGAATTAGGTATGCTAGCTAAGGAATGTTCTTTAAAAGGCAGAGGAAACTCAAGACTCACATGTTTCCAATCAATATAAATGTTTAAATCGCTTCTCTATTTTTTTCTATTTATGATCTTCTTAAAACTTAACTTTCTAAATGCATTGATGGGGAAATAAAGATCTTCTAGGAACTAAAGGCTAACCATGTTTAATACTTACAATTCTTTGTTTTTATCTAATAATTTAAAAAAGATTGTACAAGTGTTTTCAAAGAGCAACACTTGTCACTAACATCATAAGAAGGAATATCCAAGGAGAATTACCACTGATCCCCCACTGCCAAATTCAAGAGAAAACAAAAATCCACTACTAAAGAGATAGTAACAATGATCATCCCTAGTCTCTCCCTTATCACAAAATGATTACCATCAAAATTTGCATTTCCAATTGTGTCATGTGCGTTGAAGCGATAGTAACATTTTCACTCTCTTACCTAATGTCTCCCATTTCTAAAACTCCTGGGGAAGGGCAAGGCCATCTTCTCATTACTTCAAAATACAATGAGTTCCATTTTTTCCCATATTGATAATCGTTGACTTAAAGTATAGTCAAAGTATTGACAGCCCATAGGAACTCAACCTTTGAACATCCCATCTGTAAATGACCTCATAACGAAAGTTCAATAAACCCGCATGAAATAGTGAAACAAAAGTTGCATAATTGTGAAGATAATCAGACTGCAGGTGATTAATATGTCTCAAATCTATATTCAGTTCTTTTACTATACATATAAATGGTTTGTTATATAAAAGACTTATATCCACCAGATAAATAATCATTTTCTTACTATGCTATCCTTATCCTTGGATGATATTTGGTCTCTGCAACACGGTCCTGTAGGAACTGGAATCTCATCCATATCTCACACGAGCTTCGAGATATGCCCCGTCAAAGATTGCAGCCCTGTGGCATTTAGTGACCCTTAGGGACACTCCAGTTGAGTGTGCTTGAGAACATTCGAGCACTGAAGGGGACAAGATGAGGTTGGGGATAAGGTTTACTTGGCCACCCGGAGCTAATGGAGCAGAAAGTTTGATCCCATGACGAAAGATGAGAGAGATTTGGTAGTTGGCAACTTTGTACTGGCCAACATTGCAAGTTTCAGCATCACCTGAGATGGCGTTGTAGAATGAAAACGAAATGTGATCTCCAAAAAGCGAGAGAGGTTATTGTAGGTCTCTGCAACATGGTCTTGTAGGAACTAGAATCTCATCCATATCTCGCATGAGCTCCGAGATATGCCCCATCAAAGATTGCAGCTCTGTGGCATTTAGTGACCCTTAGGGACATTCCGGTTGAGCGTGCCTTAGAACGTTCGAGTACTGAAGGGGACAAGATGAGGTTGGGGATAGGGTTTACCCGGCCACCCAGAGCTAATGGAGCAGACAATTTGATCCCACGATGAAAGATGAGAGAGATTTGGCAGTTGGCAACTTTGTACTGGCCAACACTGCAAGTTTCAGCATCACCCGAGATGGCATTGTAGAATGAAAATGGAATGCGATCTCCAAAAAGAGAGAGAGGTTATTGTAGGTCTCTACAACATGGTCCTATGGGAACTGGAATCTCATCCATATCTCGCACGAGCTCTGAGATATGCCCCATCAAAGATTGCAGCCCTATGGCATTTAGTGACCCTTAGGGACATTATGGTTCAGCGTGCCTGAGAACGTTTGAGCACTAAAGGGGACAAGATGAGGTTGGGGATAGGGTTTACCCAGCCAGCTGGAGCTAATGGAGTAGATAGTTTGATCCCATGATGAAAGATGAGAGAGATTTGGCAGTTGGCAACTTTGTACTGGCAAACATTGCAAGTTTCAACATCACCCGAGATGGCATTATAGAATGAAAACAGAATGCGATCTTCAAAAAGTGAGAGAGGTTATTGTAGGTCTCTACAACATGGTCCTGTAGGAACTAGAATCTCATCCATATCTCACACGAGCTCCGAGATATGCCTTGTCAAAGATTGCAGCCCTGTGGGATTTAGTGACCCTTAGGGACATTCTAGTTCAGCATGCCTGAGAACGTTTGAGCACTGAAGGGGACAAGAAAAGTTTGGGGATAGGGTTTACCCAATCATTCGGAGCTAATGGAGCAGACAATTTGATCCCACGACGAAAGATGAGAGAGATTTGGCAGTTGGCAACTTTGTACTGGCCAACACTGCAAGTTTCAACATCACCCGAGATGGCGTTGTAGAATGAAAATGGAATGCGATCTAAAAAAAGTGAGAGAGGTTATTGTAGGTCTCTGCAACACGATCCTGTAGGAACTAGAATCTCATCCATATCTCACACGAGCTCCGAGATATGCCCCGTCAAAGATTGCAACCCTGTGGGATTTAGTGACCCTTAGGGACATTCCAGTTCAACGTGCCTGAGAACGTTTGAGCATTGAAGGGGACAAGACGAGGTTGGGGATAGGGTTTACCCGGCCACCCGGAGTAATGGAGAAGACAATTTGATCCCACGATGAAAGATGAGAGAGATTTGGCAGTTGGCAACTTTGTACTGGCCAATAGTACAAGTTTCAACATCACCTGAGATGGCGTTGTAGAATGAAAATGAAATGTGATCTCCAAAAAGTGAGAGAGGTTATTGTAGGTCTCTGCAACACAGTCTATAGGAATTTGAATCTCATCCATTTCTCGCACGAGCTCCGAGATATGCCCCATCAAAGATTGCAACCTTGTGGCATTTAGTGACCCTTAGGGACATTCCGGTTCAGTGTGCCTGAGAACGTTCAAGCACTGAAGTGGACAAGATGAGGTTGGGGATAGGGTTTACCCAGCCACCCGGAGCTAATGGAGCGGACAGTTTGATCCCACGACGAAAGATGAGAGAGATTTGGCAGTTGGCAACTTTGCACTGGCCAACACTACAAGTTTCAACATCACCCGAGATGGCATTGTAGAATGAAAACGGAATGCGATCTCCAAAAAGTGAGAGAGGTTATTGTAGGTCTTTGTAACACAGTCCTGTAGGAACTGTAATCTCATCCATATCTCGTATGAGCTCCGAGATATGCCCCATCAAAGATTACAGCCCTGTGGCATTTAGTGACCCTTAAGGACATTTCGGTTCAGCGTGCCTGAGAATGTTCGAGCACTAAGGGGACAAGATGAGGTTGGGGATAGGGTTTACCTAGCTACCCAGAGCTAATGGAGCAGACAGTTTGATCCCATGACGAAAGATGAGAGAGATTTGGCAGTTGGCAACTTTGTACTAGCCAACACTACAAGTTTCAGCATCACCCGAGATGGCGTTGTAGAATAAAAATGAAATGAAATCTCCAAAAAGTGAGAGAGGTTATTGTAGGTCTCTACAACACGGTCTTGTAGGAACTGGAACCTCATCCATATCTTGCACGAGCTCTGAGATATGCCCCGTCAAAGATATTTGAATTCATAGTGTTTAATGAGAATATAGTTGAGGCTTGCTTTACTTTTCTATGTTAAGTTTGGCTTTCAATTTTGGTTTCCCTACTTATCTATGTGAAAGTTCCACTTTCATAAGTAACATGGATGCAATAATACTAAATTAAGTATAGGTCCATGGTTCTAGAAGCTTCACATAGCTTCTCTTCAACTATGGATCTTGTAAGCATTGTACCATGACTATTGGTGTTGTGAGAATATACAAAGCATATATATTGTTTGACCAAATGTCTTCAATGAACATGAACTATATGGAAGAAGAGAAGACATGTTGCAAAGTATTTGAAAATTTTCTTCAAGAAATGTAAGGAGCCATGGGTGATTCATCCAAATTATTTGGTAAAATAAGAGGAGGAATGAATCAACCTTGATGATAGAGGTAAATGTTGAATAATATTTATTTAATCACATTGTTTGAAAAAAAATTTAATGACCTTTAAATACAATTGAAAGAAATGGAATTGATCTCCCTTACTCATGTAGATGAATAAAATTGGAATTTAAAAAAGAGAGGGACATCCACCATAAAACCATGCAATCATGCACTTCTTGATGGGAGTATCATAAGTTCATTGTTAGATGGATATGCCAAATGTGGAAAAATTAAAAGGAAAATATGTTGATTGATTGAATACAAGCATCAAACCAATGTGATAACAAAAAATCAAAGTTGATTCCATAAGGTCTAACAATATCATATAATTCATTTATCAATAATTTGAAACATCATACGCATATGTCTAATAATGTCATACATGAAATATATGTAAAAAATGACATACATAGAAAATATTATACAAAACATATGCCCAATAATGCCATATAGGTGTAAAATGTACATCATTAGATATATACTCTTTCCAACTAGGGGAACAAAATAAATCCCTAATTGTCTTTAATTGCCAACAAGTGGGAGATGACCAGTGTATATAACGAGGTCTTCCTAACATGCTCACTAGTCCATTAGTCTAGAATCTTCTGTAACTCGACATGTTACAATCAAAATTATATATGAATAAATAACTATTTTATATAAAAAATATATATATATTTACATATAAAACTTAATATTTTCTTACAGCTAGCTGATAATTCCTCTGTATATACACCTCAGGGATACACTGATGGTCAGGAATATAATAAGACCCTACAAAAACCATCAAAGTTACCACTCGATTGTGCCTATGAATTTTATATTGAATTTTAGTACTAATGAAATTTTAATGTAAACTCTTTCATACCTTAGTCATTGGCTTAGAACTAGTGAGTGCAATAAGGACTCGTTGATCAATACAATGATGAAGATGTAAAGGTATCTTTGATGTCAATAGCTGAAAATGATAATACATGAGACTCAAATGCAGTTATGAAGAATACACATTTTCTTTTGTCTCCATATCAAATAAAATATTTTGGTACCTCTGTGAATGTAGTATGACATCCTTCATTTTATAGTGTTGATCCCAAAGCTGCAACACTTATTATTTATTACACATGTATGTAAATCTTTAAGAATCAAATTCAACACCTTTGTCTGCAAAATAATGTACTATGTGTTAGAGTAATAAATTCATTTCCTTAGTAATTAAATTATATTGATATAATTACTAAGTTACTTATTATATTGATATAGTTTACTTATAATTCCTTTCAATTTACAACTAATTGAAATGATTTCCCCAATTTTCCATCTAGTCACTAGAAAATTGGATTTGTTGTCTCTTTCTCTTAAAGAATCGGATCTACTAGTTCCTTTGGTCTAGAAGCCTTCCATTGAGATTGGGGTTTTGAAAGGTTCAAGGGTTGAGGAACTTTTTATAGAATATCTTGAAGAAGGAGAGGTCATGTATAATGGTTTTGAGGTAGGCTAGAGTTCCATCCAGATGGTGTTGCAAAATGGCCAAGCGGAGGAGGAGGTAGAAGAATAAATAGAATAAATGCATGAGAAGGAGGATCATGGGGGCAATGGATTCAAACCCACAACCTAGCTTTTATACCATTATACAAATTACAAATTATAAGACTATGCCTTTCATGATAGTCGCATTTTCATATTGGCAAATGAAGAATGACTTTTGGAACAAACATAATAAATACTTCCAAATACAAATGAAGCCAATGTATTGTATTATAAGCTCGAATGGTAAAGACAAGCCCAAACATTTATTAAGGTGTAGCATTTATAATTGTCAAGTTCATGTGAAGAAGTCATCGTTCATATTCTCATTGTTGTGTAATTTGATGATAAGAAGAATACAATGATATAGAGGTTGATAGTGACTTAAAACTTTACAAAATGCAATCAATGAGAATTTTACATTGAGGGGGGAGTAATAATCAATGTTTCATTCTCATTGTTTGACAAACTCTTATATAAAGAGGGAGTAGATAGATGATATGGTTTAGTCTTCTTCCAAGAATCTTAGTCATATTGGTTCAGAAGGATTCATGATACAACTACTATACTTAGCATGACCAATTGATGCTAAAAACCTTAGTATTGACATAATTTAACCTCTGCAATTCCAGGCATAAGATGATTAGCATACAATGGTACTTGAACAAAAAACACTAATAAATATTGAGGATGTGAATTGATAATACCATTTCGCAAATGATTTTGGCATCTCACCCTTTATCACTTGTGCGTCAACTTTATTAGCCCTCTTCTTTGGCGACCTACAAATGAAGAATTAGCACAGTAACAAATCTAAGATAAGATTAAAAAAATGGGTCCTATCAAAGAATCTAATATAAATTCAAATAATGTATCTATATTCTAAACAAATCAAAACTAAATCTCATCACTTACACATCATAACAATACGGTCCACCTTAGTCATGTGATAGTCTTGGGGAAGAGGTTGTAACATTGTATTTGGATCCAATTGATCACTTTTCCTCTCTCTCCCAATTCTATCTAATGAGCCAACTAGATCTGCTCGACATTTTAATGTATCAAGTATTTCCTCATGGTTTGACTCGCGAACTTTCCAAAGAATATTATTATGTGGTTTTCCACCATATTTTATCAAGTGGACATTTGATGCAACAACAAGGTTTGAATAATGAAGAATCTTCCTCTCTGTTTGCCAATCCTCGAATAACCACAAGTTAGGATTCTTCATAGGATATCGTCTAAGCCATGTGCCTGTTACAACCACCGCACCGACATGGTACTCTAAACCTTCACCATCTATAACCGAGTGATCAAATTTTTGTTTGGATTCAACACAATGACACAAATAATAATCTGTCCCTTCTTCATTGTCTTCAGGTGCAATAACAACAAAAACATGGCCTGCAGTGACAAATGTACAAAATGCGGTCATTAATTCATAAAATACTTGGGTAAAAGTTATAAAGTTACATATTGAAATTACAAATATATATATATATATATATATATATATATATATATATTACCAGGTTGCACTAAATCTGACAAGTGGTCAAAGTTAATAGATGAATCCATCTCTACCATTTCTAGTGCTTGTGGGGGACAATAGGTGTCAATTGGGTCCAAAACCCGTATATCCGATTTGTCCACCCATTCAGTTGACTCACAATCATCCCAATTTTCCTCTGCACATAATGGACAATAGCATGCCATTTTTCGTGTGTGGATACTCCATGAACCTGCATCAGAGCTTCTAAAAGAGTGTAACTCACTAGATCCTATTAGTGTGCAACAATTTTGATATGGTGTAATGTTAGTATTATCTATCAACCAAAAAAACCTATGAACTGTAGACTCACCTTCCTTACCTGGACCTATTGTAGCATTACACCATTGGATGATGGATTTTGCATCTATTAATATTGCTCCATCTTTGTACTTTAGTTCTTCATGAGCCAAGGCTCTTTGAATGCATGCGCCTGCACCATCGTGCTCTCCCTTACCATGACCAACCTCTATGAAATTCCACATATATTGAATTCTACACAACTTGTGCATCGTGCTCAACCAATAGAACATCCGTGCATTCTTGAATTGAGATGCACAATTGTCTGACCAAATAATGTGTTGACGATATGGTATGCCCCTGTTAGCCAAATCTACATAAAATAGTTGAAAACAACCATGTACAAACTCTGTAGAATGTGATCAATCATCGCTGATGTAAAAATGGTACTCCCTCAAAATCTTCCTGTCATCCTCTGTACTTGTAGGTGAATGCATGAATGTTATGCGAACAAATATAGAAACCTATTGAGATGTATAATACTTTTTTTGCACCTCATTTTGTGGTCGTAGTGTGTAGTTCTCTGCAAAATCTACAACCGAAACAATGGTATCCAATGGAAACATATCCTTGCACAAATTGAATTGCAAATGCAACCATCGAGCTCTATGGGTATGCATTGCATACTCGTACATAATCTTTTCACGAAAAATCTTCATGAACTCATACACTAGAATCTTTTCAATAACTAGATCACATCTTTTACCATGTTTCTCATCTTTTAGAGCATATGTCACTGTCTTGAATTTTTCGTAATCTACTATTTCATTTCCAATTGCATGTGTACTATCCATATGTTGACAAGTTGATAAAAGTTGCAAAGAACCAAAAAATAAGCACGTACCATCCAAGCATGATGTCTTGTAAAATTGTTGGCCGTCCCCTATTTCACATAAAATGTTGGATATGAATTCACTTCAAGATCTTGGTGGCTCTTTTATGTCACAATCCTACAAAACAAACTGAGAATGCAAAACTACGCATATGTGCCTAAAAACATCAAAATGGTTAGAAAATTCAATATGTATACTAAAACAACAAGTTGTGCGTGTGTGATTTATTTTCACATAAAAAGGTTTACCCATCTCAAAAAATCTTTGACTTATTCAAATTTGAGGATACATACCAATAAATTTTGCAAAAAATTGTGTCTAAGTTGAGTCCAAAAAATGTTTCGCATGTGGCTCGCGATTTCGGCTACCAATCCTCCTTCTTACAACATCTCTTTGATTAGGAGAAACACGTGTGTTATTTTTCCAAAAATCTTCGATCAATGATTGCAAGGCTTCACTAATTTCTTTATCCTTTCACGGTAGTCTACCGCTAAATGTCCATAACTCATTTTTTGTTGGATCTTCTAATCTCTCATGCCTTAGCATGGCTCTCCTTAAGGTACCTCTACCAATTTTTAATGTTTTGCTTGTCTTTCTCATGAGTCGAGCTTTCTTCATTTGGCTACTTACTGTATATGAGCAATGTTAGTATGCTAATAGAAACCAAATTTAAATAAAGCTTCTACAAACTAAACAAAATTCATAAACTTCAAGATAGACTAAGATGAACTCTCAATTGAGAATATGAGCCATTAATGGACTCTCTCAATTAGAAGCTCTCTTTTTGAGTGGCTTTGTCTAAATAGATAGGATGTATGCTCAAGCTTATGCTTCAAAAAGGGCTTCAAATGGAGTTGGAATTTGGGTGTGAGTGTATGGTTTTGATGTAAAATGGCTTCTTAAAATGGCATTATGACTTTACTTCATGGATTGTGTTATTTTGCAAAGGGAAAGGATCCAATTTATAGGCAAGAGGCTTGAGGGATTGAGGGCTAAGATGCAAGGATGGGAAAAAGCTCATGGAGGGCTCAAATTGCATGAGAGGAGAGCACATGGATTGTGCTTCCTTACAACCAATCAAGGAGTGACACATGTCACATGGTGAGAGGATGGAGGAAAGGGGAAGGATGAGTCAACAAAGGAGGCTCAAGGGATAAAATCTTCATAAAGACCCTCATAATGGCTTGTAAGAGCAATAAAAGGGCTTGGAAGAGTCATTTATGGCCTAGTGGACTTCATAAAGTTTTATGGTTGGGATATTTTGAAGGAGATGAGAGGAATTTCGACTTGGGCTTGATTAGGAAGGTTTTAAGCTTGCTTAGGCTTGTGAAAATGATTAGAGGATGGATTAGGATGGTTTAGGATTAGCTTAGGGATAGGCAAGTGGATGGCATTTAATGAGGGTGGGTGAAGGAGGAGATATTTGTTAACTTTGGCTTGGGTTAGTAAGTCTTAACCCATGTTTAGAGAATGTGACAAGGTTAGGAGGGGATTAGGATTAGGTTTAAAGACATCTTCTAGAAGAGTCTAGACTTCGGATGAGGATAAAGACTTTTTGGAATAGTCTAGAACTTCCTAGGATGAGGATGAAGACTTTCTAGAAGAGTCTAGAACTTCTTAGGATGAGGATAAATTAGATTTTTAGGAAATAAATAAAGTTTTATTTATTTCAAGGGTTTGGGTTGAGGAGATATTTATTAAAACTTTTTTAATAAACATGAGGATTAATATTTAATCTTAATTAAATATTTTGAGTTGGGATTAGGGGTAGGAAATGATGGGATTAGCCTTTAATCAAAATTAAAGAAGGATTAGAAGATTTTGGAAGAGGTTAGTGGTATTAAGGAAATTGGCCAAGTTTTGGGCAAAAAATAATTTTTTTATTTATTTTGGGTTTTTTGGTCAATTTATTAATTAAATAATTAATAAATAAGAAAATAATGTTTAAATAAGATTTAAACATTTTTGGGAGGGATTCCTTAATTAAATATTTTTAATTAAGATAAAGAGATTTAATGGCATAAAAATAAATTAATTAATTAAATAATTAATTAATTAATAAATGATGATGTCATCAGGAATTTTTTAGAAAATAAAAATACTTTATTTTCTAAAAGTTTTTAGGTGTCTACATTTTGCCCCTCTTTGATGTGATGCCGCAAGTGGCATGGCATCAAAGATAAGAAAATAAGATGCCCAACGCTAGAGCAGAAGAGGAGAGAATGGACTGCAAGATGCCCCCTCAAGAAGGCGACGGGGAGAGAAAGCGAGGCTCGACAACTTCTTGAAAAGTACAAGAATTCGAGATGAGCAAGAAGACTCAGATTGGCTTAAGAGAAGAGTTTTAGTTAACTCAAACTCTCACTATGGAAGAATGATAAAGGAGAATCAGAGGCACAAGAGGAAGCAAGCTTAAGATCTTAGGGATTGCAGAGGATGAAGGAGCGGAGCGCTATAAAAGGAATCCAGGATGGGGAGATGGATGAGGGGATTAAAAAGCTGATGCAACAGAATTTCAAAGAGTCAGATTGGTGGAAGATGGGTTTCGGAGATCCCTAGGACTAGGATTGTGGATCTCGAAAGATGAGGCTTGGTGGATTGATTTGGATTGGTGGATCCCTAAGACTAGGATTGTGGATCCCTAAAGCTAAAGGTGAGGAGTGATTCAAAGAGATACTGATGCATAAGCTGGGGTAGGAGAGACGGATGTTGGATATGGATGGGGGATAATGGAGATGAAGGAAAACCATTGAAGCTTTTTGAGCGGGGGGATACTTCAAAGAGAAGTACCACCATGTAGTTGAGCACTAGATTTGCTATAGGACTGTTGGTTAATTGCCAAGGTTACTAAGAACATCAAGGCCTTTTCACCAACTGTCTAGAGGACTGACGAACTGACTCAAAACAAACACGCAAGGATTGCCCCAGTATCACACATGAATCTCAGAGGAAGCAGTGTGGAAATGACACTGGGTAACCCACAAGCAGAAAAGAAAACAAGCAAAAGACATGATCAAGACCTTACGCTCTGATTGCCCCATTTGCAGTATACCATGATATGGAAGATCATGGCAACCTTGAGGAGGGAACAAGGAAATTGCTTGGAAAAGATATTTCAAGACCCAACAGGGAAGAGTCCAAATCAAAAGAAAGCGAAAATCCAAAAGAGAACCGTTTGCGAACGAGATGGGTAGGACGAGGTACTAACGGACCAAGCTTAGACATGAGGAAAGCTATATCCTGCAAGGACCTATTGGAGAGCACCTAAGCTGGTTGATTTGGATGAGTGATGCATCTGGCAAGCTGAACTAAGAAGGATAACACTTTGGTGACAAGAGATCTAGCTAAAGGATGCATTGGAATAGCTAACCAAGATGTGCGATGTGTGCAAGATGTTGATCAAGGAGGAACTGACACGAAAGCTAGATAGATACAATGGTACTAAGCTAAAGAGGATGTACAAGCTGATGGACCAAGATATGTTACAGATGTACAAGTTTGTTCATGTTTTGGTTTTTGTGAGATGGAAATGTTTGTGAAGGATGGGATGTCTATAATAGGTGATAGGTGGATAGGTAGATGGTTTGCAAAAAGCTTAAGTGAAAATGGGGTTTTGTGTGTGCACGTGATAGTATACAAGCTAGGATACAAGATTATTTACAGGCTGGAATATGGTACAAACTTTGGACAAGATTCATATATACAAGGTATGGTACAAGATTTAAAAGGTATAATACAAGCTTTGGTACAAGATTTTACAAGCTGAGGTACAAGATTTTACAAGCTGTACAAGAGGTATTTACAAGCTCCATTAGATTTTGGATATTTGGTTGGAACACCAAGGGAACAAGCAGGTATTTTATGGGATGGTGGGTGAATGGATGAGGGATAGGATAGTGATAGATAATGGATTAGTCTTAGTACACAAGGTGCCTGAATTACCAGGTTTTCACCAAGGTACCTATCCAAGGCGCTTGAATTGCCAAGTTTTCACCATTGGACGCTTATTTCTCTTTACTATTTTTTTTTTGTATTTTTCAAAAGCTAGGTATACCAAGGATCTTCAAGCATAGAACTTCTTGAGATGAATGATGTTAGTAGGATCATTCAAGAGTTCTCCTTCCGGTGTAGATAGCTGATAGGCTCCGGAGCCAAAGGAAGTAGTGACAACATAAGGACAAAGCCATGTAGGTTCAAACTTGCCTTTCTTTTTTTGATCTACTTGGACTTTCATGTTTTCTTTAAGGACCATGTCACCTGGCTGAAAGTGTCGTGGAAGCACCTTCTTGTTGAAATTCCTTTTGAGATGAGTTTGATAGATTGTGAGATGATCATAGGCTTGTTGTTGCTTCTCGTCTAAGAGATCTAGCTGGGTGAGTCGAGCTACTCTGTATTCTTCATCTAATATTTGCCCTTGCAAAGATATACGCAAGGAGGGAAGTTCAACCTCTATAGGTAGTACCGCTTTAGCACCATAGACTAAGGAGTATGGAGTTGTGCCTGTGGATGTACGAAAGGAAGTTCGATAGACCCATAGGGCTAGATTTACTTGTAGGTGCCAATCACGACCAGAATCATTGACAACTTTCTTTAGGATTTTGAGGAGGGTTTTGTTAGTTGCCTCTACCTAGCCATTACCTTGTGGGAAATATGGGATAGAAAAGCGGTGATGGATGCAGAGGGAAGTGCATAATTCTTCCATGTTGAGATTTTCAAAGTTACCTC
The DNA here is from genome assembly GCA_028749045.1 of Cupressus sempervirens. NCBI lineage: Eukaryota > Viridiplantae > Streptophyta > Pinopsida > Cupressales > Cupressaceae > Cupressus > Cupressus sempervirens. The sequence goes on along the minus strand of CM053786.1, from coordinate 32,739,260 downwards.
CATGGTCGGTGAAGATGGTGGATGGGATGCCGAAGCGACAAACAATGTGGTACAAGATGAACTTGGAGACCTGAACTCCTGTAGCTGAGACTAGGGGGACTGCTTCCACCCATTTAGTGAAATAGTCTGTAGCTGTTATTATCCATTTATGTCCATCAGATGAGAGGGGTGTGATAGTTCCAACTAGATCAAGGCCCTGACAAGTGAAAGGCCAAGGTGGTGCAATAGGCTGTAGATCCTGTGCTGGAGCGTGCACAAGATTTGCATGCTGCTGACATAGGAAACACTTTATGACAAAGTCACAGGAGTCTTCTTCAATGGTAGGCCAATAGTAGCTTGCTCTAAGGATTTTTCGTGCTAGGACAATACCACTCATGTGGGCACCGCAAAGTCCAGAGTGTACTTCCTTTAACACCATCGCGACCTCATTTTGGTCTAAACATCGAGAGAGAGTATCGTGATAACCCCGACGATATAGGGTATTGGCTATGATAACATAGCAGGATGATTTTTGGATGAGGTTTTGGCGTTGGGTACGTGTGAGGTGAGGGGATATGATACCATCGTTAAGGTAAGAGAGAATCTCATGGTACCAAGGGGATTGGGGACCAACCAAGATAAAAACACGATTTGAATCCTCGTTCACATAGGTGGGTGTGAGGAGCTGCTCCACTAAAAACTCATACTGTGTAGCTACTTGGGGAATTTCCAAGAGTGAGCCTATAGTAGCCATAGCATCTGCTGCTTTGTTCTGTATTCAAGGTACTTGTGTAAACTAAAGCTTTGTAAAATGTTGGGTTAGCTGATCAACTAGCTCTTTGTAGGGTAATAGCTTTTCATCTTTGGTTTGATATTCATTTAGGGCTTGCTTGATGATGAGCTAAGAATCGCCAAAGATTTGTAGCTCAGCAATGTTCCATTTTGCAGCTATCTTTAATCTTGCTATGAGGGCCTCATATTCAGCTATATTTTTGGTGCTAGGGAATTGTAGCTTGAAGGCTTTTGGAATGTAATCTCCTTGAGGTGTGACCAAAACTATTCCTGCCCCTGATCCATGAGATGTGTATGAGCCATCAAAATAAAGTTTCCATGGGGGTTTTTCTTCAATTAGACAGATATGCTCATCTGGAAATTCTGTGATCAATGGATAAGCATCTATTAGAGGTGCATCAGCTAGGTGATCTGCTATAGCTTTCCCTTTGATTGCCTTTCTGTTCACATACTAGATGTCAAATTCGCTAAGGAGCATAACCCATTTGGCCAAACGGCCTGTAAGTGTTCTTCTGGAGAGCATATACTTGAGAGGGTCAATCTTGGAGACTAGTTGGATGGTATGACTTAGCATGTAATGGCGAAGCTTTTGAGTTGAGAAAACAACTGCCAAACAAGCTTTTTCCATAGGAGTGTAATTGAGTTCATAACCAACTAGGGTTCTACTGATGTAGTAGATGGCTCTTTCTCTATTGCAGTCATCGAGCTGTGCTATAAGTGCCCCTAGAGCAGTAGGTGTTGCTGATATGTACAAAATCAGGGGATGACTAGGAACTGGTGGAACCAAGATAGGGGGATTGATGAGATACTGCTTGAGATGGTCGAAGCAGTGCTGACATAAAGGATCCCACTTGAAGTTCTCATCCTTCTTCAATAAATGTGAAAATGGTGTACACTTATCTGCAAGTTGGGAGATGAAGCGCTGAATAGATTGAAGCTTTCCCTAAAGAGAACGAAGTTGTCGCAGTGTCTGGGGAGGAGGCATGTCTAAGATGGCCTTGACCTTCTTGGGGTCGATCTCTATACCTTGTTTAGAAACTGTAAAGCCTAGAAGCTTGCCAGATGTGACCCCAAAGACACATTTCTTGGGATTCAGCATGAGATGATATTTGGCTAACCTATCAAAGACTTTCTCCAGGTCAGCAAGATGATCCATGAAGGTATGAGACTTGACCAAGATATCATCCACATAATCCTCCAAAATGCTATGGATGAGATCATGAAAAATGGCTGTCATATCTCTTTGATAGGTAGCCCCAGCATTCTTTAGGCCAAAAGGCATCATGTTGTAGCAAAAGGTTCCCAAGGGGTAGTGAATGCTGTCTTATGATGATCCTCTTCTGCAATCTTGATTTGATTATACCCAGAAAATCCATCCATGAGGGACAAAATTTCATGTCTAGCTGTAAGATCTACAATCATATCTATGTTAGGCAAGGGAAAATCATCTTTTGGACAAGCTTTGTTAAGATCTCTGAAATCAGTGCAGATTCTGATGTCACCAGAAGGCTTAGTGACGGGGACCATGTTAGAGATCCACTCTGAATAGTCGATAGGTCAGATAACCTTAGTAGCTAACATTCTTTCTAACTCAGCTTTGACCAGTAATGCCACCTTGGGGTGCATTTTTCTAAGCTTTTGTCTGACGGGCTTGATCTGTGGATTGACTACAAGATGATGAACTACAAGCTTTGGATCAAGCCCTGGCATGTCCTGATATGACCATGAAAATTGGCCAATGTTCTCTCTTAAGACCTCAAAGAGGAGATCAGCTTGGTCTTGTGATAGGGATGCAGCAATGTGAACAAGCCTATGGATCTCTGAAGAACCGATGTTGACTTCCCTAGTATCCTCAATTAGAATAGAAGATATCTCTGGTCGATTATCTTGAGGAGGTAATGCTAAATCCTCATGTTCTGGTTGTGGCTCTGGATGTTCTTGCTGAGGGGTTCTCTTCGCTGCCTTAGCTAGTCTCAGATTCACCTTAGTTCCAGTTTTGGGTGTATCGAAACTAGGTTGGGGATTTTCTCCAAAATACCCCTTGGGATCTAGCTTGTAGATATAGGTAGAATCTGGCTTTGTTTTCTTGTGAGGTGTTTCAGCTCCCATGAATCTCAAAAGTGCTTCCTCTGATGTGAACTCATCAATGTGTATGACACTTGGTTGGTCCCAATCTATGAGTTGTGGATGGGCGAGTGGTAGGTCAATGAGGTGGATGGATAGTTCTTGGAGAACAGAGTCTCCGAGGGAGATTTGGTCTAGGATATCGTCGTAGGCTCTCTTTTCAACTTCCTCAAGAATGACTTTGATTTCGACAAGGTTGCGATGAATGTTCAAAAAAGCGTGACTGTCTGTATTGGTGCCCTCAGTTGTGGGTATGCCAAAGCCAAGACCTGACTTTGATTCCCACTTGTGTGCGTCGATGGGGCACTACATGCATCTTTCTTCTAGTCCTAGACCACCACCTTGATAGTTCCATTTGTCAGTGATGAGCTTATGTTCTTGGGGATAATTTTCGTTGAAGTGATCAAGGTGTGCCTGATTCCTTTGAGGTGCATCCTTATGTAACCAATTGTTGATATCTGGAGTGAGCTCCTCATGAAGAGGGATTTTCGAGGATACAAAGGTTGTTGGGCCAAACTGTTTGTATCGAGGAGGTTGAATCTCCTTAGCTTTGTGATATTTTGGTCGTCCATAGGCATGTGGATCAAGTGGGAGTGCCCCAACAGCAAATGCATCCGACAAACTATACTCTCCACAGCCCTTGTTATTGATCTTCATGGTAGACAGGGTAGAGGTGAGGATGGTTTCTGGGTCATTACAAGTGTGGGATGAGCTGGCGATGGATGTGTCGATATCAATTCTAGGGCAATGTTTTGTATATGAAGCTTCAACTGCATTGCAGTAAGAAAAGGGTTCTAGATTGGCATGGATGGTTACCTCAGTGCCTTGATGCAAAAATTTGATGCACTGATGGTAAGTGGATGGAACGGCTTTCATGGCATGAATCCATGGGCGACCGAGGAGGATGTTGAATTGTAGGTTTAGATCAATAACATGGCAGAGTGTTTCTTGGATGACTGGCCCAACCTTGATTGGTAGAAAAATAGTTCCTTCTGTGGTTCTTTCCAAGTTGTCATAAGCTTTGATGGTGATAACCTCACTGATGATATTTGCCTCAGTATACCCAGCTTATTTTATGAATTTTAGGGTGCAAATATTCAAGGTTGATCCATTATCTATCATTACTCTTTTCACAGTAAAATTGGATACCATGATGGCTATGCGAAGTGGAAGGGTGTAATCTGGCTCGGCCACAGGTATGTCGATGGGTTTGAACGATAGGGCACATGAGGATGAAAGGTGTCCAACAAGATTGCAAAAATCAGTAGCATTGATATCAGAAGGGACACGGGATTGTATGAGAGCACTGTCAAGGATGTTCTTGTACACAGGACTAGTGCGAAGAAGGTCTAAAATGGAGATTTGGGCTAGCATGTTCCCAAGGTGTTCCAAGATATTGTACTGGCTTTTTGATGGAGCTGATGGTGCTGGTGAAGCGGGTGGGCCTGCGATGTTAAATCGGTCTCTTCGAGTGGTGACTGCACACTCATTTTTTGGTCCTTGGATACTAATAACATTGACAGAAGGCTCTTTCTCAGATATACAACCTATAAGGCTACCATAGTCTATATAGGATGAAGTGTGGTCATTGTTCTTCCCATGTTGTTGGTTTGGCTGACGGTTGTTGGTGTTGTTGTTGTTGGTTTGGATAGTTTCTTTTTCAAGATTTTGATTGTTGTGAGGAGGAAAAGCATTTTGATAGATCTATAAGCCTGAATTGGGAGAGGTTTGGGCACCAACAGTGATTTCCTTCCGATCAATGAGGTCCTGCACATAGTCTTTTAGTTTCATGCATCTAAGGGTAGTGTGACCTTTTACCCTATGAAATTTGCAGTACTTATTGTCTTTGTACCATGTAGCTTTGGATTGGCTTGGGTCAATTTGCTGGGTAGGAGGAAATTTGATGAGGTTTTCCTTGACTAATTTCTCAAAAATGACATCCAATGGCTCACCAAGGGGTGTATAGTTTCTAGGTGTAGGTTGGAATCTGGGCTTTTGTCCTGCAGCTACATTGATGGCATTAGCTTGATTGCTAGACCCTTGAAAGTTTGGTCTTGGATTGTGGTTTTGATAGCTATGGTTATTTTGCTGTTGGTAGTTGATAGCTTGTTGATTGTTTGGTTGATAGGGTGGGTTGGACTGGTTGTGAGAAGGACCAACAATATTCACATGTCTGGTGTCAGTGACGCCATCTGTTGCAACATGCTTGTTTTTGTTCCAATACCTAGACTTGTCATTGGAATGTGATTGATTTTGGTTGGCTTCCTTGTAAATCTTGACCACACCATCTTTAATGAGTCCTTGCTCAAGGATCATTCCTTTCTCTTTGATATCTTTGTAGGTCTGCAAACAGTTCATGGTCATGTGGTGAGCCAAGCTAGGATGAGCATTATCAATAAACATTTTCACCAAATGGCGCTCTGGCAAGGTGCAAGATATGCGGGTGGTAAGGGTTTTCCATCTTTGCAGATATTTGGGAAGGCTTTCTCCACCTTTTTGCTTGGTGTGGACAAGATCAACTACTGATAGCTCTGTTCTAACAAGATGGGCATATTGGGCTACAAATGCCTCGGATAATTTAGCAAAATTTTTAATTGTGCCATAGGGGATTCTATAAAACCATTCAAGAGCTGGTCCAGCCAAGCTTTTGGGAAAGAGATGCAAGAGGAAGACGTCATCATATGCCACTTCTTGGCAGTGCATGTAAAATTCTTTGATATGTGTGACAGGGTCTCCTTTTCCTCTAAATTTGTCAAATTTGGGTGTCTCAAAATGCTTGGGGAATGGTGTCATGGTAATGGCTCTGTCAAATGGGTAAGGGCACACATTCTCAAACTTGAAAGTTTTTGGATCATTTCCCTCTTGGATGTTCTTCAAAGCTATTTTCATGGCTTCCCATTCTGAATTAATGGGTGATGGCTGGGGTGCCCCCAATGTAGGAGTGCCTTGAGGTAGGTATGCACTAGATGGGGCCACTGAATATGGATGGTTGTAAGGGATTTGCTGATAGGGATTGTACATTGTTTGGGCAGTTGCATGGTGGATGACAGTTTGTTGAGGGGGAGGTGGCACATAGTGTTGCATGTGCTGCGAGGCTTGCTGTTGATATGGGATTTGAGGTTGGGATTGAGGAACATAAGCTGGCTGTGGGATAAATGAATTTCTTTGTGGAGGTAAGGTATAAGATGGTTGTGAAGCTTGGGGAAAGGATTGGGGGGCTTGTGGGGTTTGACCAAGGTATGTGGGTTGCGCCCCCATTTGGGATGGTACCTGCAAATAATTGGTGGTTGGCTGGATTGGTGGGTTACCTCCTAGAAGTGGCATTGAAAAGTAGTTGGTAATAGGAGGTAATGGATTAGTTGGTGGTGGAGGTGGTGGGAATTGAAAGCTAGGAAATGGAATTGATGGGGTTTGATAGCTTGGTGGCTGGATTTGGAAGCTTGGTAGAGTGGTGGCAGGAGCTTGGGTCACTTGAGAGCTGGGAAAAACATTGGTAGTAGCTTGTGGGGTTTGATAGCTTTGTGGAGTGAGGGTAGTAGCTTGTGGATTTGTGGCTGATGGCACTGAGCTCCTAAGACCTAATGGAAATGATGGGATTGTGCTTTGGGCTGTGGTGAACAAGCTGGGGGTGATGAAAGGTTGATTACTTGGCCCGATGGGTGGCATCCCTGTTGTATATTGCTAAGGTTGGCCAAAGATGCTAACACTAATTTGGGAGATGGGTGGATTTGGAAGGCTGGGTTGGGAGCAACATCAACAATAGTGAAGGGCATGAACGGTGAGGTGTTTTGGGTAAAGGGGGTTTGGAGTGGAGAGGTATGAACCAAGGATGGAGTGGTGGTGGCTGGGTTGGCTTGCGGCATGGAGATTTCAACTTGGGTGGATGATGGTATGTCTGGTTCTGTTGGATCATATGGATTGGTTGGAGGCTCTTCTTTTGGCATATATTGAGGATAATTTGGATCATAAGAGCCTATGGGTGGTGGCAGCTGCCCAAACAATGGGTGATATGGATGTGATAATGGAGGGGGTCTTCCAAAGTCAAAGGTTCCTACATTGTCCCTTCAAAAATTAGCCATGATTGTCTCTTTGTTCTTGTCTATAATGGCGTTTACCAATACTGCATTTCCTGGTTGGTTCATGAAAGCTTCGATGTTAGTAGATGATGGCATAGCTTTCTCTGGGCTAAAGGATGGCTGAGTGCTCAAGGGGGGTGAGGCTGTTCGATCCAAATGATAGGGCTCCATTGTTTCTTTCTTCTTGGCTAAGCGAGTGACGGGTGGCATGAAAAATGCTCCTAGGGATGAGATGCAACAAATGCTAGTGGATGCAAAAGGGAGGAAGGCTTTTCTATGCAAATGATTTCCTAGGTTGAGGCAAAACTATATGACAAAACCTAAGGAGGATTGGGTTGGGGATTCTAACTTCCAAGATATGTTGCCAAAGCACAAAAGATCTACTTTCCTATGTGCAAGCTTGGTGGTGATTGTGTCAAATTAAGGATAGACTGATGATCCTTTAGGAAGAACATGAGATTGACCACTTGTGGATCCCAGCCTTTAGCTCAAGGTGATGAGGGATAACAAGTGACAAAGCTAGATTTCCCTAGACAAAGTTGTGTCAAAGGGATAACCTTGGTGAGATTGGTGTTTTTGAAAGATTTTAGGAATGGAAAACTTTTAGCAAGGTGACAACAATTTTTGAAGGCTTGGATGTGAAGATTTTGGATTGCTGGCTAGATGGTTTGGTCCTAAATGAGATGGATGAGCTAATAATGCTTAAGGGGATAACCTAAGATGGCTGACTTTTCTACAAAGATGACTCTAAGGTGAAGCTTATCCAAGAAGGTGTGGAGAAACAAGGGTGTCTAGTCATAGAAATCATGCCTAGTTGGTAAGGCATAAGCAGGATTAACTCCTGGATGTTGGCTAAATTTGATGGTGCGCTCTAACCAGGCCTCTTGAAGTGCTTCGTCGGTAGCTTTATCGTCTGCTTTGTGGAGTTTGGCAATTCGAGGACTTGGTGTTAGTTCTTTTCTCTTGGCTGAAAGTTCTTGGTATGCCTGAGATGGTTTGAGTTTAACTTTGTGGAACTTTTGTTTGGGTTTGGGTTGCTTTGACATCAATTCTTGAATCTGCTTGTCTTTGAGAGACCTCAGTTAGTTTGCTTCAACTTGTTCAACTTTTGGAATAGGTAGTGACTACGCTAAGTGTACCCTAAGCTAGGATTGACCAAGTTTGGAAAACATTCATTCAACAAATAAAAAAGCAAGCAATAGATAGGAACAACCAGATAGAAGTTTTTGATTCTCGGACTGTGATACTTTTGCTAAGGAGTGTGTATGTTTTACAAATGTTTCGATCAGTCACTTCAAACACATTAACACTCTAGATGGTTGTGTACAAGGCTGACAGTTGGTTTAGCTAGGGAGTCCTCGATATACCCAAAGGTACATGAGGCCCAAATCCGTAGATGAAACCAACAAGATGTCACATAGCCGAGAGGAGCGGTAACCCACTTCTCCTCTTTCACTTCTCAAGGGTATAAAGTTCCTTGAGGCTTAGCTCGAGTGACAAAAATCTTGATTCCAAGAGAGGTGTCTTTGGATTCACCTCCCAATTTTTATACTCCGCCAGAACGTTGGAGTTGAGGTCATCCAAGGGGTGATGAAATCCCCAAGCAGGCCTCCTAAAAAGAAACAAGGTTTTGGATCCTAATCTTATGCACCCAAGATGGCCTCGAAAGATGACAAGGGGAGAGAAGAATTGGATGACCTTGGGCTAAAAAAAAAAAACACGCTTGTTCTTTTACCAACTGACTCTTATGTGTGCTAATCTAGACTTTGCAAGCACTCATGTTTAAGAGACAATGTTCAATTCCAACTTGAAGCGCCAACAAAAGTAAATTGATCGAAGAATGCAAACAAGAAGAAGAGTTAGGGTCAACAAAAACAAACTCGCACGCTTGGAGGCCCTCCAGGTCAAGTATTGATTAATTTTCTTTAAAGCATTCAAGAGTTGGTGTGATTTTGTTTTAAGCCCAAAACAAAGATGTGTGAGACTCGATTTGTCAAGCGCGCGCCTGGAGGCCCTCCACGGCAATAGTTGTTCAATTTTAGTGCCCAAAATTGAAGTGTGATCGATTTAATCTAGAGTTTTGGTCATTTAAAATTTTTGATAAAGTTAAAGCAAACGTTCAAAGATCAAGTGAGTGAGTTAGATTGTGGAACATTTAACAACTTTTTCAAGTAGACCCATCCCCATAAATGACGCTGAGATTGCAACCAATGGTTGAATTGATGGGTGATTAGAAAAGAGTTGAGTCCAAGGAACTTTTCAAATTGATTTTTGCAAATTTGTATTTAACTTAACAAAGTTTCTTAAACGTCCAAAAATCAAACTTTACCTAAATTGCATGTGGAAAAGAGATTTGTTTTGTTCAATTTTAGAAGCTCCAAATGAAGTGTTTGATATTGCAATGGTTAATTGATCATTGACATTCAAGATTGGATTTGTTGTTTTAATCATGCATTCAAGGAAAATTTGATTTTAATCCATGGCATTCAAGAGTGTGTTTAGCAACATGCATTCAAAGACAAGTGATTAAACATTCAAGTTTTTTACCTTTGAGCATTCAAGATTGAGATTTTGTGTGTTGTTTTAAGAACTTTGAAGTGCTTTGTTTTAACCTTAGATCATTCAAGATTGTTTTGGACTCAAAAGTGAAAATGACTCTTTGGACTTTGGTTTTCATTCAAGATTTTCTATTCTAGTTTGCATATTTTAAGCCCAAAAATGATATTCCTATATTGTTTTGATGCATGAAAAACCTAAGAAACATTCAAGATTTTGCAACAAGACATTTGTTTGGAACAAATAACAAAGCTTTAAGGACAATTTTTGGCAACCATTTAGGATTCTTAGTTTTCATGAGATTTTTAAAAGAACTTTAAAATATTTGCAAATGAGGTTCATTTTATCCTTGATTGATGCTTTGAGTTTGACTTAGATTTTAGTGTGCACTTAGTGTTGATTTTGAACCTTTTGAAATGGAAACTTGAAGTTTTTTTTAAATTCCCAAAAATGAAGTGTTCCTAACTTTGCATGAATGCATCTAAAACCTTGATGTTGCAAGGATGCAAATGATTGGATTGGTTTAGTTTCACTTGTTAAAATGTTTTTTTTTTTTTTTTTTTGCAAATTTTTAGTTTTTAATAGATTTAAGTATGATTTAGGGGTTCATTTTAAGCACTAAAAAGAAGTGTGTATGATTTTGCTTCCTTAAAAAAAAATGGCCAAGATCTCCCACAAGAAGAAGAAGAAGAAGTAGATGGAATAAGAAGAATATAGACAAGAAGAGGAAGAAGAAGTAGATGGAATAAGAAGAATATAGACAAGAAGAGGAAGAAGAATTCCAAGTGCTTTGTCCACCTATAAGCTTGAAAAATCTGCAAACACTATGAGATTGACTATGAGTTCCTTTGTCTTCTTCATGCTCATGTGGACCTACAAAACCAATTTATACAATCCTACCAATCAAAAAAACAAGCAAAATTAGCCAAAATTAGCAAATGACATACAAAAATTGACTAAAAAAGCTAATGAAGATGACCCATGCGGGGTCCCACCGGGCGTGCCAAAATGTATATGAGCAATGTTAGTATGCTAATAGAAACCAAATTTAAATAAAGCTTCTACAAACTAAACAAAATTCATAAACTTCAAGATAGACTAAGATGAACTCTCAATTGAGAATATGAGCCATTAATGGACTCTCTCAATGAGAAGCTCTCTTTTTGAGTGGCTTTGTCTAAATAGATAGGATGTATGCTCAAGCTTATGCTTCAAAAAGGGCTTCAAATGGAGTTGGAATTTGGGTGTGAGTGTATGGTTTTGATGTAAAATGGCTTCTTAAAATGGCATTATGACTTTACTTCATGGATTGTGTTATTTTGCAAAGGGGAAGGATCCAATTTATAAGCAAGAGGCTTGAGGGATTGAGGGCTAAGATGCAAGGATGGGAAAAAGCTCATGGAGGGCTCAAATTGCATGAGAGGAGAGCACATGGATTGTGCTTCCTTACAGCCAATCAAGGAGTGACACATGTCACATGGTGAGAGGATGGAGGAAAGGGGAAGGATGAGTCAACAAAGGAGGCTCAAGGGATAAAATCTTCATAAAGACCCTCATAATGGCTTGTAAGAGCAATAAAAGGGCTTGGAAGAGTCATTTATGGCCTAGTGGGCTTCATAAAGTTTTATGGTTGGGATATTTTGAAGGAGATGAGAGGAATTTCGACTTGGGCTTGATTAGGAAGGTTTTAAGCTTGCTTAGGCTTGTGCAAATGATTAGAGGATGGATTAGGATGGTTTAGGATTAGCTTAGGGATAGGCAAGTGGATGACATTTAATGAGGGTGGGTGAAGGAGGTGATATTTGTTAACTTTGGCTTGGGTTAGTAAGTCTTAACCCATGTTTAGAGAATGTGACAAGGTTAGGAGGGGATTAGGATTAGGTTTAAAGACATCTTCTAGAAGAGTCTAGACTTTGGATGAGGATAAAGACTTTCTAGAATAGTCTAGAACTTCCTAGGATGAGGATGAAGACTTTCCAAAAGAGTCTAGAACTTCTTAGGATGAGGATAAATTAGATTTTTAGGAAATAAATAAAGTTTTATTTATTTCAAGGGTTTGGGTTGAGGAGATATTTATTAAAACTTTTTTAATAAATATGAGGATTAATATTTAATCTTAATTAAATATTTTGAGTTAGGATTAGGGGTAGGAAATGATGGGATTAGCCTTTAATCAAAATTAAAGAAGGATTAGAAGATTTTGGAAGAGGTTAGTGGTCTTAAGGAAATTGGCCAAGTTTTGGGCAAAAAATAATTTTTTTATTTATTTTGGGTTTTTTGGTCAATTTATTAATTAAATAATTAATAAATAAGGAAATAATGTTTAAATAAGATTTAAACATTTTTGGGAGGGATTCCTTAATTAAATATTTTTAATTAAGATAAAGGGATTTAATGGCATAAAAATAAATAAATAAATTAAATAATTAATTAATTAATAAATGATGATGTCATCAGAAATTTTTCAAAAAATAAAAATACTTTATTTTCTAAAGGTTTTTAGGTGTCTACACTTACTATTGTCGATGTGAGTACTCGTCTTGTGATATTACTATCTTTGGTGCGTGATTTAGAACCCACTTTGTCATAAGCACTCATTAGATTCTTTACAATATTTCTTTCATTTGAATCATCCATCGTTCTTAGCCCAAGAATCTTCATGATAGGCCAAAATTTTAAATTTCTCATCATTTCAACAAATAATTGGCATTGACCTATAATATTTAATTCTTCAAAAAATAATCTCCACATATGATTAACTTTTCTTTGACAAGTACACTTGCTAATCTTGTTAGGCATTGATTTCAAAATGTTAGTATCAATATCAATCAAATATTTTGGTTTTCTAAAACTAATTCTAGAAGGTGTTCTAATCTCTTCAATTCTCTCAACATTTTGAACATCAATATAAGGTTGAGTGTATTGCGTACCTTGAACTAAAGATGATGTGCCTTGGCAATAAGATGTAAAAGATGGAATATCACCTACTTGATGTGTTGATGTTGTGCTTTCAACATGACATGATGGAGTGTGTATATCATCGGATCTATAAATCAGTGTCTCTTCAACATGAGAGGATGACATGACTTCAACATTGGAAGATGGTGTAGTGGATGATATGACTCCAACATTCGAAGATGGTGTAGCGGATGATATGACTCTAAAATTGGAGGATGGTGTAGCTTCACAATTCAATTGTCTTCTTGAGTGTAACAATCTCATTCGTTCTCTTTGTCTTTCTAATTCTTCCTCCTTGTTTCTTTGTACTGGTGGTTCTTGATCCTCTTCGAAAGTTAATTCTTCATCATTGCTTTGCAATTTTCTTTGTTCACGTAGTAATTTCATTTTATCTCTTTTAATTGTCAAATCTCTCTCCCTATCTGCATTTGTTTGAATCTTTGGTTTCTTCCTTGGCATGATGATGATTTCTACATGTCAAATTATTCAAACATCCGAATTACTTAAAATGTGTAAATTACAAATTATTCAATTACATATAAAAATTATAATTATTTGAATGAATACACAATATATATCAAATGACTTGTCAAATTTCTAACCATTTCAAAATAAAATTTCATTCAAACATAATTTTTTTAATGAATTCACTATATATTACATAACATATCAAATTATAATCAAATTTTTATCTATATATCGACAAACAATATTTAAAATGGATAGCACTAACCTTTTCTATTAAAAGAATATTCAAAAATTCTTCAAATCACGTATCCAATGATTGAATTTGGTGTTTGCTAGCTTCCAAAAGTGTTGAAATAGTGTTTGCTAGATGTTAAAACCCATGTTTTCTATCGGAATAACAGAGAGCATAATAGACCAAAAGTTAAAAATGGATGAAATGGGCCCCTTTTGACCTTTTTTGGTGATTTGAGATAGTGCGTATGCACTATAGCGCGTACGCACTATCTCAAGACACATCACTCCCCATCCTCCCTACTCTCTATCCTCCCTACTCTCTCTCCCATCCCCTCCCTCTCTCTCTTCCTACTCTCTCCCATCCTTTACTCTCTCTCACCCTCCCTCTCCCACCACCTACTCTCTCTACGTCTCTCACCCCCTCTCCTCTCCCATCCCTGACTCTTTAGATCTCTCACACACTCTTATCCCCCCTATCTCTCTCCCTCTCCCTCTCCTACCACCTAATTTCTCTCCCCCATCCCCTACTCTCTCTCTTCTCTCCCATCCCCTACATTGTCTCTCTTACACACATTCCCATTCCCACTCTCTCTCCCTTTCCTGCCGCCTACTTTCTCTCCCCCATCGTTGTACTCTCTCTACCACCCCCTACTCTCTCTCACCCTCACACTACTACTACCTACTATCTCTCTCTCTCTCAAGTTCTCTCTCTCCCTCTCTACTCTCTCTCCCCCATCTTGTACAAGCTCTCTCTGCCTCTCCCACTCTCTCTCCCATCGCCTACTTTCTCTCCCCCATCCCCTTCTCTCTCTCTCTCGTCTCCCATCCCCTACTCTCTCACACTCTCACACTCTCCCCCATCCCCTACTCTCTCTCTTCTCTCCCATCCCCTACTCTATCTCTCTTACACATACACCCCCATCCCCCCCTCTCTCTTTCCCTCTCCTACCGCTTACTTTCTCTCCCCCATCATCGTACTCTCTCTCTCTCTACCACCCCCTACTCTCACACTCTCACACTCTGTCCCATCCCTTGCTCTGTCTCTCTTACACACACACTCCCATCCCCCCTCTCTCTTTTCCTCTCCCACTGCCTACTTTCTCTCCCCCGTCGTCGTACTCTCTCTGTGCCACCCCCTACTTTCTCAAAACACATCACTCCCCATCCTCCCTACTCTCTATCCTCCCTACTCTCTCTCCCATCCCCTCCCTCTCTCTCTTCCTACTCTCTCCCATCCTTTACTCTCTCTCACTCTCACTCTCCCACCACCTACTCTCTCTACCTCTCTCACCCCCTCTCCTCTCCCATCCCTGGCTCTTTAGATCTCTCACACACACTCTTATCCCCCCTATCTCTCTCCCTCTCCTACCACCTAATTTCTCTCCCCCATCCCCTACTTTCTCTCTTCTCCCCCATCCCCTACTCTCTCTCTTCTCTTCCATCCCCTAATTTGTCACTCTTACACACATTCCCATTCCCCCTCTCTCTCCCTCTCCCACTACCTATTTCTCTTCCCCATCGTCGTACTCTCTCTACCACCCCCTACTCTCTCTCACACTCACACTACTACTACCTACTATCTCTCTCTCTCTCAAGTTCTCTCTCTCCCTCTCTACTCTCTCTCTCTCTCTCCCATCTTGTACAAGCTCTCTCTGCCTCTCCCACTCTCTCTCCCACCGCCTACTTTCTCTCCCCCATCCCTTGCTCTCTCTCTCTCGTCTCCCATCCCCTACTCTCTCACACTCTCACACTCTCCCCCATCCCCTACTCTCTCTCTCCTCTCCCATCCCCTACTCTCTCACACTCTCACTCTCTCCCATCCCCTACTCTATCTCTCTTACACATACACCCCCATCCCCCCTCTCTCTTTCCCTCTCCCACCACCTACTTTCTCTCCCCCATCATTGTACTCTCTCTCTCATCCACCCCCTACTCTCACACTCTCACACTCTCTCCCATCCCCTGCTCTATCTCTCTTAAACACACACACTCCCATCCCCCCTCTCTCTTTTCCTCTCCCATCACCTACTTTCTCTCCCCCATCGTTGTACTCTCTCTCTGCCACCCCCTACTTTCACACTTTCACACTCTCTCCCATCCGCTGCTCTCTCACTTTCATAGATACACACACTCTTATCCCCCCACTCGTCTTCTTCTCTCCCATCCCCTACTCTATACATCTGTCACACACACTCCCATCCCCCCTATTTCTCTCCCTCTCCCTCTCCCTCTCCCACTCCCTCTCCTACTGCCTATTGTCTATCTCTCTCAAGTTCTCTTTCTTCCTCTCTACTCTCTCTCTCTCTCTCTCTCTCTCTCTCTCCCATCCCTTACTCTCACTCTCTCTCCCATCCCCTACTACTTTCTCTCAAACTCTCACACTCTCTCCCATCCTTTACTCTATCTCTCTTATCAATAAATACACATTCCTATTCCCCCCCCCCTCTCTCTCTCTCTCGCAGTCCTTGTCTCACTGCCTACTCTCTCTCATCCCCTACTCTATCTCTCTTAAATGCTTCCATTCCACCTCTCTCTCCCTCCCACTCCCTCTCCCACCGCCTACTATCTCTCTCTCTCTCTCTCTCTCTCTCTCTCTCTCTCTCTCTCTCTCTCTCTCTCTCTCTCTCCCATCCCTCTACCATTGCCTACTCTCTCTATCTCTCTCTCCCCTCTCTCATTCTTGACTCTCTCTCTTTGACACACACACACACCCATCCCCCCTCTCTCCTCTTCCATCCCCTACTTTTTCTCTCACTTGCTCTCCCTCTCCCACTGCCTACTCTCTCTCTCACTCTCACTCTCACTCTCTCTCTCTCTCTGCTACCCTCTAGTCTCTCTTAAATTTTCACACTCTCTCCTATCCCCTACTCTCTCTCTCTCTCTCTCTCTCTCTCTCTCTCTCTCTCTCTCTCTCTCACACACATTTCTATTCCCCCTGTCTCCCCTTGTCCCACTCCCTCTCCCATCGCCTACTCTCTCTTCCATCCCCTACTCTCTCTTGAGCTACTTTGTCTTCCCCCTCTCCCATTCCATACTCTCTCTCTTTCACACACATGCACTCCCATCCTCCTCTCTCTCTCAAGTTCTTCCTCTCCCACTCTGTCTCCCATCACCTACTCTCTCTCTCCTCCATCCCCTACTCTTAATCTCTCTCTCTCCCAACTTGTACTCTCTCTCACACTTCCTCTCTTTTCCACCCCTACTCTCTCTCTCTCTCATCTTATACTCTCTTTGCCACCCCTACTCTTTCTCACTTTCTCTCTCCCATCCTGTACTCTCTCCCCTCTCCTATCCCCTACTTTCTCTCTATCTCTTTCATGCACACACATAGCCATTCCCCTATCCCCCCCACCTAGTTCTTTTTTGCAACTTACATCTTAATAGTGCGTATGCACTATAGTTCTTGCGCCCTATATCGCGCATGCACTATATAGAGCTGAGGTTTAAATAGCGTGTGCACACTATAGGGCGTGCACGCTATAGGGCACACACGCTATTTAAACCTTAATCAAACCCAAGCCTAAGGCTTGGTTTTCCCTTGGAGATCCAACCCAAAGGTTTGGATTTGATGAACATGCCTGAGATGTGTTTTCCAGCAAACATACAAAAATGATTATTTTTTCTTCTGTGCTCCCCTTCAAGATTTCTCGTGGTTGGGTATCGATAAGATCAGGTTACATAGCATTATAGGTCTCTATGTTAGCTATCTAACCATATAATTTATTTTTAATTTGAACTATTTCAAGCCTTTCATCTATAATTTCTTTTGAATGTATGTTTATTTTTTTGTCAAAAACCACCACGTACTAATTGGGCTATAGATTTTAGCTTGTTCATCAAATTTTGTAACAACTTAGTTTTTTAGAAACTAGACTCCATTCTACACACTTTGAAAAAAAGAAGTTTTGATTTTAGATTAGTTTTCAATTATTTCTAGGGGGAGCACACAGATATTTCACGTTTTTGGGATGTGTCTAGTTAAAAAATTCGTTAAAAAAAAAATAGACATTATAAAATTACTCGAAAAATCTGGGATAAACTACATAGTGTTAAGTAACTTTTGACCAGAGTGATTAAAAAATTTCAAAAAAAAAGTTAAAATTTTAGGGGGGCCACACTTTGTACTGTGCTATGTTTTTTTGGAATAAACAGTACCACTTTTTGTGGCCCCCTTTTTTGAGGACCTAAAACTAAACCATTTTGAAAAAAAATAGTAGTTTAGAAACTAGATTCAAAGGACTACGACTTTTTTTTTTGTCATATCTAAAAATTTTGAGCGTAACTATCTTCAAATTCTTGTTGAAGTTCAAAATTTGCAGATTTCAGGAAAAAGGTGTCCACTTATACTCCCCTTTTGGCACCACAACTTTGTGCACTTACCCAGATATGGAATCCAAACTTACCAAGGTGACATCTGAACTCGAATCTATAAAGCTTCAATTTACAGAACTTGAGAAGTACAACACTATTGTGAAAGGAGATCTCACACAAACAAAACAACATCATGAGAAGTTGTATTCCAACACTGAGAATCTTGATGTACGAATCATGTTACATATATCTATTTATGATCAGACATGAATTGGATATACTAAAGGAGCATCATCTAAGAAATCTGAAGTCATCGAGGAACCAGATCTTGTGGTCCAACAACCTAAACAACAACAAGAAGATCTGAACAAAGAAGTACCTAATAAATTTGAACAATCTAAAGAAGTGAATAAACAATTGAATGGAAGATGCTTTGCATGAAATAAAATTGGATGCATGAAGAAGTACTGTACAGGTAAGTATACTAACCCTTTTTTGGTTATCGTTACAATTGCTTTTCTTATGGAGATAGAGTTAAAAACCTAGATATAATAATAATAATGAAATGTATCAAAATACTAAACTTGTCGTCAGTAGACATATTGTGACCCAAGGAGGGAAAGAAGAACTAGGAAAAAGGCACATCCAACAATCCAAACCACCTTACAGAGTCAACACAACAGAAGCAAACACACAAAGAGAGAGAATGAAACTCTTTTATTGAATTTTCAAGTAATCAACATACATGCCCAACTATAAGGCCTTCTGGGTTACAACCAGATACAAAATACATTCAAGATCATGATCCAGCTTCAAATTTGCACTTCCAAAACTTCTCTACAACTTCTCTACCCACTTCTCTCTCTCTCTCTCACACACCTAAGCCTAAACACCCTATTTATACTTGACAAAATGGTTTATAGAAGATTCTAGAACATTACATAATAGAAAGGTCAACGTAAAAATGGTTTGCACACATCCCAAGACAAGATCCTAACATAAAACTCAAAATCAAAATTAAACATGCAAGTCGGCTCCCACTAAGAACCAAAACAAAGAAAACTCAACAAAAGAAGGAACTGATTGTTAGAAAATAATAGGCTCACTCGAAACATGAAGGAACACTTGGCCAATACTAGATAACTTGGCACACCCTGGATAACTTGACACACATTGTATAACTTGGAACACACTAGATAACTCGGTCAATATTGCAAAGTGAGATGAGATAACACGCTAATCTAAATGTTAACACAACTTGGGATAATTGTAACTTGGCTAATACTGCAAAATTATTGGCACTCAATAATTGTTGCAACTCGGTAATGACTGCAACTCAGCAACAACTGGTAGAATGAACACAAATGAGTAGGATAACACATCGACCCAAGATGCTCCTACATTAGAGAACTAGGGTAGAAAGAAATGATTCTCTTGAATCATTGAGATGTCACAACCTGAGCTGAATCCAACTTGGATTGAGAAATCCATTTAGCATCTTCAAGTGGTCTGTTCTTCCACTTTACTAAATATTCATAGTACTCTTTTCCTCTTGTGCTTTTACCAACTCTTTGATCTAATATATGTTCAACCTCTTCAATCTTCTTCTTAGGATAATCATTAGGTACAATAACTTCATCATCTTACTCATGATACTTATATAGATCAACAACATTAAATATAGAAGATATATCCATGTCATTAGGGAAATCAACTTCATAAGCATTTCCACTATCAAACTTCTTCAAGATCTTAGAAGGTTAAAACTTCTTCATCTTTAGCTTATTTTATGTTCCAACTAGAAATCTGCCTTTCTTCAAATGAACCATCACCTCATCACCAACTTCAAAAACATGATTCTTCTAGACTTATTAGCATTCTCCTTGTACTTCTGATTACTTTGTTCCAACTTTAACTTCACTTCCTTATGCAAAGGATCCATAAAATCAAAAAACTCTTCTCCTACAACACTTCTCCTTTCTTCACCGGCAACATCCCTTAAATCTAATACTCCTTTAGGGAACATTCAGTAACAATCTCAAAATGTGTCTTCTCATTACTCCTATTTACAAAATTATCATATGCAAACTCAGCTTGTGCTAATACCATCTCCCAATTATGTGGTTCATCTCCAACTAAGCATCTCAACAAATTACTCAAGCATCTATTCACAACCTCTATTTGTCTATCAGTTTGTGGATGAAATGTAGAACTAAACTTCAACTCAGTACTCATCTTCTTCCACAAAATTCTCCAAAAATAACCAACAAATTTACTGTCTCTATTAGAAATACTTCTTGGTAATCCATGCAATCTAACAATCTCTTTGAAGAAAATTTCAGCAACATGCTAAGCATCTAATGTCTTCTTGCATGGTATAAAATTAGCCATTTTAGAAAATCGATCCACAACAACAAATATAGAATCATACCCCTATGTTGTTTTAGGCAATCCAAGAACAAAATCCATACTGATGTCAGTCTAAGGTTTCTCAGGAATAAAAATAGGTGTATACAATCCAATATTCCAACTTACCCCTTTTGAAACTTGACAAACTCCAAAACTCTTCACAAACTTCTGAACATGCTTATACATCTGTGGCCAATAATACTTCTCCTTCAACAAACTCAATGTCTTATCAATTCCAAAATATCCGGCCAATCCACCACTATGCTTTTCCTTAATCAAATTCAACCTCATAATACTTCTAGGGATACACAAATGAATACTTTTGAATAACATAGCTTCTTGAATGAAATATTCATCATACTTACTAATGTGACCTATTAGATTTGGTGCTCTGCACTCTCTCCATGTCTCAAAAAAATCAAGCCCAGTATCATACAACTCTTTCATTTCATCAAAATCAAGAACTTCAATCTTCATCTTAGTCAACAAAGAACGTCTTCTGCTCAATGCATCAACAACTCTATTAGTAACTCCACTCTTATGCTTAATAAAAAATGTAAAACTTTGCAAATACTCAACCCACTTCATATGTCTTTGGTTCAATTTATGTTGACTTCCCAAGTACTATAAAATTTTATGATCAGTATACAAAACAAACTCCTTAGGAATCAAATAATGTCTCCACTTCTTCAAAGCTTGAACAATAGCATAAAACTCTTGATCATACACAAAATACTTCCTTTTGGCATCATTCAACTTCTTACTAAAGAAAGCAACAGGTTTACCTTCTTGACTTGATACAACTCCGATTGCACTACCACTTGCATCACATTCAACTTGAAATACCTTATTGAAATCAGGTAAAGCCAATACAGGTAACTCAACAACCTTTTGTTTCAAAGTCTCAAAACTATTATCAGCTTCATGTGTCCATTTGAATTTCCTCTCATTGTCTCAGTCATAGCATTACAAACAACACTGAAATTCTTTATAAACTTCTTGTAAAAACTAGCCAAACCATGAAATGATCTTACCTCACTCACATTCTCAGGTGTAGGCCACTCCAAAATTGCTTTAACCTTCTCAGGATCCATTCTCAAACCATTAGCTAAAATCACAAATCCCAAATACACAATTTCCTCTTGCATAAAAGAACCTTTTTTAGATTAATCATCAACCGTTCCTCTTTCAATATTTGCAATACTTGTCTAACATGATCAAGATCTTCTTCCTTAGTCTTGCTGAATATCAAAATATCATCCAAATAAACAATCACAAAATTACCCAAAAAAAAATTCAAAACTTAATTCATCAATCTCATGAAAGTACTAGGTGCATTAGTCAAACCAAAAGGCATAACCAACCATTCAAACAAACCATATTTTGTCTTGAAAGCAGTCTTCCATTCATCCCCATCTTTGATTCTGATATGATGATTGCCACTCTTCAAATCAATCTTGGTAAAATACTTTCCTCCATTAAATGTATTATGTCATCCATTCTCAACATAATAAATCTATATTTTATTATGACCTTGTTAATAGCTCTAGAATCAGTACACATTCTCCATTCTCCATTCATCTTAGGTGCAAATACAACAAGTACAACACATGGACTCAAACTTTCTTTGATTAATCTCTTTTGCAACAATTCATGCACTTGTCTATTAAGTTCTTCATTTTCTGTAGGTATTAATATATATGGTGATTTGCTCCACAAACTAGCTCCAAGAATCAAATCCATGCAATGACTTATACTTCTTACTGGCGGTAAACCATTAGGTATATCCTCTACAACAATCTCTTTATACTCATTCAACAAACTTTCAATTTCTTCTGGTACTCATTCATTATCAGCTTTTGTTGCTTGGTCATTACTACCAAAGCTCAATCATCTAGGTATTATGGTAAAAAAAAATTGATTCTTCTTCACTTCTTTTTCAAAGTGTTTTCCATTAACCATGCAAACTTGAATAGTAGTACAATTAACCTCATATGGACAATCAAAGACAACAATATTTTCTTTCTCCCATTCACCCAAAGAGTATATGGATTCAATCTTCCATCATGTACAACATATCTATCATATTGCCAAGGTCTACCCAACTAAATATGACAACAATCCATAGGCATACTATCATACAAAACTTCATCAAAGTAATGTCCAATCTTGAACTTCATAATGCATTGCTCACTTACCAATATCTTATGCTCATCTTTTATCCATGAAACATGATAGGGTTTAGGATGCTGAAACCTCTACAATTGCAACATTGTAACCAACTCTTCTGATGCCAAATTCATAGAACTTCCACTATCAGTGATCACCTTGCAGCATTTTCTAGCCATCTTACATCTGGTTTTGAAAAGACTTCTCCTTAGGACAAGTTTCTCATCACTCCCCTGATTACATAAGGTTCTTCTCACCATCAAATTTTCTCCAGCCTCAGGTCCACTTGGGGAACCCTCCTTGAACCACAACATTTCTATTACCTTGCCCACTTTTAGAAGATCTACATTCAAAAGATCTATGCCCTTCTTTACCACATTTGAAACAATTACCACAGAAACCACCTCTAGAATAAAAATTATCTCCTGCTCGGTAAGGACCAGTATCTCCTCGGTATGAACTACCACCTTTCCACTCGATCTTGTCTTTATCATCATTCTTCCATTTAGATTTGCCCTTATCTTGCATAGAACTGTCAGATTAGCCACCTTCACCATAAGATCTACCTCTACCTCTCTGGAATCTACCACCTCTAGCTCGTTGTCTTTGTTCATGCTTATTTGTTAAGATCTCCCCAACTTTCAAGGCATATTGATATGCTTCTTCTACACTTTCCAATCTCACAAAACTTATTTCATCTTGAATTCTAGATCTCAATCCATTTAGATATCTTGCAATTTTCTCAACATCATCATCCACGTGTCCAAATATGATCTCCAATCTATAGAATTCCTCAGTATAATCTTTCATAGTCATGTCTCTTTGTCTCAAATTTTGTATCTTTCTCAACAAGCTAACTTGGTAATCAACAAGGAGGAATTTTTTCTTTACCTTGTTCACCATCTTTGACCAAGTCTTGATCTTCTTCTTTCCTCTCCTTTTTCTATTAGTTTGCAAATGCTCCCACCACAATGAAGCACGACCTTTCAACCTAGTAACTGCAAGTTTCACCTTCTAATTATCAAGAGTGTTTTCATACTCAAAGAACTTCTCCATATCAGAGATCCAATCCAACACAACATTGGTGTCCAATTTTTCATCATAGGGAACAATTCTATTGCAAGCTTTGAATATGCCCTAGATAATACTCTCAACAATCTTTCCTCATCTTGATCTTCTTTAGGTTCTAGATTAGGGTTTGGTGTTAACGCTTCATCATCACTCACATCATCAAGATGTGCTCCTCTCCTCTAGGCTATCTCCACAACATCTAATCTAGCTACAAATTGTCTCAATGTATCCAATACGATATTATCAGCATTTCCTCTACCTTGAACCATCTTTACAAATTAGGTTCCTACAAGATCGTAACCCTCTGCAAGTTATAGTTCAAATCCTCAAATCTGCAACCCTACAACCAAATTTGAATCAACGTTCTACACAATCCAATCTCCACAAGGAAAAACCTCAAGCTCTAATGCCACCTGACACAAGGATGGAAAGAAGAACTAGGGCCAAAGGAATGCCCAACAATCCAAACCACCTTGCAGAGTTAACACAATGGAAGCAAATACACAAAGAGAACAATACCAAAGAGAGAGAACAAAACACTTTTATTGAATTTTCAAGTAATCTATATACATGCTTAGTTGTAAGGCCTTTCGAATTATGATCAAATACAAAATACATTGAAGATCCATGATCCAGCTTCAAATTTGCATTTCTAAAACTTCTCTCCAACTTCTCTACCCGCTTCTCTCTCTCTCTAACCTAAGCCTAAACACCCTATTTATACTTGTCAAAATGGCTTATAGAATATTCTAAAACATTAAATAACAAAAAGACCAAACAAAAAATAGTCTGCACACATCCCAAGATAAGATCCTAACATAAAACTCACGATCGAAATTAAACATGCAAGTTAGCTCCCACTAAGAACCAAAACACAAACAACTCGACAAAAGAAGGAACTAAGTGTTAGCAAATAACAAGCTTAGTCGACACATGAAGGAACACTCAAACACTATTGGAGAACTCGGCACACATTGGATAGCTTGGCACACATTGTATAACTTGGCACACATTAGATAACTCGATCAATACTGAATAGTGAGATGGGATAACACACTAATCCGAATGTTAACACGACTTGGGATAACTGCAATTTGGTTGATACTACAAAATTATTGGCACTCAGCAATTGTTGCAACTCAACAATGACTGTGACTTGACAACAACTAACAGAATGAACACAAATGAGCAGGATAACATGCCAACCCAGGATGCTCCTGCATCATATTGGAAAAAAGTTTGTGGAATATTGATTCCGCCCCCCCCCCCACACACACACACACACACACACACATTCCTATTTCTAACACCTTCATGGAGGTAAAGCATGATACTAAGAACATGTCATGAGGTATCAAACAAGAAATGATGAAAGAAACTTAGTGAAAGACAAACTGAAAGAAACAAGAAATTAAATATTATTGGTCAATGCGAGATTTTTGAGAACTCGAGATGTGCCTACATCAGACACTTGGGGTTATTTGAAAAGTGAACCCTTTACTTTTGTAGGGCTAAAATAAAACCAAGATGGTCAACCTTTGCTTGAGAAATTCAAGAAGAATATTTCACTAGTCTATCATTCCAAGTAAAAGGAGAAAGGTAAAACCTAAAAGTTAGAAACCCTAAAGAGAAATATCCTAGGTTGTATGATAATTGTTGATCTCTAAGCCTATGTTGTCTATTAGTGTCCAAACACTTAGCCATTTACTAGACAAGGATGAATGGTCATCATTGTGACCAAGTCATTTAGTGAAGGCTGAGCATATATAAGGACTTGTTTATTTTGCTTTACGTGTTGAACAAGTCAATTATTACTGAGCACCCTAGTTCAAATCGAATGCATTGTAACCCAAGTTATTATAGTAGAGACCGAGTAAATTGAAAAGACAATTTTGCTAAGCAAATAGAGAAGAACGTGTATATAAAATTCGAGTACCAGTATTAATGTTAGTGATGACCGAGTGTCAGCACATTCATATGCCAAGCAATTTAGTTTTGTCATATGAGTTTGTAATTGCACAAAAAACTATGTAAATCATTTTGGCCAACTTCCATGTGATATTTAATATTTGTATAGACAGTTAAGATGGAGATTATGTGTCAATGCATAAGGTAATGATCCTGAGGAATGCAGATCAACCAATCAAAAAATAAAAAATAAATCTAAAAAGGAGATGAATTGTAAACTATTGATTGAGATCTAAAACTTTCAAAGAACATCTATTTAAGGAGGATTCTAACCCTAGAATCTAAGTGAGTGTGTGTATGAGTGTGATGACAAGACACAAATGTGCAAGTGAGGAAGTAGACAAGGAAAGACCAAAGAAAGAAAGGCTAAGTTTGGAATCACTTCAAACTAGGGCAATCAAATTAGTGAAGGACTGAAAGGAGATATCAGATTAAAAGATCAAATTGGACATTGTATAGAGGAGATCCTAAATCGGCTTGCAGAGAAAATTGAGGATTAGGTACTAAATCAATTTTGAATAAGGTAAATCTCTTAACCAAGTGATCCTAATAGGTCTATGTAAACCTCCTAACAAAGTCCTTACTTAGCTATAAGTGTGAAATCCTTTAACAGGGTAGGTATTAATAGTATTGAAGCTTTTCACAAGGTAGAAATCAAACATTGTAACCCTAACAAATTAACTTTATTGTTGCAATAGTGAAAATTTGTGGGTTTCATCCCCACCCCAGTTTTACCTTCACATTGAAGTGTTTCTAGGTTACCAAATCATTTGTGTTATTTGTTGAATCTTTTATGGATGTGATGTATTCATTTACTATTCAACATTACCCTTTTAATGTTACATCTAAGATATGAGATGAATTAGGCGTGAATTCAGTAATTTGGTTTTGTAATTGAAAACTTAAGATCTCGATTCACCTCCCCTCTCGGTATCTTGTTTCCCAATAATCCTTCCAACATATAATAATTAATAAAAAATTAATTATTATATTCCTAAAGTTTAGCTTAAGCAAACTAGAGATAATAAGTAACATAATAATTGAATAGAAATTATTTAATTATTATGGAAACATCTTATTATTCTAACAAATACATTTTAAAAGGGGGTTGCGAAGGATTTGGGGGCTGGATGTGGTACTGATGACTTTGCTTGGCAAAAGGCTATTGTTTGGTGGAGGATGGATGGACAACTATAAAAGGTAAAAAGGTCAAGCCCTCCACTCCAACTTTTGATATGACATTACATTCTCAAAAGGTGGGACCGAAAGGGAAATCTTGAGTCCCTGTCTCGTTATGGCTCTCCTGGCTTTTTTAGGCCTGTTGTCCATTTTATTTTTACATGGTTAGGGAATTTTTGTCTATCTTTTTTAACCATGGGGTTTTAGGTGCCTGTTCAAAACCTGTTTTTATGGCTGAGTAGTACTATGTTATCTATGTAGCCACCTTGGTCACCTTGTTCTAGTTGGTGACCTGTTTCAACTATGGTCTGTAGTGTTGTTTGGGTTGGAATTGATTGAAAATCTTTCATTTTGTTAAAGGGTTTCAGGCACCCTTCAAAACATGTTTTCCTTAATAAAAAACAAATACGTTTAAAACTATATGAAGTGGTTTTTTCCAACAAAAAAAAATGATAATACCACTTAAACTATTCAAAGTGATTTCTTTGGAGAAGTGTATGGAGAAAAATAATGACATCGATGCTTTGAATGTAGAGAAAACATGTTTTTGTTTTTTCAATACCTATTATGATAAAACCATTGTAAGCAATGATGTCTTGTATGACCTTTCATGCAAATAGTAGGATTTCTATACAAACACTATAGATTACACCTGACCACCATCTCCTCTAGAAAGGACTCTGGTTCTCAATAGTAATCTAGGCTAAATTTGGATTATAGGATTGCACATCAAAAGACAATTTTTTTGCAAATACAAAAATGAACATGAAACCCTCTAATTTTGTTGCTTTGAGATGATTTTGGGGAAGTTGGCAGAATCAAAATATCAACCTTTACTGATGATGTGACCAGGAAATCTAATATATTAATGATTAATTTTAATTGTTTATTCTATTGAATTGTGTAGAAGTTTTTTTGTATTTATATTTTGAGTCACACTCCATAAACCTTCATTCTCTCCTACAACTGCTTTATATCATCTTATTGAAGTTTTCTGCGCTGGCATTTTAGATCACATTCCATGAACTATCCTTTTGTCTTTTAGCCACTCTATCTCATCTTGGTGATGGTTCACATAGTAAACATTGATGCAAAAACTTCTACACAATTCAATCCATAAAGAAATTTAAAATATTAGCATGAACTATAGAAATTTGATAACCTTTATATCAATTACTCTAATATAAAAGAAAATTTTAAAACTTTGAAATATAAAATATTTGTGCCACCAATTTCATTAGCTTGAAACTTGAAAATTTAATATATAAAATATTGTATAATTTTTTTAAAACTTAAATGATAACTAACAATGATAATATGTTAAAATTTATAATCTATAACAATGGTTTTACAAAAATTAAACTATCAATCATAATATCTCCATATTTATAAATTAACCAATTTAAAGGCATATTTATATGAACTATATTGGTAGCCGGTTTTTAGGCTGTAAATATGTAAAGGCTTGTTGATCTTATCTGACTTGTCCCATGGTTTCCCTTGTTGGGTGACTTCAGATATTCTTCTTATGTTTCCTTCACAACACTAGGATACCCAACAACTGTGTGAGCTAACACTGAGGTGGGTTACGAATTTAGTAGAGCCCACCGCATTGTGTAGAGGTATCATCATTTATGCAAGTCTTTGCCTGTTCAAATGAAACCCTTGTTCTGTGAGCTTTGTTTGTTTGCGACACCATTTTTAACTTAAAGTTTTTTTAATCTATTTTATGAATGAGAGTGGAGAGGGGAGATTTCTGTCACCATATGTAAACTCAAAAACTATGGCATAGTGTCGTGGACTATAAAACCCACTTACTTACTATTTTTGTCATCACATTGTTAAAAGCATGTCACATATGTGGTAATTGGGTGGCATGTTGGAGCTTCAAATGCATGGATGATCCTCCTTGATTTCAGTATTCCACATGTGACATACATGGGCACCGAATTTGATACACTATTTTGGATAGTTCTTGAGGCCCATTTTATAATTGGGGACAAGGAACTGAAAGCCCCAAATTCATATTGAGATAGCCTTCAAAGCCGCGTGCCCAAAAATACCTGTATTTCCTCATACCTGTATGTTGAAATGATGGATCTTGGGCCAAGGAAGTTGACATTGAAACTATTGAAGGTTTGGCTAGGGAGAGAAAGAATGGGGAACAACTTGCATGCATGAAAGGTAGAATGTGCATCCCAATGGTGCCAGTGGCATTTCATCTATACATACCCTTGCAAGGGAAAAAAAGACCCGATCAAGACTCCATGATCGTGTGGGAGGTAACCAAAAAATCTGACAAAATTAGCCAGAAAAATATTTAGCAATCTTATATATTAGTAGTTTTTTTGTTCTTGTTCAATTCTACATGTCCGTATGTGTAAATGGAACAATTCAAGCTTAGACAAGATGAGTTTTAGTTACTGCTACAAGGATCAATACAGGTTAAGAATGGGATATGCTTGGCATTTAACAAATTGACCTGAAATGAATGATGGCCAATAGCCAATCTTTATATGTTTTCAAATTCACTAAAGATTAGCGTTATAGTAAAATATGAATCTAGACATATGCAGATTGCTAAGCTCACATTTCAATTGCCTCAACTTATAAAATCCCCTGGGAATATGTAGGGGAAAGTAGCTGGGGTTAAGTTGGTGGTGATTCAGGCATTGCCAGGGTTGCCTGCTACCATTTTTCTGTGGAAGGTGTCACAGTTTCTTTTACTTATGTGGATTCTGTAGAGGATATTGATGCTAATGAGAGTCTAAACAAGTTAGCAGTATACAAGGCTCCTTATACCAGAGACTCCATGAAAATCCTTGTCATGGATTTGGGAAATGATGGGACTTGCAAAGAGGTTGTAACTTAAGAAACCCTCGTTATACAGAGTTTGATGAATAATGAGTCCCCTCAATGGTAGTAGTAAAGATTCCACTTCTAAACTGCTTATCTTCATATGCTCTAAATGATCAAGACTCCAGAAATTGACTGTAATATTTGTGATGAGATCTTAAACAATCTCAACATGCTACGGTGATCAAAGTGTATGGAGCTGAGCTTCCTCAAGGTGCTCTGATTTTTCATGTATAATTTGTTATTGTTCTTTGGACCAGGATAAAACATTCGAGGAGGCTAACATTTTGAACTCTAAAATTGTAAAATCACTTCTCTGATTCTGGTGACATATACAGCCGAGGAGCTAGCCATATCAAACCATGAATTTGTTGAATTCCTGGTGGTTTGATTCTTCATTTCTGGTGACAAAGACATTTCAAACCCTGAAGTTATATATTTTTTGGTGTATCGATTCTCAATTTCTGGTGACACATCTGGAAATCCCCCTTGTCTCTGGTGTCAGTGGTATTGATCCAATGAAGATTTTCACAGAGGGAATATGAGAGGATGATATCGTAAATGCTTTCCCCAACGTATGTGATTCACACATGGGTGGAAATGCTTTGAATTATCAAAATAGAGGAAGTAAGAATTTATTTCGAGAAGCCCAGCAGATAAGCATAGAGACGTGGACATACAAGTTGCACGTTTGCTAGGTAAAAAGAGGCGGTGAAATCATCCATCCCATCTAATGGCCGAAATGACTCTAATGATCATCCACAACTATTAAATGATTGGAACCGTCACTGGAACCAATCAGCTTGTCACATCTCATATAAGGGAACGCTACATTATTCCAATCAATTTATGATCTTAAGGAGATTTTTAATGCATAGTTCATAAGTCACAACATACAAAAAGGTTTTGAAATTAGGGTCACAAGTAAATTGGAGGAAACTCTTGATTAAACGTGCTTGAGGTAGAGTAGTACCGTGATAGGTAACTTCTTCATAAGTCTTTGTGCCTTCATCTTTGTGAGTATCACCTATATGTAATGAGTGTTAATTGTTACATTCAATCTCATGAGAGATGGGTTCTTGTAATCCATTCATGACACATAGTTCTATGAGTTTGACTCAAAAACTACATAGTTGAATTTAGCACATTTATAAATTAGATTTCAACTATTATTTTTTGGCTATTACTTAAAAAATATTTTATAGCTTCTAGGAAGTAATGATACTCCTTGTAAAATTTGTTATCACCAAAGGGTAAAAAAGTGATCATCAAAGTGTAATATGATACCTACCTAAAGATACCCCTAATAACCATCCACTCAAAATTGCTAGTACTCATGCACAAATGTCCCCATAGTGTATAAAAGGGTCAATTATGTGCCAAAAAGCTAAAAATTGATCAACTATTGGTACATGTGAAACTTATTAATGGGCTTTTAGTTATCATTGTCTAGTTACTTTAAAATTAATAATCAAGGGGTTGGGTGCACAAAAAGTGCATGACTATTGGAATGTGCTCAACTATTGTGCTCTTCCCCTATCTCTATTTTCATGATTTTGTGGAATTGGTATGGTAATCTATTTTTTCTATCTTTCTTTATAAAAAGTATAATTAACATTTGAAAAAAAATTAAAAAGGGACAAACACTTTTTTTCACTCACTAGGCGAAATGCTTCGATGAGGTCACCAACGAAAGACCTCATCCTCATTTAAACATTTAACAATAGACGCCTAGCATGGTTTGAAGCTTAACAACAAAAATAGTAATTGTAGTGTCTACCACTAGTTTACTTTTCATATTATATTGCCGAACTCTTTTAAGTCAGCTTTATGATTATGTTTGATGATTAGTGACATTTGTTTTCCAAATTGTTGGATATTATTTCATACTCAGTTGATTATATGATGAGTTACTTTGGCACTAGTTATTTCATGTATGCATGATTATTCTTCGATGATGATGATTATATACAATGATTTTAGTTATTTCATGATGATAGTTAGATGGATAATTTATATGTAGTTCCCATGGATACATACCCCATATTTTCATGTGTATGGTGTACATGTATGTGTTATTTTATGATTGATGTTTCTAATGTGGTTGAGGGAGGGAATCGTAGTTACCTGCTAGACAAGATCTACATGATGCACCACTCCCCGCCATTGCCTATTTAGTTTAGAGTATATGAGTACGTACAAGTGTGGATTTTATGCAGATTGTAGGTACCGAAAAAATTCTTTGAAGTGCCAAGATGACTGTGCCCTATCGCAATATCTCAACGGTAAAAAAGGGGACATAATTCTTTAGTCCAAATCCTAACCCTAAGCCAATTGTCCTAGAAAATAAGACATGTTTATGAGTTTTTTACCCTTTTGAATTCGTCAAGTGACGTGAATTTGTGATTTTGACCCTTGAGTTTGATCTAGTATTTTGTACTTTATGATGGGTTTTCATAGTTCATCTATTTTGATTTTTAGTTATAATTAAATCAAATTAAAAGAGTATTTAATGATTTAATATAATGAAAATTTTATAAAGAAAAATCAATATTTATTTATTTTTAATTAATTGAGAAATTAAATTAAATAAAAGAATTAAATTTAAAGATATAGTTAAAAGTTCTAATTTTGGCATAATCATATTACTTTAATTTAATTTAATAATAATATATTTAGGAGTTTCATTTTTTATAATAAACTCTAAATATTATTATTAGTTAGATTAATAAATATTTTATTTAAAATGTCTCATCAATTAATAAAGGAGTGAAAGAAATTGATTTAATAAAGTTATATTTATTTAATTGCAATAAGCTTGCACATGGAAATTGAACTATAATAAAATAATTAAGAAAAAAAGTTTCGCGTGATTGCAAAACTAGAGCCCTAATTCAAGAAAGCACCTTATTAAGGAATTAGAGTTAATTTCTCCATACCGAGATTTGGAGGAGCCAATTTCCAAGAAGAGGCTTTTCGGAAGAAGGGGAATTGCTCACAAGCTCTGTGCATTCGTTGTTTTAGCATTAGATCCAGGTAGGATCTTATGGGTTTTGCGCACTAGTTTTAGTTCTTTGAATTCTTTGTCTTCTCTGTGTTTCTAGATCTATATTCAAAGTATATTTGGGCTGAAACCCTTGTTGTGAATTTCATTGTTCTTTGTTTCAAAATCATTTGTATATGAATTGAAAATTAGAAACCCTTGTTTTGTAAATTTTTAGAGAATTGTATTTTGATATAGGCAGGCTTTGGAAAAGAAACCAAGAATGTTATATACAGATTTGATTGATTGTTCATATTTCTCCTATTAGATCTAATTGGGGAATATATATATATATATATATATATATATATATATATATATATATATATATATATATATATATATATATATATATAGTACTTGGTAATTAGTGTTATAATTATAAATTTATATATAATATAAATTAGAATAAAAAATATCAAAAGGGAGCTTCAAATTTTGAAATTTTTTAAATTTAATTTAAAAATATTTTTGGTGGGAGATAGGCCACCACCCCCATCTCCCCTTCCCTTTTCTTTCGCATGACCTCTGTATTGGGACTGCACATAGTAGTCCTGTTGTGACAGCAACAAGTACTGCTGACGCAATACCCTGTTGCTGCGACAGCATGCCAAAAGGCCGACAGACCCTAAATGCTTTTTAAATATTTTTTTTTAATAATATTTTAAATTTATTAAATTTTGTAATTCAATAAATGTTTTTAATAAAGTTTGTTTTGTTTTAATTTTAAAGTAAATTAGTTTAAAGTTTTAGTATACTGAATATGAAATATGAAATATATATTTTAATAATTAAATAACAAAACTATATATATATATAAACACATGTTTAGTTAAATAAATTTTGAGTTTCAGAAAATGAGGTTTTTAGTGTTAAATCAACTAGGTATAACTGAACTATTTATTTTGAACCTAATGTTGATTTATCTAAATGAACATGATGAACTTTTAGGGTTATATTTTAAATGAAGTACATAAACTTGAACCCTATTGCTTAGTCAAAACTGTATGTTTTCAAAACCAAACAAAATCTATGAAACCACATTGCCAATTGTATGATTTCTTTTGTGTTGGGTTTGGGGTTGATTTAGAGTATTGACCAGTTTTGGGATATCTACCAAAGGTTGGGAATTATTGTTTTTGGTGATGTCATTCTTTTGTTATGAGAACTTGAGTTTTGGATCAGTCCTTGTAGGATGATTGTAGTGGTGAAATTTGTGAATTTTGATTAATGATATTTCAATATTTTTTAGTTGCTTGTTTAAGAACTGATGTGTGTTATATGATCTTATGAAACCTTATGCTTTTATTGAGTTTAGGGTAGGTTACCTTTATCTCTTGCGGGGAAGTGGCTTACAATGGAGGCCAGAACCCTAAAGAGGCTACTTGGGTAACCCATTGTAGGTTATTTTAATAAGTGATAACATTTCATTAAATGAGAGTAAAATGAATTAATAAGAGTCATTATGTTTCCTTGTGCATGCCTCAAGTGCTAGTACAAGCTAGGATGGGAGTTGAGAGGATGCTTGGTTGCGACCTTGCTTAGTTAGTATGCTTTGTTAGCACGAAAGAATACTGGTGCCACATAGAGACACTAGGGGGCTGGAGTCCAGAGTGGCTGCTACAGTAACCTTAGAGTTGGCTCATGTGATGACACTTACCCACTTATATAATAGATTTCCTACATGTCATTATTGTCTCTGGGTTTAGATGTCATTTGTGTCTTGGTACCTTTGAGATAGATTGCTTTCAAATTTTCCTTGACCTAGATGTTAGATTTGACTTTTGGGATTGATATTTGTATGGGACTTGAGATTATCTCCTTAGCATGGTGGGAGTGGGCTATGTAGGTTTCACGAGGTCAGGTGGTAGTTTATTTTATTTATACCATTGAGATCTAACAATTGGATGTCGTTGCTAGAGTTCCTTGTACTAAATTTATTTTCATTGTGTTCTTGTATACTATGATGGATGGTTATACTCTATTGCATTGTATTTGATTTTAGAGATCTTACGAGATGGTGTAATTTATTTTATGATGTATATTCTTTAAGCTTTTGATACACTGTGACTTGTATAGTGAATGGTTATGCCAAGTGGCATTTGATATAATTGTATATTATTTAAATGGATTCGTACTTGTAGTTATTCTTTGATATGGATTTGTTATGTCTCGAATTTAGTATTAATTAATCGTAAATGTGATTCAACATCATGGGACCCTTAAGAGATGCAATTTGTTTTATGGATTGTGTTGATATATGTGATTATTGCTTCTGTTATATTATATCTATTGTTGTAAGTTGTTATCTTAAAAAATAAAATGTTTGACAAACTAAGTGAAACTTTAGGTTAATTTCTTTTGGGTTCCTTGGCGGGGTGTTACAGTAACACAACTTAATCATCACAACATTTTGATGTGGAAAAGAAAAATAAAATAAAATTTGTGATGGCGAGATTTGTATATTAATGTTATTTTTTACATTGTTTTGGTTTATTTTTATGAGAATATCTTTGATTTAATTACGCATCAATAAGTAGCACATTTTTTTTTCTAATCTTGGTTCATGTCTTGATCATTATCCATCTTTGTTACTTCAATCATTACTTACTCCCACATAATTAATACTGACACAACATTTATTAAAACCATTCATAGTTACCTTAATGTTAGAACCATTTACTATAATTTTATTAAGAACAAGAAGATTTTCACAATCCATGTGAAACTATCTATTTTATGCTTCTAGATTCAATTTTGTGACTATTTTTTGCATCAACGAGTTAGATTACACTCTTTGATCCATCATCAGTATAGCATGAAAGAAAGAGAACATCAAGAGAATGATGGCTCTCAAAGTGTGATTCGAAACTTTGATGCAAAAAATAGTCACATAGTTGAATCTTGAAGCATAAAAATAGATATCATTTTATTGTCTAGAATTTATGCCATTTTGGATTTTATCTCACATAACATGGGAATAAACCTCAATTTTTTGTTTCAGAATTCAACTCTAAGATTTCCATCCTTTCTTACTAGCTCATATGAGTTTATTTAACACGGGTTCATGCAAATATGTTGCTAGTCATAATGCCATTTATGTATATACAACACCAAGGAGCAAACAGTTAGAACACATTTCAATTATAAAGGGAAAAAGAAACATATCTAGATAATTCACATATTAGCTAAGTAAAAACATGTGCATTTTGTCTTTAAATCTTTGTTGCAAGTTGTAAATTTTTGTCATCCAAGGGTTTGGCCTAGGAGAACTTAACTAAGTGAACTAGTAAATTCCTCTAAAAAGAAGAATACATTAGATCCACAATATAGTGCAAGTTGTACATTGGGAAAACCATTTCATAAAAACTCAACCTCCAAATTACACTCTATAGACACCTAAATATGATCACATAAATTCGTAATCAAATTTAGTCACCTTCTTAAGCATATTTTAATTAAATATTAAATTATTTTAGCTCTATCCCCTAATTAATTAATTATAGCCTAATTAATAAATCAATAGACAATCAA
Source organism: Cupressus sempervirens (assembly GCA_028749045.1). NCBI lineage: Eukaryota > Viridiplantae > Streptophyta > Pinopsida > Cupressales > Cupressaceae > Cupressus > Cupressus sempervirens. Next base: position 32,703,533 of record CM053786.1, on the reverse strand, counting down.
TAGTCTAATTTATTATAAAATCCCCCTTCCTCTATTAAATTAAATAAATGCAAAAACCATTTAATTTAATCTCCAAAAACCCCTCTTTATTTAATTAATTAAATCCCTCCACCCACAAACTCAACCTCTAAACTAGTAGTTGCCCAAACTCATCTCATGCAACAAATATTCCTCTTTTAATTAAATAATTCATTTACTTAATTGAATCCCATGCACCAAATATTCCTCCTTTAATTAAATAATTCATTTATTTGATTAAATCTCATGCACCAAATATTCCTCTTTTAATTAAATACTTTATTTATTTAAGTAAATCTCATGCATCGATAACTCCCCTTTTAATTAAATAATTTATTTTTATAATTAAGCTCATTCAACAACCTTTTCTCTAACAAATCCATCCACCTCCCACATCCTCCAATTAACTGATCCACCTCACCCACCTTAACTAAAACACATCACCTCCTCTTTCATGTCTAAAATCCCTCTTCAAATCACTTGCACAAATTAAGGCATGATTTATTCCCTCTGACTCAAGCTCAAGTCCACTCTCATGCCACATCTCATGCATCCATCTCTAAACATAGGAGTCCATCTCCTCCACCTATAAAAGTCAATTGAAGCCTATCTCACACACCTCTTAGCTAACTACCTATCAGGATTTCTCATCTCATCCTCACCCAATTGCCTATAAATTAAACCCTTTGCTCCTCACAAATTATCCACCTTCATATACAAACTTATAATACTATTTTGAGAGCCTAAGAACTATCAAAATACCATTATAATGGACAAATCCACTCATTCATCCATTGTTGAATCCTTCATCCGTCTCTCATCCATTGAAGCTTGAGGCCACACTTAGGCATACATTTCCATCCTTTGGATGCATCTACTCATTGATATAAGCTTGGAGTGCTCTCCTTTGGTTTGCATCCCTCTTATTTGCTTTTATTGTCTAATCTATATGTTAGTATGTGATTAGTTTGTGAATTTTTTTCAATTGTTTAATATTCTTTGCACTCTCTAGTTTTCATAGCACACACACTCAATGTATTAATCTCAATTTATCAAGATTACAATATAATAAATAGTGTTGGCATTTGACAAAGATGATGAGAAACTAGTAATGGCATGTGTTTACATTGTTGGCCACAAGGTTAGGAGGTTATGCAACACGTGTGATTTTACATCAAGGCTAAATGGAACTATACAAATTAGGTTAACTTAAGTATTATTTATTGAATAAGTTCTTAATTCACTAAGTCATGGTAGAATAGGATCAATGCACACTCTAGTATGTATTATGGTATGTTGTCATGGAAATCATCTTTAGACATGTTGTCTACTCTAAATCTATGATCTCGCATGCTAATCATAAGTATGGTGCAAGTTATGGTTAGTTTGGTGTACATAGAATATTGGTTTACAGTGCAAAAATATGAGCAAGAACAACAAATAATTTGATTAATGTACTCAATGAGAATGCAATCCAGTTATGTGATTGGAGATATAGAATCTTGATGGTGTTGGTGAGTTGTTGCAACCACACATTGCTTGATAATTAATAAATAATAGTATTTGATTATGTTTTTTGATAGAAAGAAAAATTAAGAACAATAAATAACAATTAGTCAAAAAAAATTATTGGTAATAACAATTTGGTTTTTGGAATTCTTCGGTATTGGAAGGATACATGATGATGTGTTAAAGTTCATGTGGAAAGTTAGGTATGACCTATATTAGCCAAGTTGATTTAATTTTCATGAAAAGGTTCATGAGCCTAGGTAAATGAAAGACATCTTGACTTTCTTGTCAAATCAATGCATGATTGTATGGATTTTTGGAGCTAGCTGAAATCATTTCCAACTTTCGTGGAGGACTTTTAAGGAGGGAAATTTGAATTTATTACAAAGTGGTGTAGTGGAAAATCGTAATTGAGGGAATGTATTAATAACAATTCATGCGTGAAGGAAAAAAGTGTGTGATAGAGTAGATAGAAATAAATTGTACGTGAGGTGATAACAAATTGTGAATCAAGGAGTGTGATTTAGGATGGAAGTTGTTTTACATGTGAAGAAGTATGAGCTTAATTGGACATGTTCAAGCAAAAAATTGTTGATCTTTTAGATCATTCTACTTGTTCCCTAACAATTATGGCAAGATAAATCCCTTAACAAGGTCATGCTTAACAATGTGAGCATGATACTTTCCCCCAAATTTTTCCCACTCGCTGCTCCCTCCATCGTATGGGCCAAGTATGGTTATTGGGGCCGCATCCGCTCGGCCTGTTTTTTTTGGCGGTAGATTGAGGGTTAGGTTTTTTGCTTCTACTGCTTGCAACAATGCTACCTCTTTTTGCGGATGTGGCAGCTTTTGAAGCTAATGTCCATGGTTTGGGGGTTCTGGCTGTGGATCGTCTGATTTTTTCCTCGGTTGTGACTCTTGTCATGATTTGCAAACCTATTTGGTTGGAGTTGGAGGATGATATTGCCGAACAAATTGCTCATACAATTGAGAACTTCTCTAGAGGGCAACTATTTTCATATTTCGAGGCTTCTGGCCTTCCCTTCAGGCTCTGTCGCTTGGATTTCTAAGCACTGGGACCCGTTTATTTCTGAATTTGTCCAAATTTACCCAGTGGATAGGGTTTTTTCATAGTTAAATTTGTTGTTGCTAATGAAAAGAGGGCTATTTTGTGTAGTCGCTTCAGCTGGGAGAATCGTTACCCTTTGTTGGTCTCAACCCTACATCTGAATCTTTTTCTCATATGCCTCTTTGGGTCAGGCTCTCGAATCTTCCCCTTCACCTGCGGTTGGATTCAGTTCTTGAAGCTGTGGGAGATGCCATTAGTGACTTCCAAATGGTGGATTCTAAATCTTCTTATATTCTACATACTACTTACGTTGGCATCCTCGTAGTGGTTGATACTTCGAAGGGCCTCCTTAAGAAGATCAAACTTGAGGTCCCTAATAGTTCATAGATTCAGACTCTAGACTATGAAGGAATTCCTTTCTGTTGTAGGGTCTACTCCAAGACTGGACATATTACAGCACATTGTCTTGTGGAATTGAAAAAATCAAAGAAAAGACCACCTTGGTGGTCTAGGGCTTTGGTTCAACATTACTCTATCCTTAAAGACTCTACTCCTGTGGAATCCCTTACGATTGTGGCTGTTGTGGGTGCCTATAGCTTTGCCCCGTTGGACCAGGCTATTGATCCATTATTGGATGTGGATGTCGTGGTTGCCCCTCCCTCTATGGGTTGGGTTCCTATGGGCAATCTTTTCGGTGTGGTTTTGCCTATTTCCCCAGTTAGGTCAAATGTCAATGCTTTAATTTGGGAGAAGAAGGCTTCTTTGGTGGAGGAAGGTTGGACAAAGGTTAAAGGAAAAAAATACAAACATTCCCAACAGTCCTTTGATCAACTTCTTAGATCTCACTCTTTTGGGATTAAAGGGTCCCAAATAGTTTTATTGAGTTTTATTTGGTGGCAGAAGTGTATTGTGTTATCTATGAGGCCACCCTAGGCACCTTATTTTGGTTGGTGACCTATTTCACCTCAGGTCTATTGTATCTTTTGTTCGGGCTCCATTGAAAATATTTTGATGTGTAAAGGGTTTCAGGCACCCTTCAAAACCTATTTTCCTTAATAAAAAACAATGTGAGCATAATCTCTAATAGGATCTAAAGGTTAAATCCTTTAGCAAGGTAGCACATTAGCTTGTGTTTTGAATCTCTTAGTAGAGTAGTCTTTAACAGGACTTTCTAGTGTGTAATAGGGTATTCCTTCAACAAGATGATTGTAATTGATCCTAACAAGCCATATTTCATGAGAGCTCTGTGAAATATTGTGGGTTTCGTCCCCACTATAGTTTTTTTTTTCTCTAACAAGGGTTTCTACGATACTAGAAATCCTAATGCCTTGTCTTAAATTGTGTGAATGTTGGATGTTACAGTGTTCTACATTATTTTCAGTTTTGCATGTTGGTTGTCTTGGAAGCTCTTAAGTTCAGTTATCAAAATTGTTGTTGCACTAATTCACCACCCCCTCCCCCCACCCCTTTCTCAGAGCCTATTCAAACTAATAATTGGTATCAGAGCCAAGTACCCTTAAAGAAGCCTAACAAGTCAGGTGGGATCCTTAGAATAGGCACGAAAGTTAACCAAGTACAAGAAGCATATTGTTGAAGAAGAATGGGTGATTCTTGACAAGCTAAGGCTGCCAAGGTTGAAGAAGGATGGATTACAATTAAAGAAAAATAGTCAAGAAATCCTCTTCTTTTCACATGACCCTTAGATCCCATAAGAAGGGAACAAAGGGGAAATCTTAAGTTTGGTTGGTTCTTTTCTTTTTGTGGGCAAACAATAGATTATGTGTAATATCTTTTCTTGACTGCCATTTTTGTTTTGGAGGAGCATGTTACTTGGCTTCCTTGTTCTTGGCTTAGTCATGTCTTGTTTGTTTCTTGTTTCTTGTTTCTTTTTGACAACCTCATTGCATATCATTTGACTATGGGTTTCATGTCCCTCTATTTAAAAACCTTCTTTGTATTGGGTTCCAAAAACCCTTAAAATCATGTTTTCCCTCAATAAAAATTAATTCCAATTATCTTTAAAAGTGTAGTTCTACCATACAAATTCAAGTGTACACCAAATATGGTTTTTGAAGATTTTGCATAATATAACAACTTCAATACTATCAAGTGATAGTAGCCTATAATAGAGTTACCCCTATAACACTTGAGTGTGATACACATAATTCAATATAAAAAGTTGATAACATTTATTATTATGAAAGTTTTACCATGAGACCAAATTATGATTCATTTGTACTTTTTAAAACTATCAAGTGATAGTGAATCCTATAATAGAGTTGACCCCTATAACACTTGTAAGTGAGATAACAATAATTCAATATAAAAAAAATTATAACTTTTATTATTATGAAAGTTTTGCCATGAAATCAAATTATGATTCGTTTGTACATTTTAAAAAGATTTTGAATGATGTATTGAGAAGCTGTTTTTTTTAAACACTCTTTTAAGTTTAAAAGCATGTTTGATAAAACATAGATATAAGCAAGAATTAACAAAACCGTGGTCATAACTCACACTTACCCTTTGAATTTTCTTCTAAGAGATCATTGGAAATTAAGGGGTTACAAATGGAAGGAAATCAATTCATATATATTTGAAAATCAAAGAACAAAACTTCGATGGCAAAAACCCGAAGGGCAAGTTGTGGATATGTACTTGCTAATCTATATTTGACTGCAACGACTCATTTGAAGTATAGAAATTTCTATATTTTAGTTTTCAATAAAATTTTTTAAAATGATTGCAAGGAAATTATCACTTTTGATAGAGTAGAATGTTCCTAAAATCCTCACGATCTACAATTTTTTGGTTTTAAAAAATGCGTCTTATACATAGATTATCCTAACTCATTTAGCAAATTTGATTTAAAATTCAACTCAGCTTGTAACAATTCTTTGAAATCTGTATTGACCTTTAATTATTATAATAATTAGACTTATGCACAAGTATATTGCCACTAATCAATTGAAATTTTATGGATGTAAACAATATACTCATGATTGCTAGGACAGCCGATAGCCCCTATTTTTATGGTCACCAAGACCAGTGGTTCTAAGAGATGAGGTAAAAGATGGAAACGTCAAAGAAACCCTTCAATAATAAATTACAATGTAGCTTATCCAAAACTTCTCTTCAATTGGCTCAAAATCGGTACAAGAAAGTCTCCAATTCAGCCATGAGACTTAAAGTAGACTAAATTGGCCAGCGCCCATCCTGATTTTTATTTTAAATCAATCTTAAGAAGTTAACCTATTCACTGTGTATCTTTGCATTAGGCATAGCTTCATCTGACACTAAGGTTAAGACAGAGCTTGCCAAGATTTGTCCTAGCAAAGCCAATTATACTTCTTAACCAGTAGACATAACTGGGTGGTATTCTTCTCATGAATCACAGTAGCAGCCAAATGAAGGCCTTTGTAAATCCATAATGAGTTGCTGATTTCTTCAGAACAATCTGCGAGCTTGCCGATCCCCCAAAATTTGAGCCACCTTCCAAGCAAGTCATCACCATCCTGCCTGATAAAGTTTACAGATACCGCATATTTTGCATTTGACGCACCAATTGAAGCTATAACCATTTAGCTTTCACCTTATTGCACATTGTCGCATGATAGTGCGAGTAAGCTTTCAGATCTGCCAGTGACACGATAACTATAGTCTAATTTCAAATCCAAGTGGTAAAGCGTTTGCCTTGGCGCTGCTCATTTTAAATTCCATCTTGCACACACAAAACTAACAGTTGGGATTTTCAATCCCTGAAATCATGGTTTCTAATTCATAAAGTTGTAATGAGTGTGTATAAATGATCTTTAGTAAGTTAGCAAATGACCAAGAGTATGAAGTCGAATCCCTCTCTGTAATTAAGTAAAGAAGAAATGATGAAAAGTTAGCAATCATTTAAGCAGGGCAGAATCAATTAAAATAAAAAGCCTAATTTCTTATGTTTTTCTCAAACCAAAAGGTTCAAATTTCAAATAACCAGCCATTAACATTCAAAACAAAAATGCCACCAAATCATCTTGTCGGTAAGAACACATAATTGCAAAGGTCAAGCTGAGGCCAAGGCAAACCCTAATCATGGAACTCTCTGAGGACATGACACTGTACGCAATACTGACAATCGCCTATCTAGTTATGCAAGTTAAGACAAAACAACTGAAAGTTGCTCTATGGTAGAATGTAATTCTAAATATCTGTACATCTGCTAGAAAATATATACTACTAAAGTTCCCTACAATCGAGTAAAATGTCAACTGTGGATGAATAAATTTCAGGATTATTATAATCAGCGTCATAAAGGTATTGTGCTTCTAATAACCTCAGGATCCTAGAAAGACTAGAACAGTTCCGAGGAAAGTTGTGTATATGTAGAATGAGAAAACACTATGAAAACATTAAGAAAGAACAGTCAAACACAGCAGCAACAGATTACAACAGAGAAATTATAATATACCTTATTGAATAGGATGCCTGAGTCAATTGTAATTTTTCCCCCATTTCTCTCAGGATGCTTCAGAGTATCTGCAACTTTAACCCTCGTGCTTCTGTACTGACCGTTACACAATCCTTGATTCTCTACAATAGCACCTCACAGAATATCTCGATCTCCAGTTTGAATCAAATATGTGACTTCTGTTACATGTAATGGATAAAATCAATTATATACAATACCTAACAAACTCTCATTCTAAAATCGTCAACTACCCGAAATTGACAAACTATTAAATGAATGCAGAAACCTGAAAATTCATAGCTTTAAGACATTCACCAATAAATCATGGGAAAAGAGGCTGATCAGAGACAAGGGAAGTAACAAGCTATCAAGAGTCAATCACTGGCAATCTAGAAACAACATATTATATCTAGATGGTCTACAACCAAAAACAGAAAGGTATTGCTGCTTGGACAACAACTGACAAAGAGAAACTAGAAGACAATGTATAGAAGATCTATATCGGCACACCCACGCTGACATTTATAACAATAATGAATTCATCTCAACAGGTATAAAGAACATCCATTATCCGCTGAACTTTGGAAACTACATACATATCAGATCACACAAGCTAAATTTGTAAGATTCTAAGAGCACTTCGCCTTATAGGCGACAAAGAGAAAATAGAAGACAAAAAAGCTCTAGACTGGCTCACTGCATACAGACATTTATAATAACAATGAAATCATCGTGTCAAGAACATCCAATTTCCACTACAAAATCAGACACAACTAGCACACAGATATTAGATTGCGCAAACTAATTTTGTAAGATTCTAAGAGCACTTTACTTGAGCTCCAAGATTTTGGTGTGAGAAAACGAGAAAAATACCAATTATTCATAAATCAAATACAACCACATATTAATGAGATATCACATCACAATAGAAGTCTATATAGAATTAGTTAAAGTCGGACGAGAACAATATTCCTATCAGCACTTCAGAGATAGTGATGCTACTGAGAAAACTAGTACCAAAGAAATCTTGAACAAAATCTTACGCTCTAAGTTTCATAATACGAAAAGGAATTTTCTTTTTCACATAATGATGTAAGCAACATTGAACATGGCGGTAACACAGCTCAATCACATAAAAATATGCGGACCATATGCCTATCTCAGAAGTAGAAACATATTAAAAAATAATGATGAAGTACCACTAACAAGATAATTGCTCTAATTATTTTGCAGGCAATTTCTTTCAAGAAGCGACTCTTCTATTTTCATGGATTGTTAAAGCCTAAATTCTCTTATAGTAAATATCGTTAGATGGACAAGTTTATAATTTGATATAAGCATTTAACTTGGAAGTATTGAAATTATTCCAATCCTACAACAAGAATTATTGCAAGCAAACTCTTGTCTGCAAAAATGGACATTATTTCCCCTGAGTCTATTCGAGCTATCTAAAGCGGATGGCCCGATGCAGAAGAGTGGGCAGATATCAAGAAATTTGAAATAAGGATTCTGAAACAATACCTTCACAGAAGGCATATGGGAGCAGTCAGAGGAAAGCCTGCTAATAGTATTTTTGAGTCACCAATAGTCTCGGCAGGAGCACATACCACTCTTGAAATGATGAAATCGGTTGGTGTCCCTCACAATAATTTCTCGCATGGCAATATTTGATATGAATTTGAAGGCTGTGTGACAATCTCCACACATACGAAGATTCTTCTTGATTCGAATGGTTGCCTCATGAGGTAGAATAATAAGCCCTAAAGCAAGTGCCAATTTTTCACTGTGCTGACCGAGGAGGTGCTCCTTATGTTGCTCTTCTACATCATGTAGTGCAAAGCTAGTTTTAGGAACATACCCACATTCTCTCATCTGCTCAGTCAATTTCTCTAACATTGAATATATTTCCTCTGTTAGTGGGTGTGATCTGTCTCCAACAACAAATACGTGCACCTTGTTTTGAGCCTCAATCCAACTAAGCCCTTGTTCTTTCTTTATCCCACTCTGCTTCAGTAGTTTCCACACCTTCTCTACATCATCCCACCTACCAGCTGCAGCATAAGTATTTGACAGAAGCACATGATTTCCAGCATTGTGTGGTTCCAGCTTAAAAAGGCTTTCTGCAGCACGTCCTGCTAACTCCATATTGCCATGGATTCTACAAGCTCCCAGTATAGCTCCCCAAATGGCAGCATTAGGTTCAAATGGCATTTTGTTGATCAAATCCTCCGCCTCTTGAAGATGTCCACCACGAGCAAGCAGGTCAGCCATGCAGGCATAGTGCCTTATATTTGGCGTGATGCCATAATCTCGTACCATGGAATCAAAGTACAATCGGCCTTCCTTGACCAGGCCTGCATGACTGCATGCAGACAGGACGCAAATAAATGTGATTTCATTTGGTTTCATCAATGCCTCCTGCATCTGCTCAAATATTTGGATTGTCTCATTTCCTCGGCCGTGATGAGCATATCCTGTGGGCAGGGCAAAGTTCAGTTGCTAAAATTTGACAATTGGCTTTTTAAAAAGCTATGAATGTGTTGGGCTAATAAAATTGGGAATTTGCCTCGATTTTTATTTAAAAACAATTTTATTGTTGGTTTATCTCTCATAATGCAATTGAAGTTACCTATGCAAGGAACTCCTAAATGTAAACTTAATGTCATACTGAAGACGGGCTACAGAGTGTAACCCAAAATATGCCTACGCATTTTTATCTTGACCAGAGAAACGGACAAGAAAATAAGTGCTTTTCAACATTATTTTAAAATTATGTACTACAGAAGTTTGCAATCTCAATTTCACAATAGAAAATCTCAAACGAATTGAAAAAGAGTGCCCAAGATTCCTAACCTCTAAATATTTAAGAAACCTTAAAAATCTCCTTACCTCTGATCATCGCATTCCATGCCACCACATTTCGATCTGGCATTCTGTGAAACACAGTATATGCATCATCTATGCTTCCACACTTGGCATACATGTCAACAAGAGCAGTGCCCACATAGACGTGAGGCTGGAAGCCAGTTTTGATTGCCACAGCATGCACCTGGATACCCTCTTGCATATCTGCAAGGCTAGAACAGGCACTAAGAGCGCTAGAAAGAGTGAACTGATTCTGACTCAAACCATTCCGCTGCACCTGCCTGAAAATAACCAATGCCTCCTCGTCCTCACCATTAGAGACATATCCTGCAATCATTGCATTCGACGAGACAATTTCCGGCTCGGGCATTTTATCGAACACTTGGCGTGCATCGTCAATCCTATTGCATTTCGCATACATGTCTACAAGGGCAGTCTCCACGAAAACATTGGACTCAACAAGACTCTTAACTATCAAAGTGTGAACTTGCATTCCTTCACATAAAGCTAAAGCGCAGGCACAAGCATGGACCGCACTTGTAAACGTGTACATGTCTACCGTAACTCCTTCTCGCTGCATTTTCCAGACAATTTCGATGGCTTCTATACCATTATCTCCGTTAGCATATGCTGCAATCATGGTATTCCATGACACCAGATTTCTTTCAGACATTAGGTTAAATACCTGGCGTGTATCCTTCAAATTGCAGCATTTCGAGTACATTTTGAGGAGATGATTTCCAATAAGAACATCATTATGAATTCCAGTTTTAATGATGTGTGCATGGATTTGTTGGCCTATTGCAATAGATTTTTTCGCTGCACAGTGCTGCAAGACATCCAAGACATCCCATGACTCCTTAATATTTTTGGCTAGATTATAAAGTTTCTTCATGAATCAATGCTCATGGAATTCCAAAGTAACATAAACTAATCCAGATAGTGTTCGGCTCACTTGCAATCTACAACATAAACTAATCCAGGCAATGTTTGAATCACTTGCAATCTATACTGACTGATGAATTTAGTCGCGTCTTGAGGCAGACTAATCGTAAGTTCAATAGAGGTACGACCATGGAGTATAGTTTATATTTCCTAAAGCTGACATGGCGTATCGTTGATATATATATATATATATTACACAAGCTGAATGGTGAGCTCATACGGCAATCATAAAACACAATATCAATCTTGGTCTCTTTTAAATGTAAAGGACTGAAAATATTAATAGGAGAAATATATGAGCAGTGGTTATAGTTAATTTCATACGATTATAGATTCAAATGATAATTCAGTTTTTTTTGGGTTGTGTTTAATATGTGGTTATAGATTCAAAATGGTAATTCAGTTTTTTACGGTTGTATTAAAGATGTGGTTATAGGACATGGAGTGAGTTTCAATAGGAAAAAAGATATCAATTGCTAATTTAACATTTTATGCATTTGAAATGGTATATTAGATTTTGAGGATATAACATAAATAAGAATCTAAAAAGACAAATATTAAAGAAACAATAAATAAACAACAACAACAAAAGAAAAAAAGAGGATACAAATATAAAAATTGATTAAAATATTTAAAAAAATAAAAATCTAAAAATAAGTCAACATAAGCTAAAACATAAATAAATAAAAAGAAAAAAAGTCAAATTATATAGAAAAAAAAAAAAAAAAAAGGGATGCAAGAGAAGGAATAAAAAGCTCAAGAACTAGAACTAATGTTCAAGTATCCAAGTTCAAGTAATCCAAGTTCTCATCAATATCAGGATTCACACTAGGAGCATGATCAATAGTCCAAAGATCTTAACCATTATAAGAAGTTTGAAAATGAATATAATTGAGACACACGATGGAGCCTCCGAGTACAAATTATTTCTCATCTTTCAAAATCTCAAATGCTAACTAAATAAGGCATGAACTCCATAATCTTCCCTTCTCCACCATGGGTAATTTGATAGATGGTAAGAATATTGTTTGATAGACGAGGTACACAAAACATCATTGAAAGTTTCATTCTCAATGTCAATAGAACTTTCCACAATCACCCTCGTGTAAGTGGTGTTGCTCATTGGTATAGGGGGTATAATACAAGGCTCAAAAGAAGGGAATATAGATTGTGTAGAAACCATATAATGAGAAGATTCAAAATCTAAGAGCTATCACCTTGATTCAAAACTTGTTGAAGCACAAAAAGATCTACCTTTTCCTTTATTTGCTTCAAAAGCACATCTTGCATGCCCATTTACCTTAGTAGTTCTTGATTGTTTTCAATGCAAAGAAGTGGTTTACTTATACATTCTAGAAGGAAAATCAATATTTATTTAAGATGTTTTAATTCATTAATATCCTTACTATATCAAAAATGTTCTTCATGTCCAATCCTCTTGCAATATCAACAAGTAGTCTTTCCTTCTTGGAAATAATATCTTTTGAAAATGATTTATTATGTGAGTGATCTAGACATGGATTTCTTTTGCTTCTTGTTAGAACATTAGCCTTGATACCCTTGTTCAACTACCAAATCATGTGGCTCAGACAACTCAAGAATCTTCACAAAAATCAAATTTGATTGCTCAAGCATCAATATTTATGCGAATGAATCAAATCAACACGTAGTGTAAGCACTGTCCATTGTCATTGTCAGTCGATTAGTTTAGAAGCTAAAGAAAATAGGCACACTCAAAAGTAAGTTTTCCCAACAAGTTGAAAGTCAAATTTGTATCCTTCTTCTCAGGATGCCAAATTATTTTCATTGTGCTCTTAGCTCATTTTCTCAGTGGCATAGTCTTCTATTATACCATAAAAATATTTAGAATATCACTTTCAAGTGCACAACCTCCAATCTCATCAACTTGACCATATAATTTGGAAAGTTAATACCAAACTTCCTTGAATTTCTTCAACTTTTCAATGTGAAAGATAAGATGAGTAAATATATGCTTTCTAAATGCTCAAAGAGTCATAGTACTTTTGATGAGCCATTTTATTTTTAGATTAGGGTCATTAAAATATGTGAATTTTGAAACTGTGTCAATATCAAAATGATTTAAACCTTGTTCCATTAGTTTGCTTCTTGCATTAGCTTTCCATGTCGCATAATTACGTGGAGTTGAGATTGAAAATTTAGGAGAACCCATAACTAAGAATGAATGAGTACAAGAGAGAAAATCATAAATACATAGACACCAAGAGAGGCCCCATTTTCCACTTAATAAAGAATCATTATCCATCCCTTGCAAAAAATAAGACTTTCAGACTTTATAAATTAGTCAATTTACAGTATTGGAGTTATTTCTAGAAGTTTGATGACAATATCTTAATATGGACTCAAATATTGAAAGTACAAATAAATCTCATGTTGTGAACCTCCAAATAGCACCAATGTGTTTTGCTTAGAAAAATTGCAGCTCTAAATAAACCGCAATCCAAGTTCATATGTGAAAGTTGCATCTATTTGAAGTTACAAATATGAGGATTGTCCATCAATTTCATAAGAAAATTGAAATTGTAAAAAAATGTGATCACTTGAGCAAAAATTAGTCATACCACTATAAAGAGCATAAAATGCTATACTAGTTCAAAATAAATTTTCACTAAAAAATCCCAATGTGTGGCTTAGAATGAGTATCTAAAGTTCGAGTTCAAAATCGAGAACTACATTGGTGAGGGGCCTTCAAAAAGATTTTAAAATACTCCTCTGCCAAATTTGACATTTTTTTTTTTAATTTAGAGATTATCCAACATTAGAGGAACAACTATTAAATTCGAACCTCTATTCCTAAATTTAGTTCTCCACCAAACATTGCAAACATTGCCAAAATATTCTTAAATATACGGTACTTGTCAAATCTCTACTAAATTAGGAGTACTTCCAAATGTACACAAGGCTAACTGAATTGCTATCTTTATTAAAATTGAAGAAAATTCCGAAACAACACTGCTCAAGCTGTAATGTTCTCCAAAAAATGGTGAAACTACCAAACACATTGATAATACAATGGATACAAGCATTAAGATTGTGACAATTTCAATAGTTTGATTTTTTTATTAAAAGAAAGTCAAAGAAAAATGCATTGAGTAGAGGCCTAAGGCAACATCCTGATATTGGTTATCCAACAAACTAAAGTAGGAAATATAGATTTAGTAACTTTGAGAAAAAAAATTAAGTGTCCCCTTAATAAGATATACATTTTGGTTTGCTATTTAGATATTGCCTCCCATGTGTGCCCCATGTGTGTCAATTCTAAAACAACTTTTCAAGTTGCATCTCCACAGTAGGACAACATATCCCTCATCTATTGTGGCATTGATCATTGTGCAAGACCCCTTCTTGGGCTTGGGGTGTTGAGAAACATCTAAATAGAAAACTAAAATGTATATCTTGCAAAGGGGGGCACTTAGTTTTTTTTTTTCAAACTTATGTTTTAGGTTGTTAGATAGCCACTATCCATGAGTCAACATATAAATAGAAAACTAAAATGTATATCCTACCAAGTGGGGACAATTAATTATTTTTCAAACTTACATTATATATTTTGTGTTTTAGTTTGTTAGATAGCCACTACCCACAATGTTATACCTCGAGCTTGATAATGTTGAGGAATGTAATGCTCTTTAGATAGGACCCTCATATGTTGATGTACCAACATAACATTGCAAAATAAGATCAAATATGCTCCCTTGCATCAATATTTTTGTAGCCCACTACTCCTTAATGATTATTTTATTGGTATCTAGTGTTAGAGTGGGGTTGTCGTTGCACCAAAAGACTGATCATTCAATGTTTGACACAACCACTCAACTTATAATATATAGGAGACAGCTAAGCCCTTGTTATGAATCCTGAGGTGAGTGCTGAACAAATTTCCAACAATCTCCCCCTTAGCATTACCCGAGGGTCTAAGGATTCAAACTTGTGACCAAGCTCTGATACCACTTGTTAGAGTGGGGTTGTCGCTGCACCAAAAGATTGATCTGTTAATGCCCGATACAACCACTCAATTTATAGTACACAGGAGACGATTAAGCCCTTGTCATGAATCCTAAGGGGAGCGCTGAAAAAAAATTCAACATCTAGAAGTATTGAGGGTGAATCAGTAAAAACAGGTAAACTACTAAGTCAAACTATTGATCTAGTCAACTTAAAGTAGCTTTGAAAATATGTATCATATGAGTGTTAAAATGAAAGAGAAGTAAATAACATCAATCAATCACACATCCAACACACATAACACACTATTTTTTGTATGTGGAAACCCTTGGCTAGAGGGAGAAAACCAAGGTGGGGATGACACCCACAAGCCCTTCACTACAATGAAAAGGATTTCCATGTTAGGAGCTACAAATATTCTTGCGAGGGATTCAACATGTTACGAGTGATTTTTTACATTATTAGGAGTAGAAAAAATATCTACTAGGATCTGCCTCTCTAGTGGATTTAGAATTTCTTCTAAGAGTCCACCCTATTAATGGATTTACACAAAGAGACTAGTCAAGGTTCACCCAACTAAAGGATTTCCCTTGCTACAACTATTAAGGAACAAGTAGAATGATCCTAGTAGTAATACTTTCCTATTAGATCCAATTTTCTTTATTGACTAGTTTCATCTTACCCCTTAATCATATTTACACCTTAATCACAACCTCTATGATCATGAAATAACTTATCGTGAACTCCACACTCAACATACATTCACTTAGAACAACATCATTCAAATACCTAGTCCTAATGTTGCTTAATATTTGTCATCCATTCAAAATTGCAAAATTTTTGTGCACATGCCTCATGCAATTCACATATCCTTATGTATCCAACACATTTTTTACCACCTCTTTGACCAACATTAGGTTTTATTGTGTTAATCCCTAGAATAGTCAAAATGAGTTTGACCTTTGCCAACTTCTGGAATCATCTCTTTATGCTTGTTTTGATCACACAGTTTCTATCTCATTACTTCTCCAAATGATTAAGACATGTCATCACACCTTTTGATCTTACCACATCAATCATGCCAATCACCAATAATATTTTTTTTTATCATTGGTAGCTCTAGAAACATAAGCTATGTGTCCAACATCTTCCAATATTGAAAAAATGCCCACTAGTCATTATTGTGCATTGAAGTCATACACTTAGCCTTTACTCATGTCTTATATAATCTTAACTTGTGATCACTTCACTTGACACATACGACATCATGATCACCATTAAAATATATATCTTATTATTGCTCCTCTTGCATACTGATTATGATACTTGGACATTTTCTTTCTCATTGATCACTTTCCTTACCTTGTTGATCAATCTTTTGTTATGCAATGATTGTGTTGTCATCAATAATAACTAAATAATCCAATACTTCTAACTATACTTCTCAACCAATTAATCTTTACCAATTCTCCCTTCAACGCCAACATAATTTATAGATTTTTTGTACCATGTTGAAATTATGAATCTTTAATAACATGTTGAAGTTATTGATCTTTGATGTCATGTTGAAATTTGCAACACAAGCACCTATAGGGTCAAACAGAAAATAAAGAGACCTCTTGTAAGAAGAGTGTTAAGAAAATAATTGCTAAATTTCTCAAGAATCATTAAAGATTGTAGGTGAATTGCAATGAATACAATGTAATGCTTTTATGAAAAGTATGTTTCTAAAAAATGAGGAAAATGGCTTTAAAACTGAAGAAATTAAAAAAAGGTGCATGGTATGTGAATTAGAGTTGAAAAATAAAATTGGAACCATATTACACTAAATTAAACTAAATTAAGCTCAACTAAGTTAATTGAAGTGAATTGAGCATGTACATAAGCAATAATGTCAAATGTGGATGACGCAATAAAGATGTGCATGAAGAATAGTGGAATAGCAGCTAATGAAGCATGCACAAGTTAAAGTCCATGATTTGATCTCTACTCTAGCACATGACAATCATTTGACAATGAAGGGACTAGAAATAGGTATGGAAAGAACTATAGAAAGGTCCACTATAAGACAAGGGGCTGAAAAATAGTGCAAAATTATAAGGGGTTAAAATTTATGATACTACATTTAGCCTAGATATTTGCAGGAGTGTGAACTTACACTCATACTTATAGTAAAGTAGAAGAAATGGAGATGAGGAGAAAGAGAAACCAAGAATAGTCCTACCAAGAGATAAGATGTCACTAAATTTTAGAGACAAAATTCCCAAGATTAGGATCATAACTCACACAATCACATCTAAGGAAGTACATGAACCACAAGAAAAAATAAAGCAAGGCTAAACAAAAGGGAAAGAAAAGATAAAGAAAGGAAAAAAGACAAACAAAGAGGGTTATTAGTTAAAAAAAGGCTCCAAATCAAATATTTTAAGATGCCTAGATAATCAAAATGTCTCAACTACTAATATTGTTCTTGGAATTTTATTCAAAGAGCATAGAAGGCCTTATAGAAAGAGGAAGAGCATACACAAATGATGAGGCAATAAGTCATGATCCAACAACTAGTAGCATGTGCTATTTTATAGTTTCATGGGTGACTACAAATGTTATATATTGGCTAACAAGGTTTATTATGTTGGGTGATTCATGTTAGAGACATTATCCTACTAGCAAGAAAATAGTTTTATGGTAGGTGATCCATGGAAGAGAGGAAGAAATGAATTCTATTGCACAACACAATGTGCTACATTGTGTGATGTGTAAATCATATTCAAACCATTCTAGTAAGGTATTTTATACGAGTTGACTCTAGAGATTACCAAAAAAACCTATTGTATACTGAATGATCTAAAATCTCAACTATAAAATGGGTGCTACAATGCACAACAAATATTGCCAAACAAACACCTTTATTTTTTAGGAAATAAAATAACTTGACTATGAAATGGGTATTGCAATGGCATCAAGATTTTTTTAACATGAGACTACATAATGGATATTGTGGTGGCACCAAGAAAATTGTCTTATTTACTTTGATGATACAAATTGTATACCCCTTGATGATTATACTTCAGATTATCTTGAGTAAATTATGTTGGAAAGCGATCAGTAATGAAGGCAAATATGTTGTCATTGATGGAAACATAATTAGTTGGTAAGGTCACTTGCTCTGATAACCATTTTTGTTAAAAGGTACCTATTTAAAATGCCTAAGTATAATGCAAGAAACTAGTATATAGTCAAATAATTTTAGCCAACAAGCACATAATATTTATAAGACATGACTATAATTTTAGATTATGACAATATACAATGCATATGTGCTTCAGGTATGGTCACATGTGTTAATGTGTAGGTTGGCACAAGTTTTTGTTAGATAAAGTAAAACTGGCAGTGTCTAACTGTTATCCAAGAACAAGTTTGGAGATTGGTAAAGATGGCCTAAGTAATTGAGTTATTTTACCAATTTAATTACTTAACAATGTAAGGATAACATCCTAGATTTTAACCCTTGGATATTTGATGTAGCCCAAACCCTTTCAAAATAATACTTAGAAAACATTAACACAACACAGATTTTCAGAATACCATATTCTTCATTCAACTTCTCCAACTCTACTCTATCTTACAATGAAAGAAAATACCTACTTATTACAATTCTAAAAATTACCATATTTGATAGATTTTTGAAAAAAAAAATAGAATTTTTCGTTTTTGGTAATTTCCAAAACCCATCCTATGAATCCTTTTTTTTCTCAAGAAAAGCCCCCAACTAAGGCAAGATGAATTGCCAACTAATCTACAGAATCAAGAATATGATTTCAGATTTATTACAAAAAAAAAAAATTCTAAAAAAGCTAGAAAAACACAAAAACCCAATTTTGGAGGTCAAGATGAAATTTTATGCTCCCGAAAAAATGTCAAAATGACTACCTATTGAGTAGAGCTCAATCATCAATCCAAATAACTCCTCCTCACACAACTACCTATAAAATTTTAGCCAAAACCCACATCCGAGTCAAAAGTTATGACTCCTGGAAGTTGATGCATCATTCCCCCCTTTAAAGAAACGTAGCTCATGCAAGTGGTTGTGTATGAATTGCTACAATTTGATTGGATTCAACTACATTCCTTCCCACTTACATAACCATGTGCTCTCTATTTCAGGTTGTTGGCATTAAGTTATTATTTCCATTAGTGACAACACTTATCGGTATCAGTATAGCTACCAAGCTCATCACTCAGTTTGCAATGTATACCGAGCATTCAATGGTTACCTTGTACATTCATCACTTAAGCAGTTTACACCAAGCTTCGCAGTTCACACCGAGCATTCTAGTGTTAACCGAGCTGAGTATAGCTACCGAGTGAATGTGCAATCCATTAGTTTCTACTGAGTTTATAGTGTTCACCAAGCTTCACAATGTTTACCGAGTAATGGAAGCGCAGTGTTTACCGAGTGATGGAAGTGCAATGTTTACTGAGTGATGGAAGCGTAGTGTTTACCGAGTAATGAAAGTATAATGTTTACCAAGTGAAAGCAAGGTAAATGAAGGATTTAGTTTTTATTGAGTGATACTATATCCACCGAGTCTCCAATGGTTACCGAGTTCAGAACTACGTCAGGTGATTAGTATAGACTAAGCCTTCACTTCTACCGAGTGCATGATGATGCCAAGTAATGCAGTGGATGCTGAGTATCAGAAGGTCACCGAGTCAGTTCAGTGAACCCGAGTTATTTATTGTTCAGTTGACTCAGTAATATTTTGTTCACTTGTGTTTTAGCCGACCTTGCAATTGTAATTATTGGAATGGTATATATGTAATGTATTATATCATTTGCAAGAAGTATGGTATATGATGAAAAAAAAAGGGAGAGACATGTAAAGTTTTGAGAAGTGAAAATGTGAATAAGTAGAAGAGCAGAATATTTAGCAAGGTCTGCAAGGAGCAGTAAAGATTCATTAGTCACAAAAGGTGATCTATACATCAAGGATCTAATCAGCAAATCAAGTTTGTAAGTAGATCCACTGTTTCATCCTAACAGGTGAATCAATTTTGTAAATCCTTTAATAGGGTAGACTTAACAGTCTTTGTATAAATCTCCTAACAAAGTGCATACTTCAGTGTATGTTTGTAAATCCTCTAACAAGGTGGACCTAGCAATCCTTTGTGCTCCTAACAGGGCAGATCACCAGAAATGATCAATATAAGCCTTAATAGGCCAACTTCATATTGCAGTAACAAAGTTTTGTGGGTATCATCCCCACCACAGTTTTACTTTCTATTTGGAAGGTTTTTGGGTCACCAAACCACTGTGTATATGTGTTATGAATGTTTGATCTCTCATTTATGCAGTAGATTAGATGAATGAGTGGTGAATAGTATTTATGGTTAAAAGTACTAAAATTTTCTAAAGTTTTAAATTTATTTATTCACCCCTCCCCTCTCAGTAACCTATCTTATCTTGAATATTTCCAACAATTGGTATCAAAGCATCTTGGTTCTCAGGACAAAGTTTGACAGCTTGAGCAAAGATCAAGGACAATGGAGATATTCAGACTTGACAAAGCTATTCAAAATGAAAAGCTAGATCTGGAAATGGCCATGGATCAACTCAAAGAAGCTAAGGAGCATCTTTCTCAATCCTTGAAGAGAAGGAAGGAACTTGCAAGAAAAATGAATGGTCATCAGTATGTTGAAGAAAAGATTGAAGACCTTTTACCATCAAGCAATTCAAATGAAGCTAATGAGGTAATCAAGGAACTCCTAGCAAAGAATGGTTCCCTGTAGGAAGAAGTAAGAAAGCTTAAAAGAGAACAAGAAATTCAATCAATCAGGCTATGTGAAGTTTTTGAACAGAGAGACAAGGCAAATGAAGACTTAGAGGTAAGAAATAATCAATCCCTTCAACATGAAGATCTCGTAAATCAACTATCTAATGCAAATGAAGAAATTATGAATCTAAGATCTAAGAATGAAAGCCAGAGGAATGATTTAATCACTGAAAGATTAATCAATGAAAGCTTAAAAAGTGACTTGAGATCTGAAAGACAAATCAATGAAAGTTTGGAAAATGACTTGATCACTGAAAAACAAATCAATGAAAGAATGATGAAATCTCAAACAGACATGACTTAATTAAATCAACAAAGTGAGCAGAATCTTCAAAGACAAAAAGGTAAAGCTGGACTTGGTTACAAGGAAGAACGTGAAACCTCCAAACAAGGTAACCAAAGGAATCAAAGACCTACTTGCAATCATTGTTGTAAGCTAGGTCACACATCAAACAAGTGTTGGAGCAATGGAAAAGGAAAATTCAATGGTAAATGCTACAATTGCAGTCAGCATGGTCATAAAGCTAATGAATGCAAGGAGAAAACAAAATTTGAAGGCAATTGTCACAAATGCAAGAAGCATGGTCACAAGGCATTCCAATGCAGATTCAAATCATTTAATCCAGCTGAAGAACTTGTCAAGGCAATCTTTGGATGGGACTACAATACCTGGTGCAAATGTCATTATTGTGGAGAATATGGACACATTGGCAAAGACTGCTCAAGGCATCACTTAAGAAAAAGAGATACAACAGTAAGATGTTATCCATATACAGAACTTGGTCATATACCTAAAAACTGCATGAATATAGGAAGAGTTGAAGATGAAAAGAAAGCTAAAGCCAAAAAGATTCAGAAGCAAATGAGGCAACAGTGGATTCCAAAATCTACCAAGCAAGAGAGTTCAAATGATGGCAATGTCACTCAAGAAGTGAGTGACTCCACCATTTCAAATTAGATTTATAAAGGAGGATATGGAACTGCATCATCTGGTAATATCTCAAACAGTTCCAAAATAAAAGAAAGCATTATGATCAAATCAGTATTCCAGATACACAAAGATCAAAGAAAGCGTATCTTTCACCAAGTTGCATCTACCAAGGAAGATCGGTTGAAGACCTTACCAAGCTAGGTCGGGAGCAACTAAAGGTTTTGTTCAATCACCAAGTTGCAAGCTTCTACCGAGCAAGAGAATGATAGCCTATCATGCACTATGTCATCTCAGCTACCTTCGTACCAAACATTTATGGCAAATTTTTTGTCAAAAGGACAGAATTCAATTTCATTCTTCATCGCGATTTCAAAGCTAAGAAATTTCAAGAAAATTCCAAGCAACTCCAAGTGATTTCAAGCAACTTTAAAGCAGACAATCTATTAAAAAATTTCTTACACTTACCGAGCAGCAATGGCATCCGAGAGTAGTAGTAGCACCAAGACAAAATGAGGTTCAGAAATGCTGGTAAAGGGTACAGAATGGAAAGCGCCCAACTTCAAAATTGTTTCGGCTATTGCAGAATCACTAGACCCTAACGGTGCTCAATCTCAAATTCCACCAAAGGTACTCCTTATAAACGATATTTGTACACATTTTAAATGTTCTGTTCAAGAAATTGGAAACCTAGAGATGGATAATGCCCTAGGAGAAATGAGTATTGATGGCTCTTTGAAACCTGAGCATAAGCATCTTGAAACCAAAGGCTTGACTCATATCTCGCATATGCCTAGAAGCTTCCAAACCAAATGGATTAGGTATATTTTGAGTCGGGTGCACAATGGGAAACTATGGTTAGAGCAGCCATTGTTAATTACAAAGAAGATGATTTACAAAATCATGGGTCTCCCTATGCTCAACAAAGCAAAAACCACCAAAACCCTAGGTCGGGAGGAGTTACAAAAGCAAACCCTAGCTAAGTGGGACAGTAGAGGTTTAAAGGTCAGCACTGTGTCAAATGTTGAACTAAGATTTGGCATTCATGTCATTGCCCACAAAATCTATAGCTCTAGTTGACTGAATAGTGTACCTTGTGAGGCTGTGGATTTGGCCTTTAAAATTGTAAAGAAAAACCTTGAATTTGATCTGTCAAAATTATTGTTCAAAAAATTGAATAAAAATATGGATAGTATAAGGACTTCAAAGAATAATCCTTGTAAATTTGGCTCTCTATTGATCTATTTATTTTTCTATGTTCAAAAATTCTTTCCATCAAAAGGAACAGTTGTATGGAGAAAAGACATTCCAATTTTGTATCAGATAAATGAGTTTGTAGCAGAAATGGGTGAAAATTTTGATAGCATCATCGATAATTATTTTGAAGATTTCAAGGAAAGAATGAGTAATAGGTTTTGGATTCTACCAAAATTAGTTGAAGACTATAGAGATGATGTATGCTTTATGGTTGACTATGATAAGGTATACATTCAAGCAATTAGAGCACGAGTTGCATGGGTGAAACCTCTTCCTTATGAGTTAAATATTGATGAGGCCAGGGACATTATTGAAGCACTAGTGAATGAGCCAGTAGACGCAAGGCAACCAATCTTCAGAACATATGATGAGGCAAAGGCCAAAATTGAGCTTGAAATCAAGCTACCCTAGGCCATAAGCAAAGGCAAGAGGAAGATAGCCAAATTGAAAACTTCAACCGGTCCTCTTATGCTTATTGAGGGAAAAGGTGAGGATGAAGAAGATGATGAAGAAGAAGAAGGAGAAGAAGAAAAAGAAGAACATGAATCTGAAGAGGAACAACCAAACAAGAAAGGTAAGGTAACTATTACCAAACCTAAGAAAAAGCCCACTATAGTATTCTCCAGAAGAACTAGAAAAGGCAAGCAGGAACCTATACTGGTCAGGCCTCCACCCACATTTGAGGAAAGGCTTAAACAATTGGAAGAAGGAGCTAGCATCAAAAATTTTAAGGCATTGAAATTTGAAACAAGAACTGATGCTGAGAAAATGCAGATCGAGGAATTGGTACTCAATAAGATGGGTAAATGGAAATACTCCTTGAACCAGCTTGACTCTCAAATCTCCAAAGAACTGTTGGAGAGATTGCAACCAAGATGGGAGTTAGCCACCCAAATGGCCAAAGACATATATGAACAATCTTTGAAGAATCTTCTACCGAGTCTCACTGGAGCGAAAATAAAGGCAGTAATGAAGAACCATGAAGGTAAAATGATGATTAGATTTCACACATGTTTGATTTTAATTAAAGACATTGAGCATATTGTAAATGATGCAACAAACATGTGGAAGAACATCTATCATCTGCAAGAGCCCAGTGAAGATCTAGTTGAGATCAAGGATGATGATAGTAGTGACAGTGATGATTTTGATAGCACTCCACCCATCATAGTTACTCCAGGAGAGCTACATGCACTTATGGAAGAAAAAGAGGAAGAAGACAAGGAAGAAGCACATGAGGAAGAAGAAGATCTAGTTAAAATTGCAGCAGAAGTGATTGCATCCCTTCCTCACTCTCCACCAAAGATTGCTACATCCACTATGGAGACAGCTTCTGTAAGTGAGATTGTGAGCACAATAGTCACATCAATTGCTCAATCTTCACCAAACTCCTCCCAGCTCCAGGTATCTAAAATAGAGGTGCCAAGCACTTCATCTACCGAGTTGTCTATCACTTCTTCAACCATCGAGTCAACCTCCTCAACTCCTTCATCAACAATAAGTGTATCAGTAAGTTCCATAATTTTGTCTTCACCAATTCCAGCAAGTTCTACAGTTTTGTTTCCATTAGCATCATCTATATCCACTTCCACTCAAATCAGTTCTACTATGGGTACTCTACCAAGTATGATACCATTTTTGGGAAGTGTTTCAATTTTTGATCCGGTTAATACTCCTATTGGCATTCAATCCTCTAGTCCTATCCTAGTTTTCACTACTAGCCCTTCCATCTCCACTATTGTGTCTATTCCTAAGGTCAAACTAGCCATCACAGAAGTCAAACAAAAGCATCCATTAAAAATTCTGATCACTGGAAAAGAAATTGATGAAGACTTTGACCTAGACATTGAGATAGTGATTCCTAAGATTGACTATGACAATGCTACCATTAAAGAGATGAGGTTAGCCAGTCAACTCATAGAGATGAAAGCTACACATAAGCAGTTAAGGTCTGAAAGGGATAAGGAATATACAATAATTAAGAATGCTAAGAATATAATTACATATGCTATAGGTGTTGAAGTAGATTCTACTCAACACATTTTGATCCAGTTAGAAGAGGTTGTACAGAAATTTAATGAGGATTCTTCCAAACAAGAGAAACTTATTGAGAAAGCTAAAAAGAAATTTGATAATAATGTGCTAGAGCACATTGCTCAAAAGATAGTAATAAAGAAAGTTGAATTGTCAACATTTTGGGGAAATTTTGAAAATTCTTTTAATAATGCAGCATCACTTTTTGCTAAACTTTGTGATGTTTCTGGCTTCACCAAAGAAATAAAGGATAAGTTAAATAAGATTGACATTGATATGAAATCAAGTGCATCAAAGTTGAAGGTGGACTCCTCCACAACCTCCCATCACACCAAAATCAGATATTTGGCAGATGTACAGGCAGAACTATTGAGAGAGGAAGCAAGGATTCGGTCTACACTCATAGACATCCAAAACATGATCCTACTATCATGGACACAATGCAGAAACATATTATTCACTACAAAACATTGGTCCAAGATCATAACTTCTCAGTGGCTGATCACTTGATCCAATTATCAGTAGAAGTTCAAATTGCCCTCTCCACCTGTCAAATTTTGCAGCAGACTTGGGATAGTACTTTTGCAACCATCCTTAAGGTACATCAAGAATTTCTATCTCACTTTGGTGTAGCCATATAAATTGTATATATGTAGTCCTTTGGCATTACTATAAAAAAGGGGGAGAGATTCAGAGAAGAGATTTAGAGATTTAGCATAATAAATGAGGAGAGTCATCACTATAAGTGATAGGGGGAGTTAGCACTCAATAAAGTTTGCATGTGTACATAAGTATATTTTTATATGCAGCAGTTCTACAAAGATCAATTTTGAAAAACCAAAATTCAGTAAAGTCAGGTTGTGTACATATGTTTTGACTTATAAGTGTTTTGTCACTAATGCCAAAGGGGGAGATTGTTGGCATTAAGTTATTATTGCCATTAGTGACAACACTTATCTGTATCAGTATAGCTACCAAGCTCATCACTCAGTCTATAATGTATACCAAGCATTCAGTGGTTACCTTGTACATTCATCACTTAAGCAATTTACATCGAGCTTCATAGTTCACACCGAGCATTCTAGTGTTAACCGAGCTATGTATATCTACCAAGTGAATGTGCAATCCATCAATGTCTACCGAGTTTATAGTGTTCACCAAGCTTCCCAATGTTTATCGAGTAATGGAAGCGTAGTGTTTACCAAGTGATGGAAGCGCAGTGTTTATCGAGTGATGGAAGCACAGTGTTTATCGAGTGATGGAAGCGCAGTGTTTACCAAGTAATGAAAGTATAATGTTTACTGAGTGAAAGCAAGGTAAACAAAGGATTCAATTTTTACTGAGTGATACTATATCCACTGAGTCTCCAATGGTTACCAAGTTCAGAACTACGTCAGGTGATTAGTATGGATTGAGCCTTCACTTCTATCGAGTGCATGACAATGCCGAGTAATGCAGTGGACACCGAGTATCAAAAGGTCACCGAGTCAGTTCAATGAACTCAAGTTATTTACTATTCGACTGACTCAGTAATATTTTGTTCACTTGTGTTTTAGCCGACCTTGCAATTGTAATTATTGGAATGGTATATATGTAATGTATTATATCATTTGAAAGAAGTATGGTATATGATGAAAAAAAAAGGGAGAGACATATAATGTTTTGAGAAGTGAAAATGTGAATCAGTAGAAGAGAAAAATATTCAGCAAGGTTTGCAAGGAGCAATAAAGATTCATCAGTCACAAAAGGTGATCTATACATCAAGGATCTAATCAGCAAATCAAGTTTGTAAGTAGATCCACTATTTCATCCTAACAGGTGAATCAGTTTTGTAAATCCTTTAACAGGGTAGACTTAACAGTCTTTGTATAAATCTCCTACCAGAGTGCATACTTCAGTGTATGTTTGTAAATCCTCTAACAAGGTGGACCTACCAGTCCTTTATGTTCCTAATAGGGTAGATCACCATAAATGGTCAATATAAGCCTTAACAGGCCAACTTCATACTGCAGTAACGAAGTTTTGTGGGTATCATCCCCACCACAGTTTTACTTTCTATTTGGAAGGTTTCTAGGTCACCAAATCAATGTATATGTGTGTTATGAATGTTTGATCTCTCATTTATGTAGTAGATTAGATGAACGAATGATGAATAGTATATATGGTTTAAAGTACTGAAATGTTCTAAAGTTTTAAAGCTACTGATTCACCCCTTCCCTCTCAATAACCTATCTTATCTTGAATATTTCCAACATAGGTAAACCATCCCAATGTATCAAGTATCTGCTATGATAGCCATGCCTTGTGGAGGTAGTCTGTTTGTCAAGAATTTTAGCAATCCTTTTCTTCTTCTTATTGGGGAGGTAATGTTGCCAATCCACTCCCTAGCTCTCATCAGCATCGAGAACATATCAACAGAATGTGTATAAATCAAAAACATTAAAAATAGGGGAAATATCAAGATTTTCTGGTAAGTTGACCTCATAAGCATTATCATTAATCTTTTTGATGATTTTGCAAGGCCCAACCTTTTTATACTTCAATTTATGATAGGTACCTATAGGAAACCATTCATGCCTCAAGTAAACCATCACCAAGTCACCAACAACAAATATTTTTTGTCTCTTAGTAGCATTTGCAACAATCTTGTAATTCACATTACTATCTTGTAACTGTTGTTTGACATCTTTTTGGAGTTGGTGAAGGTGTTCAGTAAAGGCAACTCCATCATCATTAATTTTGTCTCCCAAGGGAGGTGACACAAGATCTAGAACACCCTTAGGGTTTTGACCATAGAAAATTTGAAATGAAGATTTTTTGGTGGATCTATTAATAAAACTATTATAGGAAAATTCTTCTTGGGGCAATGCCAAGTCCCACTATTTAGGGTTCTCCCCCACAATGCAGTGTAATAGATTTCCCAAACTCCAATTGACTACCTCTATTTGTTCACTCATTTGAGGATGATAAGCACTACTAAACTTAACTATGTTCCTAATTTCATCCAAAGATTCCTCCAAAAATGGTTGAAGAATTTAGTGTCTCTATCAGAGGCAATGGTCTTTGGAAGGCCATATAAATGAACATTTTTTGAGAAGAATAGTTTTGTTACTCTAGTTACATCGTTGTTTTTTTTACAAGCAATAAAGTGGACCACAATAAACAACCACAAAAATTGAATCATTACCTTGCTAAGTGTGTGGGAGCCCCAATACAAAATCCATACTCACATTAGTCCATGGTTCAATGGGTATTGGTAAAGGCATGTATAATCTTGTATTTTGCAAATGTCCCTTAGCCACTTGACAGATTTTGCACCTTGCCACATATTTAGTGATGTCCCTCTTTATTTTGGGCCAATAATACTTATCTTCAACCAAGTTTATTGTTTTGTCCTTTCCAAAGTGTCCAGCTAATCCACCATGTTGGAAATACAATAGGAAAGTAAACTCTAAGGGTGTTTGGGGGGGGGGGGGGTCGGGGGCGCAGAGAATCATCACTTAAAACTTTTAACCTCTAAACTATTCACCACACATTCATCTCACAATCTATGCATATAAACTAAAATACCAAATTAAGCATATACATCCATAACATGAAAGTAAATATTCAATACATGTATGACACAAGATATTTGGTTACGTAGAAACCCTCTAAGGAGAAGGTAAAACTAGGGTGGGGATGACACCCACAAATCTTCACTACTATAGTAATAAAGTGTATCCCATGAAGGTTACAATTTTTGACCATGAAACATGATCTACCCTATGATTGGTTTGCCTTGTTAAAGGCTTACAAGATTGTTAGATCTTACCCTATTAAAGGATTTAAATAGCCTGCTAAAAGTGTGCCTGATAAGAAGACTTTAACTTACAATGAAGTAATCACCCTATTAAAGGATTTAGAACAACTTGTTAAGACTACTCTGTTAAGAGATTTAACTAATTCACCTGTTAAAATGTCTCAACAATGATCCTTTGGTTAGCACTCTGTTGCTTGATATCAGATCACCTCTATACTAATGTGTACTTGATCCTTTCTGATCAGATGTACCTATGTTGTCCTCTGTTTCATTTCCTATGTTCTCCTTTAACTAATTCTGTAATGTAACTCAATTCATAACACCTTAATCACCATTAATACTCTATTTGTGCATGAAAACTCTCTTCACTTCTCCTTAGCATTCCTTAGAAATTTTAGGGTTTATCTTCCTTAAGAAGACCTAGGTGATTTAGGTTAGGCATGAATCAACGGTAGTGATTCACCCATATTGCTGCTTAAACCTTCCCTTTTTCTAATTTGATGCATGTAATGCATAGGGATTCACAATTAAGATTCATCCTTATCAATAAAGATCATAAAAAAATACTTAAGTCATCTCAAAAATGGTTTACATAGTAGCTTGTGCCAATACAAACAACTATGTCAAAACTATATTACTCGGCATTTGTAGTCCCTGATGCTTGACACTAATTGTAACTTCAATGTTGTCACTCAGCATCTGAGTGACTTAGCACTTGAGTGGATCGACACTCACTATTTAGTTGGCATGCTCTATCTTATATGTTATGCTCAACATATGTTAATTGTTTAATATGAACTAAGTAAATGGGTTAAGTGTATAGACACTCATTTTCCAAAACCAATCTAAGGTCAACAATCTCCCCCTTTGACATGAGTGTAAAAAACACTTGGTCATGCATTAATGATCTTATCCTTACAAGCATAACTTAGATATCTAGAATCTATTTGGCTTGTATACAAAAATTTCAAAATATCAAAATTTTGCAACACATGACTTATCAGTCATACCTCAAAATTTCATGACTCCCTTTGAGTTGATTGTTTTGTGCTATACTTTGTATCTGATACTCTTTAGCTTTCTCCTGTTGAGTAGATTGTCTATCTGTTTATCTCTATATCTATCTCCCACATAATCTTTCTCATTATTACTCCCCCTTTGTTCTTACTCCCCCTTTTTGACACTTATGTCAATAGGTTATACACTAATAGTGTGTTTGTCCAAAAATGGTTTGTGGCCTAGTATAATCTTTAGAGTTGCATCCCAATTATCACAAGCTACCTCCAAAGACTTGATTTGGATGGCCAACTCGACAATAAGATGTACTAAGCCTTCATGTGTATAAATATGAGAATCTTTCTTCATGAGATTTTTAGTGTAGGTTAGTTCCTTGTGTAGTATCTCCATGTGTGGAGTCAATGTAGATTAGATGCATATCAGTTTAGCCCTAATGTTGCTAACTCACTTTGAAGTTTTTCTCACTTTAGGTTGGAGAGTTTGGTAGGGTTATGCCAGATGTTTGCATAATTCTCTCCAAGTTTAGGATATGGCTCCTAACTTCCCTTGTGAAGAGTGTAGAATTATTCAATTTGGTATACAAAGAGAAAACATTCTCTAGTATCTTCTTCACATTCTCTATTTTGGTTGCTAATTCAACCTGTGTAAGTGAAATAGCACTTGATATCTTTTCATCAGCCTTATGTTGGAACTTTCTCTCAAACCATTCAAGTAGTTTGACATTAGAATCTAGGTTTGTGTCATTTAGCTTCTCCACTAAGCTAGTTAACTATTCTATTATTGGCTTGTTTTCTTCTGGATTTGGCAAACTGAATGCATCAATAAAAATATTTTTGATATCGATCAAATCTTGCTTCTGCCTATGCTCCTGTCTGAGCAATTATTGATTCTTCTTCTTTGCTAGAGCTTCATGGAGCATGCCCATCTACTCAATAATAATAGTTGCAAAATCAAACTTGGACAACTCAATTACTTCATTCAAATTTACATCAACAAATGATGTAACTTCAGCTTCATTGGATATGCTTGGACTTGACCTTGAGGATTGTAATGGTGAAGCTTTTATGCTTAGCCTCTAAAGAGCTTGACTAGGAGGAGTGGCAAATTCTAGTAATGTTACCAATGTTTTTATTGGTAATTTCTCCTCTAGCTTTGTTGTCAAACTTGACTCTTTAGTTGTGTCCTTCTCTTCCTCTATATTATTAGTAACACCTTGATGTGTTGTAGGTACAGGAGTATCTACCTAACCTATTTGAACTTGAGTTTCTTCACTCTTCTCTATCTCATCTTTCTACTCTCCATCTTTCTCACCATTTTAATGTACACTTTCCTCTATAGTGACTGAGACTGAAGTACTTTGTGCTAATATACTGATGGTAAAAGTAGTTGTCTCCTTCTTTTGATATAACACAAGGGGTAATGTTGGTTGTATCATTATGAATTGAGGAGGGGCTAAAGGTGTAATTTTTTTCTATACTTCCTCCCTTGTAGATACCTTATCTGCCTTCTTAATTTCATCAACACCCACCAGTATAGGATTCTCACAAAGTTTGGCCTAGATGGTGGATTCCACCAGTATCTTCTTCAAGTCATCCTCTATGAGGGGATTGATGTTCCAAGTGATAGTATCAGAAACATCCTTTATCTTTATAATATCATCTTCTATGTTCACCTCATTTGGAGGACTGACACTCAGCACTAGTGTATCTGGTACACTTTGTCTTGTTGGCTACTCATCCTCAGCTGGTGCCTGTGTGTCTATGTTTATGTTTGTGCCTCCCTCAATTGTATCATGTTCTTGCCTTCTTCTTTTTCACCTTCTTTTTCCTCACCTACCTCAATAGGTGTCTGCAATATTGCCTAGGATGTTGTCAAACCATATAGTGATTTCCGCATCAAAGTAGTCTTTTTTACAACATCCTCAATGTTATTCTGCAATATATTGAATGCCCTATATTTTGGTGCAAATTTTCTAGTATGTTTCTTAATGGCTTTTGCCATTGCACCCTTACTTAGTTCTGGCATTACCTGGGCAAGTGTTGTTTCTCTTATTTATTTTTCAATATCTAGATAATAGTGCCACTTCTACTCAACTCTTTCATACAAAATTTTGGGTATAGAGTTGGCAAGTTCAAGAGAAGCCTTTTTAAATATTTCCATCATGGTATATACTACCGCTTCAGCTTGATTCTTTTCAATCTTCCCAAGAATTTCAAACTCAATGTGAGAGAATCTAGATAAATCAACATGATTGCTAATATTCTCACATAGATTATCTAAATCTAAAGAAGGACTATGACTTACCACCTTAAGCTAGTTGTTCCATTATATTCAGTCTTCTCTTCATTAGATTCAGTTGGAGAAACATATTTTCTCCTCAGTCTCTTATGAGATTCTTCAACCTTGCTAGCTTGACTAGCTCTCTTCTCCTTTGGCTTGGCTACTTCCTTAGCCTTTTGTGCAGTGGTCCTTGTGCTAGCCCTTGTTGTAGGTATTATAGGTTGAGTAGATTTTGCAACCTTCTTTGGCTTTATCTTTTATTTTCTCCTTTTCAATAGCTATAGGTGCTTCACTGGCTTCTTCTCCCTCAGCACCTTTTCTAATTTCTACTTCCTCTTCTTGTTGGTCCTCTCCTTGATCTTGGGTGATGGAAAGTGGTGCTTGGATAAGTACATTCTCTTCTTCTTCTTCTTCTTCATCATCATCATCTTCTTCTGCCCCTTCACCAAATTTCTCTTTTAGTTTCTTTACTATCTTATTTTTCTTCCTAATGACTGAAGCAATCTTCAAGTCCATTGTGATTTTTATTTTTCCACATCATAGTTCCCAAAAGATGTATCCTCCTTGTACACTTATTTTACAATTAATGTTGTTATTTCTATAGAGGCTTCATCAATGTGGATTTCATATCCCAATGGTCTTAACCATCTAACTCTAAGAACTGTTGCATGGACATATGTATAGTCAATGTCAACTAGGAAGAAAACATCATTAAAATGTTTCTCTACTAGTGAAACTAGTATCCCTAATCTTTTCTTCACTATCTTCTTGAAGTCTTCAAAGTAGCTTGTCATGATTGACTCAAAACTATCACCTAGTTGCTCAATGAATTCACCTATTTGCACTGCAATAGATCTGTTTAGGTTCCATGAAACTTTACCAAAAGTAGGAAATGTATTTGTACATAAAATAATATACATACAAGAATTTATCCAAATTTTCATTGTGCATTTTTGGTCTTCCTTATGGCTCCCAAATTCTTAGTTAGTTGTTGCAATTGCAACTCAGCAAGATCATAAGTATGATCTTTCTTCACTATCTTGTATCCTACATCAACCGCAATACATGGAACACTATTAAGCCTACTGGATTGATAGAACTTATGTGCTATAATCCTTACTGCAAAAACAATTAAGGGATTTGCGATTGTATCTATTGTCATCCCTCATTTATTCCATACAACCCCAATATTCCTTTCAATTACCTCTTTTGCTTCACTTCTCAACGTCTTGGGCCAATCTAGGGTTGGATACCTTGTAACTCTATGTACAATTTTCTTGGTGATTTTCATTGGTCCATTCTCTAACCATACAAAATTTTCATGTATCTTGCTCAAAACTATCTTTATCCATTCTGTCTTGAAGACGTTGGGGAAATCTAGAACATGGGTTAACCCTTTCTTCTCAACAATTTTGAATTCCTCCTTCAGGACTCTATTTTCACACAATTTCCCATATGTCTTCCTAATTTCCATGTCTCCTCTTCTTCCAGCCTTACATGTATAGAAATATCTAACATCTTGGACATTAAGACTTGCGATGGTATCATTGATAACACATTAGATGGATCTTTTTTATAAGTTATGTTTGGAATAGATCTAAAATTAGGTTGTCTAATCTCATTTCTCATTAATTGCAAATTCAAAACTTCCTTTCCCTCTACAACCTTGGCTGCTAAAGAACTAGACACCATTTCATAAAACTAGGTTTTGTGAAAAATTCAAACTGCATAGCTCGACACATGATAAATACCTTGGTGAATCTACAATGATGGTGTCAAGCATCTGTTGAATTCATTTGCAAAAGCTCAGAATAATTTCATTGGTTCATCTTTAACTCTTCATGCTCTCCTTCAAATTTGAATGATGTCAAATGAGTAGAAATCAACCATATACACCTCAAAACCTTGCAACTAATGCTTGGTGCTTACACAATTATAAGCCTGGCTTCAATAAGGATTTCAACTCATTTGGCTTCCATGAAGTTTCCTTTGCACTCAAAAACCACTATGAGCTCAATCAATACTAACAATTGTGATAACTCAACATCAACTAATATTTCACTCAGCAACCATAGTGAAACTTTCCATGCTCAACAGTAACATGAAAACTAACAAAACTTAAAGATTTCTTCTTGATTTTTAACAACACTTTGCATCTTTCTTTAGGTATATGCAATCTTTTTAGAACTAAAACCTTGGAATTGATGTAAAGTATATCCTTTTAGATATAGTCCCACTTGTCTCTTGATTTCTTAGTTGGAGGAGGTATGATCACCTAACCCATTGGGTGAATTGATCCCTTCTACACTGGATGTGCTACAATCTTCCTTTCTCGTCCATGTCTTGTTCATTTCATCTCTAATATTCTCAACATATACCTTTCCTTTTCCTTTTCTAAACTCACTATTTGGTGCCTTCGACCTTGTTGGACAATTTTTGCTTATGTGACTAGTCGTCAAATAGCTAAAACATGTGGTTTGACTCAACCATCTACTGTAATCACTTTTGAAATGTGTTCTTATGCAACTTTCAACAACATGTCCATACTCTTGATGGTAGTGACAACTATACCTTGTATTATAATCCCAATTATAAGAGTTACCATTGTGCCTTACCTTTGTTTGCTTGTTTGATGACCATTTAGGCTTGGATCTGCACTCATATGCTCTATGTCCATACTTCTGATAGTTATAGCAGTATCCTTCAAATATTTGTGAGTTTATGGTCCTTGTTCTACATTCATGTGCTTGATGTCCTTGTTTATTGCATTTATGGCAACCCATGAACTTCTACTTAGGATTCTGATTTATAGTCTTGCTTCTGCAAACATTAGCAGTATGACCTAACTTACCACAATTATGACAAGTAGGTTTGGAGTTCTTACCTTTGTTACTTTTTTCTTTGCCAATTTTGGATGATTCTCCTTCTTTAGTACTATTGTATCCCAATCCAGAAGTATCACTATTGGATTTAAGGGATCTCATTAATTGTTCAAAGTATTTGATGGCTTCACTAAGTTTATTGAAACTATCAGTAAAATCCTTTTCTCTTTTCAGATCATTTCTCAGTTGTTCATTCTACAACTTTAGTGTTGTGATCTCAATATCCTTTGCATTTAATTTGTGATTTGCAATCATCATTTGGCTCAAGGTTTCCAATTGCATGTTTGGAAATCCTTGTTACCTCTAATGTTTTCTCTTCTAGTCTATTGGTCGAAATCCTTTTATCATCATCAATCATGACTTTGTCCTCTTCAAATTTCTTTTTCTACTCGGTCACCTCACATAGCAATATTAATTGGATCTCTTGTATTCTCTTTAAATTTCCAACCTTTTCAGTTAGGGTTCCATTTTTTTACCATCAAATCTACAACTATTGCATCAAATTCATTGGAGTTTCCATTTTCAAATAATTCAGTAGTGTTAATCCCTTGGTATTGTGTGTCATTCTCTTAAATAGAAATTCCCTTCCTTCTTTTCAATGATCTCTTTAACTTGTCTCTTGCTTCATTCAACTGATGTAGGGCAAGTTGTATTTCAATTGATTAGTTAATTTTTAGACTTCCATTTCAAGATCTTTACTCAAAGCTACAAATCTTTTCTTTTAGAGAACTATGCTCTGATACCAACTGTTGGAAATACAATAGGAAAGTAAGCTCTAGAGGGGGGGGAGTGAATCAAAACTTCTTTTAACCTCTAAAATAATTCACCAAACATCCATGTCACAGTCTATGCATATAAAGTGAAATACCAAATTAAGCATATACATCCATAGCATGAAAATAAATATTCAACACAGGTATGACACAAGATATTTGGTTAAACTGGGGTGGGGATGACACCTACAAATCTTCACTACTACAGTAATAAAGTGTATCCAATGAAGGTTACAATGTTTGACCATGAAACATGATCTACCCCATGAAAGGTCTGCCTTGTTAAAGGCTTACATGATTGTTAGATCTTACCCTATTAAAAGATTTAAACACCTTGCTAAAAGTGTGCCTGATAAGAGGACTTTAACTTAAAATGAAGTAAGCACCTTGTTAAAGGATTTACAATAGCCTATTAAGACTACTTTGTTAAGAGATTCAACTTATTCACCTGTTAAAATGTCTTAGCAATGATCCTTCAGTTAGCACTCTATTTCTTGATGTTAGATCACCTCTATACTAATGTGTACTTAATCCTTTCTGATCATATGTACCTTTGTCATCCTCTATTTCCTTTCCTATGTTCTCCTTTGACTAATTTTGTAATGTAACTCAATTCATAACACCTTAATCACAATGAAATTCTCTGTTTGCACATGCAAACTCTCTTCAATTCTCCTTAGCATTTGTTAGAAAGTTTATGATTTATCTTCCTTAAGAAGACCTAGGTGATTTAGGGTTAGGCATGAATCAAGGGTAGTGATTCACCCATATTGCTACTTAAACCTTCCCTTTTTCTAATTGGATGCATGTGATGCATAGGGATTCACAATTAAGATTCATCCTTATTAGAAAATATCATCCAATAATACTTAAGTCAACTCAAAAATGGTTTACATAGTAGTTTGTGCTAATACAAACAACTATGTCAAAACTATATTACTCAGCATCTGAAGTCCCTGGTGCTTGACACTTACTATAACTTCAATGTTGTCACTCAACATCTAAGTGACTTGGCATACACTACTTGCTCGATACTTGAATCACTTGGCACATACTATTTTCTCGTCATCTTAGTGGCTCGACACTTACTATTTACTCAGCATGCTCTATCTTATATGTTATGCTTGGCATATTTTACTTGTTCGATATGAACTAAGTAAATGACTCAAGTGTATAGACACTCATTTTTCAAAACCAAACTGAGATCAACACACCACCGTGAAATTCCCTAATAATGTTTTCCCCCACGGATTTGCCTAGTATACATAGTTGTTTGCCCTTAAATAGGTAATCATCCTGCATAAAATAGTCACCTTTCACATGATCCAACTTACCAGAAGATGAAGCCTTTAGTTGTTCTACAATTTCCTATAAATCATCATCAGTTTCGTACAAGGCCTTAATAGCATCAAAACTAGTGACCATTGTTTCCATTATGGTTAATAGTGTAGCGTGCTTGCTCAAGGCATCAAGAATCAAATTTTTTTTCTAGACTTATATTTCAAGACAAAGGTATATCCCTATAAGAAAGATACCTACTTGGCATGTCAACTATTCAACTTCTTTTGTGTGTTGAGATATCTTAGAGCAATATGATCATTAAACATCACAAACTTATGTAGGACCAAATAGTGCCTCCAATGTCTTAATGCTTGAATAATTGCATAAAACTCAAGATCATAGGTAGAATAATTCTTTCTTACTTTCTTCAATTTCTCACTAAAGAAGGCCATAGGTTTACCTGCTTGGCTAAGAACAACACCTATCCCAACATGTGAAGTATCACACTCTACTTCAAAAACTTCGTCAAAATTTGGAAGTGTCAATATAGAAGCTTCAGTTACCTTTTTTTTAAAGAATTTAACACTCTCTTTAGCATCTAGTGCTAATGTAAACTCCCTTCCTCTAGTATAGTCTATTATGGGTGCTACAATACTGCTAAAATTTTGTATAAACTTTTAGTAGAAAGTTTCCAATCCATGAAAACTTCATACTCCTATTATACTAGAAGGACTAGGCCATTCTAGGATTGCCCTTACCTTTTTTCGATCTATTTGAATACAAACTTGAGAAATGACAAAGCCCAAAAAGGTCAAACTAGTTTGGATGAACCTACACTTCTTCAAGTTTTCAAAGAGCTTCTCCTTCCTTAAGACACTCAAGATGATTCTTGGGTGTTGTAATTGTTCTTCATTGCTTCTACTATAGATTAAAATATACTACAACAAACTTACCAATGTAAGGTCACAACACTGTATTCATCAACCACATAAATGTGCTAGGTGCATTTGAAAGCCTGAAAGGAATAACCATCCATTCATACAAACCATCTCTTATCTTAAATGTTGTCTTCCATGCATCTCCCTCTCAAATGTGGATTTTTTGGTACACACTTCTGAGATCAATCT
Organism: Cupressus sempervirens; assembly: GCA_028749045.1. Classification (NCBI taxonomy): domain Eukaryota; kingdom Viridiplantae; phylum Streptophyta; class Pinopsida; order Cupressales; family Cupressaceae; genus Cupressus; species Cupressus sempervirens. Next base: position 32,665,472 of record CM053786.1, on the reverse strand, counting down.
TGCTAAAGTACTAGCCCCCACTAATTCATCCATCATGTCCTCTATCCAAGGAATAGGAAACTATTACTTAATGGTAATATTATTGATTGCTCTGCTATTAGTGCACATCCTCCATGTGTCATCCTTCTTTGGAGTCAACAATGTGAGTATTGCACATGGAATCCTTCTTTCTCTAACCAGACCCTTTTGCATTAGTTTTGTCACTTGTTTATTCAACTCTACATGTTGTGTTGGATTTGATTGATAGGCTGCTTGATTAGGCAAAGTTGTTCCAAGAATAAGATCAAGATGATGCTAAATATCTTTTTTGGGTGGAAGATCATCAGGTAGTTCCTCAGGAGCAACATCAACAAACTCCTCCAATACCTTCATTGCCTCAGGTGGCACCAAGTTTTCTTATTCTTCACCTCTTTTTAGTACTAGTGCATAACAATAACCTAGTACTTTCATTTCTTTGACAACTTCTCTTGCAGACAACATAGTCTCATTCTTCTTTTCATCCTTAAGTGACAACAAAACCACTTTAGAGCCATCCTTCCAAAATGCGTAAGTATTTTTCTCCTCATCATGCATGACCTTCCTATCATACTACCATGGTCTTCCCAACAACATATGACAAGCATCCATAGGGAGAACATTACACCATATCTCATCCCTATAAAAATTTCCTATCATAAATCTGACTAAACATCTTTTGTCAACTGTTACTTCATTCCCTTTCTTAAACCATACAATAGGATAAGGGAAAGGGTGCTTCTCACATTGTAAAATTAATTTCTCTACCATTTCTCTAGATACCATATTCTCACAACTACATCTATCAACAATGACTTGACATACCTTTCCACAAGAAGTGCATCTACTTCTGAAAATGTTGGTTTGGAACCATGAATCATCAGAGTTCTTTGTAAGAACTTCATCTTTTTTTGGGATGATCATTAATCTCCTCATTGTGAGGATTTCTCCCACATCTGGTGAAACTTCTTGCTCCTCTTCTTTTGGCTGAGCCAGGTTCACTCTAGGTTTTCTTCCTTGATTTATTTCTAGCATGTTATAATATGAGCATTCAAAGGCTTGATGTCCTTCTTCTCCACATCTAAAATAACTAAAGGGCCTCCATTGGTTTTCCCATCTTCTTCCACTACCATAACCTTGACCTCACTGAAATTCCCTTCCTCTCTCCTATTTTGCAAGATCTTGTCTGGAATTTGTATTTCTTTCAAATCCTTGGGAAGATTCTCCTCAGCCATAGTTAGAACCTCCTAAAAATGATGTTGAGGGACCCCTTCTTCCTCCTCTATTCCTATGATTGTATTGTCAATTCTTCTTTTCTTCAGCCTTTAGAGATAATTGGTAGGCTTCTCCATACTATTAACATGATGCATGCTCAACTCATCTTGGATAGAGAATTTAAGGCCATTCATATATCTAGCAATCACTTGTTCATTATCTTCTTGATGCTCTATTAACACAAATCAAATTTTTAGAATACCATCATCGCATTATATTTTATTTTGGAGTTTGTGCCACATGTTTTCAGAAGGGTTTCTACTAGCCAAACTAACAAAGATAAATGAACAATATATAGGAAAGATTAATTTTGTATGCAAGCATGGGTATTGATCCTATGATTATGTTATGTTGATTATGTGCAAGACTTTATGTTGGATTAAATCATATATGAGCTTCATTTCAGACTAATCAACCATTGTGATGGCAATATAGTCTTTTTTAATATTTTAATTATTATCTTTGTAATTGGACAATGAGTCCATTTTAAGTAGTGAGATTTTGTTTTGTAATAAATCCTATAGTGTTAAGACCTATAGAAAAGGAATCATGAACTAAATTATATGTAATGACTCCTAATAGGATCAAACCTCTTAACAAAGAGCTTTCAAATTAGTGCATAGTTGTGGGTACCATCTCCAATCGAGATTTTCCCTTGACCTGGGTTTCCTCCAAAATAATTCATGGTGTTATGAATTCTTTATCGATTTATGTTTTACTTTCCTATATTTCTATATGTGAATGTTTATGGTTAAGTTGAAAGTTACTAATTGGTTAGAAAGTTCTATAACACTAATTCAACACCCCACCCCACACAAATGTTGCTTAATCTTAACAATCAATATCAAATCATAGTTCCTCCATAGAAATCTTACACCTTGAGGAGGATCCTAATGGATACACATAGATTATGAATTAATTTTGATGCAACACTTGAGTATTTTGACAAAGCTAATATAGAGAAGGAAAGATTGAAACTGAAACTTAAAGATGCATACAATTACATCAAGAAACTCAAAGATCAGATCAATATTTCAATGATAAAGAGGAAAGAACTTGTTGAACATATGAAAGAACATAAACTAGATGAATATGATTCAAACATGGTTGATAAACTTTAAAAGGAGAATAAAACACTAAGACATGAATTTGAGATCACATCACTTCAGATGGTCAAAGAGAATGAAGATGGAAAGAAATAAAGAGAGAAACTTGAAACATATCTAAAAATAAAGACAAATGAATGAAATGATTTGAGTACACTACTCAAAATGGTGAAAATAGAGCTTGAACATTCAAGATCTAATTATTAGGAACTTGAGAAGTATACCAACATATTCCAAAGAGAGATTGTGGAAATAAAGTTACATATTGAAAATCTTTACTCAAGTAGTAACAAACTTGATGAGAAATTGTAGCAACACAAACCTAAAGGTGACATGAATGGAATTGGATATCATAATGGTGAATATTATAAAGAAGCAGAAGAGAGATGAATGCAAGATTCTATTCAGATGAATACTCAAAATGAAAAACCTAAAGAGAAGACAAAGAATATAAAGGGAAGTTGTTATAGATGCAACACGTATGGATGTATGGAGAAATATTACAAAAGTAACACTAATACTAAGCCATTTACTAGTTATTATTTTAATTGTTAGATTTATGGGTATAAGTCACATGAATGTAAAGCTATATCTAATCAGAGAGAAAATGGAAGAACAAATTGAAGACTTAATGGTAATGCAAAGATAGCTATTGGAAATGATATTTTCATATCCACTTGAGTCACACGCTAAAAATGCAACAAACTTGTACACATTAATAGATATTGTAGATTAAAAGTGAATTAGAATTGACCAAGGTATAGAAATTTATTTGTTACATGTTGCAAACATAATAATTTAAGGCATAAAACTAGATATTCCATATTTAATGGATTTGTAAACAATCTAAAGATATCTAATATCACAAGGAACAATTACAATGGAAGAAGAAATAATACTTTCACTCAAACTGAGTGTGAGAAAATCAACAAGACATTTTTAAAAGAGAGAAATGGTGTAAATGGGAAGGTATGGTAAGTTAAAAGGCAAAATATTATAATAAAAATGTGAGAATTAGTACCTAGCTTTGAACCTTGTTCATTAACCTAATTGACTACCAAAGCCTCAAGAGGAGCATTTAATCATAGAATAAATCAAGCCCCCAAGTTTTAGACTTAAGTAATGCAAGCTTAGAATAAGGTGTATGAGGGTATGTGTAGGATCATGGTCAACCAAACTATGGCCTTAAGTGGCAGTGAAAAACCAGCAAATCAAGGTTATGTTAACTTGACACATAATTTTAAAGTAATTATGGGCTTTATATCAAAAATTTGTAAGAGAATAATCTATAGGAAATTGAATGTAGTTTCTAAACTACAAAGGCCTTATCTAGAGAAAAAAAAAATTGATTTATCAAAATTTTGGATTTTAATATAGTACTACAAAAATTTCAAGGAAAAAATAAAAAGTAGGTGTATGTTTGACCACCTTAATCAAAATCAAATGAAAATATTTTTTAATATAATTATAGATATAAAAAGTAGACTCATGCCTAGATGTGATGCATATTTTTGGATATTTTTAATCCAAATAAATAATTAAATATGAATTTTGTACTATAACTTTTTCAAAATAAAAAAACTCTCATGTCTGACCACCTTAACTAATTGAAAACTTTACAAAATTATTCTTTTCTTTTTTTCTTTTTTCTTTTTTCTTTTTTCTTATACTAGGTGAAGCATAGAATGTGACACAACTTTTGGATTTCAAAAATGTTATATTGTTTGAAATTTATATCTATTTTTCAATCAGCAATTTACAAACATCTTCATTAAAAAATTACTAATAAATACTTATCAAACTCAAAATTTGACAGCAATTATATCAATGGAATCTTGATAGTGTTATCAAGAAACCTTTTTCATTTCATTGAATTTTGATGAAAAATATATTGCCAGATGGCCACTCAAAGTCTGAATGTCACTAAAACATGTCTCAAAGACATTTTTTGAGTTGACCAAAGAGATTTGGTAAATACCGAGCCTAATCGGGTACCCGAAATGTGGCGGCAAAAATAAAATTTCAAAAATTGAGAAGGTGGGAAATATTAGTACATTTTAAAACAAAAAGTGAACAAACATATTTAAATTTGTTTTCACATTTAGTTAACAAACATATTTAAATATGTTTTCACATTTAAAATATAATGATATATTTGAATACTATTATTTTTTATTTTTTATTTTTTATTATATAACAAATTTTATTGTTATAATATTATATATGATATTAAATATGCTAGATAGTATATTAGTATCATACTACTATATATTATTATAAATTTTATCTATATATCTTTATTAGTATATTAAATATATATTACTATGATATATATTATTACATTGTATTAGAAATTATCGCATAGTATTATATAATTTATTAAATTACAATATGATGGATTACCCTATGTCCCTAGGGGTCATAAGACCCCTAGGAACATAGGGTAATCGATGCTTTGGGTTGAATGGGGTCGTGGGACTTCAACACATTGCATTGTGACATGTGTCCTTAGGGGTCTATGTGTCCCTAGGGGTCCTGAGACCCCTAGGGACATAGGTCGTGATGTAGTGGCTATCCCATGACCCCGTTTGACCCATTGCATCACATGTCACAATGCAATGGGTCCAATGGGGTCATGGGCTAGCCTATGACCCCATTGGACCTATTGCATCGATTACTCTATGTCCCTAGGGGTCTTAGGACCCCTAGGGACATATGTCATGATGCAATGGGTTGAATGGGTTTGTGGGCTAGCCCACGACCCCATTCACTAGCTCACAACCCCATTGGAACCATTGCATTGATTACCCTATGTCCCTAGGGGTCCTAGGACTCCTAGAGACACATTACTCTATGTCCCTAGGGGTCCTAAGACCCCTAGGGACATATGTCATGATGTAATGGGTCGAATGGGTTTGTGGGCTAGCCCACGACCCCATTCAATCCACAACATTGATTACCCTATGTCCCTAGGGGTCCTAGGACCCCTAGGGACACACGTCATGATGCAATGGCTCCAATAGGGTTGTGGGCTAGCCTACGACCTCATTGGACCCATTGCATTGATTACCCTACACATGTCACGATGCAATGGGTCTAATGGAGTCATGGGCTAGCCCATGACCCCATTGGACCCATTACATTGATTACCCTATGTTCCTAGGGGTCCTAGGATCCCTAGGCACATAAGTCATGATGCAATAGCTTGAATGGGGTTTTAGGCTAGCCTACAAACCCATTGGACCTGTAGCATCAATTACCTATGTCCTTAGGGGTCCTAGGACCCCTAGGGACACATGTTTTGATGTAATGGATCCAATGGCCCACGACCCCATTGGACCCATTTCATGGATTACCCTATGTCCTTAGAGGTCCTAGGACCCCTTGGGACACATGTCATGATGCAATGGGTCCAATGGGGTTGTGGGCTAGCCTATGACCCTATTTGACCCATAACATCAATTACCTTATGTCCTTAGGGGTCCTAGGACCCCTAGGGACACATATTGCGATGCAATGGGTCCAATGGGGTTGTGGGCTAGCCCACTACCCCATTTGACCCATTGCATTGATTACCCTATGTCCCTAGCATTGTTTTGATTATGCTATGTCCCTAGGGGTCCTAGGATCCCTAGGAACACATGTCATAATGCAATGGGTTGAATAGGGTTGTGGGTTAGCCCACGACCCCATTCAACCCATAACATAAATTACCCTATGTCCCTAGGTGTCCTAGGACCCTTAGGGACACATATTGCGATGTAATGGGTAAAATGGGGTTGTAGGCTAGCTTATGATCCCATTGGACCCATAGCATCAATTACCCTATGTCCCTAGGGGTCCTAGGACCCCTAGGGACAAAAGTCGTGATGCAATGGGTCCAATGGGGTCATGGGCTAGCCCACGACCCCATTCAACCCATTGCATCAATTACCCTAGCTTACAACCCCATTACTATATAATAATAATAATAATCATATATTACTATATTATATTTAATAATAATAATATTACTATATTATATTATAATAATAATGACAATAATATTACTATATTATATAATAATAGTAATAATAATCATATCTTACTATATTTTATTTAATAATAATAATAATATAGTCTTGTTCATGGATGTGTTGCAGTTAATCTAACCTCAAAAAGGGAAAATGTGTTATGGATATCTCCATAGGAGGGATGGATCAAAATGGATTTTGATGGGGCTGCAAGGGGCAACCTAGGTGTATCAAGATGTGGATGTGTGGCAAGAGATCATAAAGACAATATCATTTCATTTACAACCAAAAGATTGCTGGATGGAACAAATAATCTTGTAGAATGTTTACCTACCAAGGAAGCTTTCAAATTAGGAGTAAAAATTGGAGGTGAATGAATACATTTGGAAGGTGATTCAGAAATTATCATCAATGGCATCAAGAAAGGAAAGATGGAAGCATGAAATTTGGATAAATGCATTAGGCAAATAAAGGGGTTGTTGCTGGACTTTGAGGATTTTAATGTTTCTCACTGTTACAGGGAAGCCAATAAAGTGGTGGATCAGCTAGCCAACTTAGGTGCCAATTCAACTTTGGGTCCTCAATATGTAATTTGTGAAGACTTCTACCACCTTGGAGAATAAATTAAGATAAGTAGATGACCATTAGTGTAAATATCCCACTCATGGTACTCTATTTTGGATGTTTGAAACATTATGTTTTAGACTCACAAGGACATTAACCACCTCAGGGAAAGAAAAATTGATCATGATATCAAAGCATCCTTCATGCATGGAAAAGATGTGTGTGGTTGGCTTGGGTACAATTTTCAATGTTACTAGAGAGTTCCAAGGTTTTTAAATCTAAGCAAAAGACAAAGTGAGACCATTGTTTTTTTTATGAAGGGTGTTCAGATGATATTTGGGCTAGAGTATTTGGATGACTTTTGGAATAGGAGGTCCAATTGAGATGTGGCCTCTCTATTTGTGGTGCTTGCTCTGCTGGTGGGGGGATCAAAAGATGAAGTTTGAAGGGTGGTTTCTGCCAATGTTGATAAGCAATGGCTCTTGGGTCTAGATGAAATCATTGAAAGAGCAGTTTTGGGGGGTGGGCATTGAAATTGGTACTGATCCATGCCATTTGATTGGTGGAAGGGATCCCTCTATCCAGCCATTGATGATTTGGCCATCTTCAAACTCGTAGGGAGTGCATATCCCAAAAGCTACTGAGGGATGGAAATTGATATTGGATTATCTGGCTAAAAACATTTGGAAGTCGAAGGAGGAGGGGTGTGCTTTTATGAAGGTAATGACGAGAAAAAGTACCCTAGTCCCTGGACAAAAACTCTGCCACCAAATTGTGAAGAAATCCTAGCTAAAAGATGGGGTGTCAACTATAGAGGGGATGTGGGTTGATGCTTCCTTGCTACTAGAGAAGGGAGAAGGCAAGGGAAATTGTTGCAGGTTGGGGTAGGGACTCTCGGTGGAGGATGATCGTGCTACCCCAACATTTACTCAGGAGGAAGTGGCCAACTAGTTTAAGATGTAGTTGACGATGGAGGTGGTGGCACTACTTGTTTGGTTAATGTCTGATTAATGTATGGGTGGGTGTTTGTGTTTTTATGGAGTGTTAATACTCCCTTTTGGGTTAATTTTACCTAATGGTATATGTAAGGGGATGGATAGCTATAAATGCAAGGCTTTATGCCATAATGATATATTGTACTCTCTTTTTCAATATCAATACAATCAATATTACCAATCAAATAATAATAATATACTAATATATAATAATATATAATAGTTTTTGATTTCCCACACTTGCCCAATTGATTTCCTTCCAAATTTTGGGCGATCATTTCGGGTACTTGATATCATATTGAATCGGGTACCTAATAATATCAGATACCCGATATGGGATTGGGTACCCAAATTATTTTACTGGCAGACTTTTCCCAAAATATTTTCTGTCATTGCAAACATTAAAATCATGTTATTTGGGGCCATTTTCATGGGTTTGGAGGAAAAATATTGTTTAGGACCCATTCAACCGAAAAGTTTGCTACAAAATTTGATTAGGTGTCTAGTATTGTTGTCTAAATGGGTACCAATCACCATCGAAAGGATAAATACAAAAGTAAGGTATTGAATGAAGACATTGCAACATATAGGGAAACACACAAGGTAAATCACCGAAGGAAGAGACAAAGTATGTTAAATGTGAATCAAGTTGATGATGTATTGATCGAAGCTGAAAACATAGAGTCAAAAAATGAATATATTGAGTTGGGGAATGGAAATATACCAATTCATATAGATAATGTCAAGATTGAAAATTTGGAGAATGAAAACTTATTAGTTCATAATGTAAATGCCATGATTGACCATGTTGAAAATAAAAATGCATAGGAACATTACATATCTCCTAATCATAATTGACATGAAGGTCTTAGAACACCAAAATGGATAATTTAAATTGTTGAAATGATTATTACTAATTTGGAAGGAAAAAAATTACAAAGAACCTTTCAATTATGGGCTTCAAGACTATATAAGATGTTTTTCGGCAAGAAGACAATAATTGAGCAATGTCAACTTTTTATGCACTTATTAAAGATGCAAAAGATGAGACATATGCTTTCCAAATTTAAGATTCATGTCATTAAGAAAAGGGTGAACCCACAATAATGGGTTCCACTTTAGTGGGATGAACAAAAATGAAAAAAATTGCAAAATGCGAAATTGAGTTTACTATATGTTCGCACGAACACACTTATTGTGTTCACGTGAAATTTTTTTTTAATCATGTTCGTCCGAACATATTTTGTATGTTCGTGCGAACATATGTGATATATATGTTCACGCAAACATGATTTGTATGTTCGTGCGAACATACGTTCACGCGAACATGGTAAACGTGTTCGCGCGAATGCCATGTTCGCACGAACATGCAAAATCACAAAAAATTTAACCTTTTTTTCTTTTTTCTTTTTTTTTTCTTTTTTGACTACCATAATTGTAGGAGAATGATCTCCTACTGTAAAATAAAAAATTTCAAAATGTTCTTCTCAGAGCAAGCTTTCCAATGACTATAATTTTATTACATAATTTAATCATTAAGACTTTCAAATATGAGTTTAACTCATTATAGGTTCATTACCGATTGAACATCAACCGACTTTGACACCTCAAGAAAATTAGTAAATTAGGTCAAAAAAATTTTGAAAAATATGGAGGCACTGGCTTATTGAGATACCTTTCTATTCAAAAAAAAAATGGTTTATGATAAATTGACTTCAAATTATCTATGTCAAACGGAATGTATGTCTGAATTACGGTTCATGTCACTTCAAAACTTCATAAGCTATACAATATTCATCAAAAATAAATCAAACCAAATGCAAACACTGGATATTGATGTTACAAATCCAACGCCGAAAGAATTACTCGATTATCATTTCTAGAAAAAAAGTTATGTGTGTCAAACGGACTGTCACTTTTTAAAATATTGAATTTTATTATGTACCACTTTTTGGAGGAGATAAAAAAATTGACATAAATAAATTTTTTTTTTAGATTAAAAAATATGGTTACAAAGTAGGAACAAAGTACTCAAAATCACTAGTTTATGTCATCTTGAAATTATTTATAGTTTTGGAGATATAGTCACTTGAACATGACGTTTGTTGCAAAAATATTGATTTCAGTGTCAAAATTGGTCAAAAAGTGGAACCCATTATCGTGGGATCACCCAAATGGAAAGAAATGTCATTATTTTGAAGAATCTTTTCAGCGCTCTCAATAGCATTGGGAAGAGAGCTTCTCGAAGGGTTATTATAACCTCTTTAGTAAGTCATCATTTGAGAAAGGGTAGATATATGAGACAAACTTTTATTGACTTGAACCTAAATTGTACTACTTTGAGAAAAACACTTATTAGAAGAGAAAAAATTGACGATTTCAAAATGATACATGGGCTTTGGTGGGAGACTTCCATGTTTTGATAAGAAGCTAACCAATGATGTGACGTAAAAAATTACACAATTTTGGCACTCTAGCTCAAGAGTATCACCCAATGCTAAAGACATGTTGAAGTTGAAAATTGGCATTAGAGATTGCATGCCACATCCTAAATATTACTTGGAGGTAAGTCAAACTATATTGTTTAAAGAATTTAGAGAGTCATCCAAGATTGCATATATACAAAGGTCTTTTGAATCCTTGAAGCCATTTTATTGTGTGCTACTTAAAATTTGAAATACATGTTGCAAATATCATGTGGAGTTTTCTATGCACCATGAATTATTACACTCCATTTGTTCTACTTTTCATAGTAACAAAATGTTGGAGAATTACGATGCTAGTGGGCTTCCAAAATCATCAAGAGACTTGCTAGATCAATTTTTATGTCCTAGAGTTGATGATTGTTGCTTTTATAGAAATGCTTTCTTAAATGAGAAGTGTTCAACATGTGGTGGCTTATCCAAGTTTGACACATGTTTCCATGAGGGGTGTGAACAAGATCTTGGGAGGACAATAGTAAAAAATGGTATATGAAATGGTGAAATACACATTGAAGAGTGGAGGTGAGGGCTCTAGATGTGAATTGGTTGCAAAAGAAATCAATGTGACTAGTTTTATTTCAAATTTTAAGACAAATCTTTTCTACAAGTATGCAAGGCATTGTCACAGGTCTCAATGGTTGGATCAAAAATTTAGAATATGTAAGGAGACTTTTCCCATTAGCATTATTATATCAGTTGTTGACTTTGCAGAAAACTACACATTGTAGCCCCAAAATGAGACACAATCTCAGTATTGCAACTCCATTCAAATTACTATTTTTGTCAACATAACATATAGACATGCCCCTAATACTGTGGAAGATAATCAAATGATTATTAGAGAGTACCATTTTTATATGAGTGATGATGGTTCTCACTCTCACGAGTTTGTGCAACATTGTTTGGAGAATTATTTTGATTTCTTATAGGAGCATGATATTTCTATGGATAGACACATCATTTGGTTAGATAATTGCACAGGTTATTTCAAGAATGCTTGCATGTTTTATTGGTTGTGTAGGATACATGTAGAGAGGGGGTGCCTCATATTTGGAGTTCTTTTAAGTCCAGCCATGGGAAAGGGGAACATGATGGAGCAAGGGAATGTGTCAAGAGATCTCTATTCAAGGAGCAATTAAAGATTTCAGGAGCAGAGATTCTTGATGCTCATAGCATTATTGATCAGTGTAGTTCAACAATATCATAGGGGGGGACTCTTGATTTAGTAGTACGGAGGTACTTTTGGTTTGTTGAGGAAGGGTTAATAGGCGATAGATCAAATTGTGCTACTGTTAGAGACTCATAAAAAATGCATTCATTCTAGAGCTCTGATTCTAGTACATCGACTATTTGGACACGACAACTAGCTTGCTTTTGTCCTAGTTGTTTTCAGCGTGATTGGGATCACTATGAATCAATTAAGTGGATGGACACATGGGCTCCACATTATCTTACTCCATTGTCTATCATTCCTTCTATAAAAAATGATGACATGGAAAGTTTAGTTGAGCATAACCATCTATCAAATATTCTTCAGCTAGGACATGTCTTTGCATTGATTGTACCATAGGAGGATGATGAGAAGTCAGATTATTAGTTGGCACATTGTGTAAGAGGTAAACAAAATCTTGCACAACTGATCACAGATGTTGATGGATTCACATATCCTACTAGTTCAGTTGTTGTTGCTGGAACATGGTTGTGGACATACATTCTTAGAAGGAAAGTAATTACTGCATTCAAAGACTATCAGAAGTACAAAAAAAACTCATATATTCACATCTTATTATAGAAAAAAATGTGAAGTTGTTGAAGCATCAACGAAGACCAAAAGTAAAAGAACTTTTTACTATTACTAATGTTGATCATAAAGCCCTATTGGAGATCCTAAAAAAGAGAGAGAACCCTATAGGAACACTCGACTAGGTATATCTACTTCTTATGTTCTTTTTTTCATAATGATTCAGTGAACTAATGATTATCTTGTTTAATACAATTATTTGCTAATGTTTTTTATGATATTGGAATGTAGGTACATCATGAAGAGTATCCATGCATGAAGATAAAAACTATATAAGGAGCATAAGGAATAAAAA